>OY992892.1:28973093-29030593 GCA_963921405.1 Cepaea hortensis | reverse complement strand
CCATGTGGCCAAACCATCCAGGTATTTACTTCTCGGTCTTCCCCTTGGTTTCTTCCCTTCGATCTTACCAGTCGTCACCAAGTTATACCAGCATAGGTAAAATAAGAAACACACAAACACATTATATTAACGAACATTTAAAGAACAGAAATGATTGGTCGGTTCCAATGTTAATCTACGTAATTCATTACAAATGTAACTCCTCTCTTGTAGTTAATCTACATAATGTATTACATAATGCAGCTCTTATTCATAGCTAATCTAGGTAATTTAAACAACGCGCTCCAGGGATCCCCCAGACATGAACATTTTGTCATTAGCATAAGACTCACGATACACGAACTGGTACGATCAGCCCATTTACGCTGGCCACTGTGTTGAGGGGGGATCGAGGTAGCACATATAAGCATGTCCAGAGTGTTATGGTGACGCTGCTCACTAATCATAGCTGACAACACATTCAACAAACAACTAAAATGTTATCCTAATGGTAGCTATCGATAACATTGCACAGATATTTGTTTGCAGTTGTATTCACCCATGTTCATCTTTATACATATTTGTCTTTTCTGTTCTTTTTACAGGGTATTTTAGAAGTCACTGGGGCGACAAACCATTTTTGGCCCAACTCAACGGGATCAGACCGTCTGCTCGCTGGTACGAGTGCAATGTGGATATTCCATAGTCAGGTGACCCAGGATGTATCCAGCCTGGCCAATGTTCTTACAGTCAGGTTCTGCTTGGCGGCGTCACCCGGGGGCTGTGATGGCATAGATTCAAGTGCCTTGTCTTCAGTAGCCGATGTGCCTTCCAGCGTGTCAGGGAAGGGCATGAATCCAGAATAGACGTTTTATACACACACACACACACACACATACACACACACATACACAAATACACACACTTACACACTTGCACATACACATACACACACTTTGAAAACAAGAAAGAAATTACATTGCTGAAAATTACCTTTTCCTATGAATCTGGCACATGAAAGTCAAGCCAAGTAATTAAACATAGCTTTCTCTCTCTCTCTCTCTCTCTCTCTCTCTCTCTCTCTCTCTCTCTCTCTCTCTCACACACACACACACACACACACACACACACACACACACACTCACAAGTTAACAAGATAGCACTGGTCAGGTTTGTATGTGCCAGGTAACCGTTGTTAGATCAGCTCCTTCAGATCTGCAGATATGTTGTAGTATAAAGCAATGACATTTCCCCGATATAAGCCCATGGTAGGTACAGAATGTCGCTGAAGACACTCCATCATGTCATGGCACTTGATCAGTTAATACTTGAACTCACTCTTTGCCACTGACTTCTATAACCGCCATGTTGGACAACTGTTCGGTGAGCTCCTCCTCACGCGTATAATGACTACACTCAAGTAACTACTGTCTAGGTCAGACACAGTCCAGATTACTATATTTCAATGAACACAACTTCACTCTACCACCAGTGTAGCTTGCATGTTTAACATATTCAGTTCCAAACATTAAGTAGATTTGGAGCAAACAAAAGTGATTGGCGGAAAATGGGAAGTAGGCGTTGTGTCGCATTTATAACTTAACAGTTTTTAATATGGGAGCAGCCATGTTGTATTTTATATCAAATTAAAGGGAGTTGCATAAGGAAAACTAATTTATTTCCGCTCATGGCAGATACCAGAATTCGCGTAAGCCGATTAATCAGCCTATGACACTTGATCATTTCAAACCTAACCCGTGCCGGATCGGAGGGTCGGAGTGCACGTTCTTGCTACGCACACAGATAATAGGCAATCATCAAACCATTTCCACGTGAGTCAGCAGCCCAGGACAATGTCAAACAGTATTATTACACTACTATTATGTGTTCATTATATAACTGTACATATTAACATTGTATGTTTTATTAACTTATATTTATTTCACAAAAATGTTTCCCTTGGTGTGAAAGACAGAGCCTGGTGCACGACCATCTTGTGGGATACATGTCTCTGTTGGCTTCAGCATTGGATACCTGTTTTATATAGCACATAATACGAGTACCAATGTGCTAGTTAATTTTCCATTCTAAATGACAGTATTTTGTCACAATGACAGGAATTTGTTGTAATGTAAATGTTTGTACTCATTGTTAGCAATACTTTAGTTGTGATATTGTTATCTAGTTCTGTATCGAAACGTTGGCTCTGCCGGCAGTTTAAGTTAGTGTGCAGCCATGTGACGTGAGGTTACATTGACTGTCCATGCTGCCATCATGAGACTACACTGACTGTCTATGCAAATGTTTCTCAGCCTTTTTTTTTTACCCATGCATCCCTTCACCATATGTTCAGCATGTCATTCCCCCTTTTCATATTTCTCCCTATAAATCCCCCCCCCCCTCCTGCGCCTCTACACAGTATACGTAAAAATGGAAGCTTAATTTAACAACACATACTAGAAAAAATCTAGACGTCTACATACTACGTGATTTGCGGGTTTACTTACGTTATAAAACGAATTTCAGATGGGCGAGAAGTATAGAACTGTAAAGTAAGGATGAAAAAACAATATCATGCAATCGGTTCTTGTTTTAACGCGATCTTAAGATAATCTTAACCCCCCCCCCCCCCAAACCCTAAAATTTCTCCCTAGGGGAGGGGGAAGGGGAGGAATTCCAACCGGTTGAGAACCACTGGTCTATGCTGCCATCATGAGAGCTAGACTGAGTGATACACGTGGGTAGATAACAGTAGGAGATGGACGAACAACAATCTGGTTGAGTATACAGCCTGCGAGCTACGTTGCATCCATCCTTCCTCAAGGAGATGGCACGTCGTAATTTATTGAAGTAAATCATAACAAAGACACCAACACACACAAGTCAACACAACGCGTTGCCTTCGTCCATCTGGATTTACCCAGGAAACCATTAGAGAGTGGAGAGCTCTGTAACATTGGCCTGGCAATCTGGACTTAGACCCGAGTGTTTTAACCTGTGTGGTCAACAGAAACCTAGCTCTCCATTGAGCTCGTCATTGGGCTATTCTACATTTAAGTTTCTGAATTTATCTTCCATCTGCTTGTATTAAAGTACACACATACTTTAACGTGTTTCAGATTGCTTCCATTCACTTTGATATTACATTTGGGTATACCATTTGTCTTTGTTATCATTATTTCTGTTATTCTGCTATTAATTTCTTTGACTTGCTGTTGCAACTATATATTAGGGACGTTCATTTGAAACCCGCTCCAATGGCTTTATTACAAAAGCATGAAAGAAACATTAACAGGTGTGGTAGAATTAAACAATGCATTCATTTTGAATGAATTATGCACCATGGGTTGGTCAGAAGAAGTCGTCATAAGCATTCAGGCAAGCATCCCATTGCTTAGATAGGCGGCGAATGCCGTCCGCAAAAAAAAAAAGATTTTAGTTGCTCACCGAACCAAGTGTTTACCGCGTTCATTACGTCTGCATAAGTGGTCAAACCGTTTGACTCGAGCTCCGAAGGTTGTGGGTTAGATTCTGGGCCGCGTCCTTCGGTTCACGAGTGACATTTTTCGGAGATTCCTGTGGGTCGTCGCTAGAGCTACGGAGTTCGTGCTTTGTGTGACGCTTTCCGCGCTGCGGAAAGAGACCGAGCCATATGGGATTAATAACCCGGTGCAATGAAGTCGACCCTGTCGAGTTTTAAGCGACTTTATATATATATATATATATATATATATATATATATATATATATATATATATATATATATATATATATATATATATATATATATATATATATATATATATATATATATATCGTTTCTTGCAACTGCATTTTATTTTCAACGACCAATCGCGTGTCATCAGGATAACGCAGCTTGTTTACAATATGCCTACCCGATGATAGTGGATCCCATATTATGTCGCTGTACAAACCGAAAGGACCTGGTGATAATACACAACTCTAACACCTACGATCTTATACAACTATAATTTAAGAGACAAAACTAATCATTCAAAGAGAAGCAGACAAGTCCAGGAGCTGTTGAAAGCTATACCTCGTATATTCAGTTAGCAGTGTGTTATGTAGCCGAGCAGGTAACTCTGTTTCTAGAACAGTGGTTCTCAACCGGTGGGGAATTTTCTCCCCCTCCCCCCCCCAGAGGGAAATTTTAGGGTTTCCAGGGGGGGGGGGGAATGAAGATTATTTCAAGATCGCGTTAATACAAGAACCGATTACTTGATATTGTTTTTCCCTTCATACTTTACGGTTCTGTATGTCTCATCCTTCTAAAATTCATTTTATAAAGTAAGCAGACCCACAAATCACGTTTTATGTGGACGTCTAGACTTGTTTTGGTATGTGCTTCCATTATTACGTATACTGTGTAGGGGCAGGAGCGGGAAGGGGGGATTTTAGGTAGGAAATACGAAAGGGCGGAATGACGTTCTGAAAATATGGTGAAGGGGGGCACAGGCCAAAAAAAGGTTGAGAACCACTGTTCTAGAAGATATTTTCAGTGACGCTAATAAACACACAGCAACCCAGCCTGATGTTGTTATGATAAACCTGCTTCCAGCTCGTCATTGATCTGACGTAGTTGCAGGATACGTCAGCGCTATCTGGTTACAGGCAGTTGGCTGAGAGACACAGATAGAGGCAAGATAGCACCACAGTTGCATCAAGGATAGTCTTCAGGATGCGAATATGTCTCTCTACGGGTGCTTATATTTCGGCTGACACATGCATGTTCATGTATGTTATCTTTAGCATATATTCAACATGGTAATGGCGCTGAATGCATCTGTTTATTGCAAAGATATACGTTTCATGCTAATCAACAGCATCCCGTGGCGTGTCCTGCTCAGAAAGTTTGCCTCATAACAGTCTTTCGGAATTACTCTCTATCATCCGTCACATGTCCTGCTGGCGCTAGTGCCGTGTGTAAATGATCGCTTATCCGGCACATCTATCTCCCCTGTTATTCTCTGCTATGTATTCGTACCCTTTCACATGCCCAACATATGTTATTGTCCTCATTTCTATTTGTATTAGTAATCAATCTCATTAAATGTCGAGTCCCTGTTGGACAGATCTGGTTCTTCTCTTGTTCGTCCAATCAAATGTAAGTACCCTTCTGTAACGCTTACATTCAAGGACACACAGGTGCTGACCAGTATATCTGCTGAATGTCTTACATTCAAGGACACACAGGTGCTGACCAGTATATCTGCTGAATGTCTTACATTCAAGGACACACAGGTGCTGACCAGTATATCTGCTGAATGTCTTACATTCAAGGACACACAGGTGCTGACCAGTATATCTGCTGAATGTCTTACATTCAAGGACACACAGGTGCTGACCAGTATATCTGCTGAATGTCTTACATTCAAGGACACACAGGTGCTGGCCAGTATATCTGCTGAATGTCTTACATTCAAGGACACACAGGTGCTGACCAGTATATCTGCTGAATGTCTTACATTCAAGGACACACAGGTGCTGACCAGTATATCTGCTGAATGTCTTACATTCAAGGACACACAGGTGCTGACCAGTATATCTGCTGAATGTCTTACATTCAAGGACACACAGGTGCTGACCAGTATATCTGCTGAATGTCTTACATTCAAGGACACACAGGTGCTGACCAGTATATCTGCTGAATGTCTTACATTCAAGGACACACAGGTGCTGACCAGTATATCTGCTGAATGTCTTACATTCAAGGACACACAGGTGCTGACCAGTATATCTGCTGAATGTCTTACATTCAAGGACACACAGGTGCTGACCAGTATATCTGCTGAATGTCTTACATTCAAGGACACACAGGTGCTGACCAGTATATCTGCTGAATGTCTTACATTCAAGGACACACAGGTGCTGGCCAGTATATCTGCTGAATGTCTTACATTCAAGGACACACAGGTGCTGACCAGTATATCTGCTGAATGTCTTACATTCAAGGACACACAGGTGCTGACCAGTATATCTGCTGAATGTCTTACATTCAAGGACACACAGGTGCTGACCAGTATATCTGCTGAATGTCTTACATTCAAGGACACACAGGTGCTGACCAGTATATCTGCTGAATGTCTTACATTCAAGGACACACAGGTGCTGACCAGTATATCTGCTGAATGTCTTACATTCAAGGACACACAGGTGCTGACCAGTATATCTGCTGAATGTCTTACATTCAAGGACACACAGGTGCTGACCAGTATATCTGCTGAATGTCTTACATTCAAGGACACACAGGTGCTGACCAGTATATCTGCTGAATGTCTTACATTCAAGGACACACAGGTGCTGACCAGTATATCTGCTGAATGTCTTACATTCAAGGACACACAGGTGCTGACCAGTATATCTGCTGAATGTCTTACATTCAAGGACACACAGGTGCTGACCAGTATATCTGCTGAATGTCTTACATTCAAGGACACACAGGTGCTGACCAGTATATCTGCTGAATGTCTTACATTC
This sequence comes from Cepaea hortensis, assembly GCA_963921405.1. NCBI lineage: Eukaryota > Metazoa > Mollusca > Gastropoda > Stylommatophora > Helicidae > Cepaea > Cepaea hortensis. Next base: position 29,024,116 of record OY992892.1, on the reverse strand, counting down.
AAGGACACACAGGTGCTGACCAGTATATCTGCCGACTGTCTTACATTCAAGGACACACAGGTGCTGACCAGTATATCTGCTGAATGTCTTACATTCAAGGACACACAGGTGCTGACCAGTATATCTGCTGAATGTCTTACATTCAAGGACACACAGGTGCTGACCAGTATATCTGCTGAATGTCCAAGCTGTCTGAGGTATTAGAGTTAGAAGACTTCTACCTAGCAGCCCTCTACTATTCCGTACTAACGTACAAAGTACATCTGTGGAAGCAGGCACACATTGACACTTACTTAATGGTTGAGCCTGCGTCTTTCATGTGGCAAGATACGGTATGAAACTTGGACATTCAACTGAGCAGATGAACAGCACACATGCGTCTTTGAATATACGAGTTGCAGAAGTGTGTTAACTACAGATTATTCGACAACCAGAATTAATTGATATATCCAATATGGACTCAGCACTGAAGACAAATTAAAAAGAGGGTAATTAAATATTTTGGGCACATTAACAAGTCATAAATGTCTGGGGGGGGGGGGGGAATACAACCAGGAATGGGGTTACCGGGTAAGTGTAGAAGAGGAAGCCGACTACATAGGAGGAGTCCAATTGTGCCAGATAATTTACACATGGCAGCGACACGGGCAGGGCACCTGGCTGATGATGATGGGACATTTCTACAAACTATTTGAGGATGATAATGCTCAGTTGTAAAACGTAGGTCTGTTGCGACATATGTATGTATGTGCTAATATGTAATTGTAAACATACGTGTATTACAATAAATAATAAATGTAATTATTGTATGATATATATACATATATAAAGTGACTGTTCCACGAAAAACACAATTTCACATAGAAATACAATGATATCTTCGGTATTGATCTTGGAATACAAAAACAAGTAAGCGCAAAAAAGACATCTCTATTGTATTGTGATATTTGTGCATTGTTGTGTTATGCTAATTATAAATTGTATAATTATGATGCCCATTGCAATTACTGTACTTTTTAATGCTAATATGCAATTTTACTGATGTCTGATGTGATAAATATACTTCTTATGTTTTAAACGTGCATCTATTCAATATGAATGATTTGATAAAAACGTATGTGTTGTTATAAGTCTAATTTGTACTTTGTCAATTAGTATAGAGGAAGCATTACAACTGGTGTCCGGTGACACACCGCGTTGCCTGCCCACGCTCAACACGTGATCTCGACTGCAGCACATGTTACAGTATATAATCAAAGAAAACAGTAAACAAGCCCAGACGATAAAAGACAGGCCCCTCCCAGGGCAAGCCAGGACAAGAAAACACCAAACGAGAGGGAAGGGTAAAACGATAGTGACAGCAGACACACCAGCAACAACGACAGAAGCACTGAAGATGGCAAAAAAGAGGAACTCAACCAGACATGCAGTAACAGAAGTTGTCCAACGCACAAAAGACCAGAAAAACCTATACCGCACTATGAACCACCACAACTATAACCAACGTCACTGTGGCGGGTTGAACGAGGTGGAAAGTTTCTTTTTTTCCCGATAAATCGGAATCGGAAAGGCAAGATCCTGTTGAAAAACAATAACAACAAACGCAAGTACACACTTAACTGGGATGTCCGACCGGTTAAACGCGAACAGAGTGATGACGGAAAAGTAGATAAAAAGCATATATTAATATAATAAAAACTAAGACAAGTATGAATAAAGCAAGTACAAATAACAACACAACTGTCCAACATTTCGGTAGATTATACATTTTCAGCGGATTCTATGCCAAAGAAAATGTAGGTTTGGGCCAAACATAATGGGTGGCTGAAAATGGGAAGTAAGGATGTGTCACAATATGAGTTAAAAGTTGTACATATGGTAACAAATTAAAGGAACTAGCTGTATAGTGAAAACTTCTGTAATGATATTTTAACAATAGTTTTATTGTACGCTATATGGCCCAAGCGGGTTACGGAAGTTGAAATAAGACGACTTATTATCCCATGGCAATTAATCAGTTAACCAAGAATGCAAACATAAATGAGAAGAAAATTAATACGAAACTAAACCACACAATCAATCTACTTTAAATCAATTGTAATGTCTCTAAAGGAGAAATGTGTCGGGCGAGTGTGTGACCTCCGTGGCCATCAGGAATGCTGACACGTTCAAGTGGGACGTTGGGAAGTTTTGTTTGTTCGCATATCCTTTACAGGACATCGCTGTCAACATCAGCATCTTTCAGCTGATTGTTGATTTCTTGGCAAGAAACTCCGTAAGTTACCGACCCGTTTAGAACCACTACCGATTCTCGCCGTCATCACGTTACTCACGAGAATACAGAAGTACTGAATGAAATATGAGCAAGTCCTACAAGACACAGATAAAACCCTTACATTCTCATCTCATCTCATTTCATCATGTTCCTCTTGTACCTTGCGGTGTCGAGGTGAAGTATAAACTTCGTGAGAGTGCCCGAGTATGGGCTTCATATATCGATATTCCCATGGACTCTGCTATTCCCTCCATCCAACGTTTACGTGGTCGGACTCTTCCTCTGTTTCCATCTGGTCTGTACATCATTGCTTGTTGTGGTATGCTGTTGACTGGTAACCTACTTGCATGGCCAAACCATTTGACTTGCTGTTTTCTGATAGAATCTAGTGCTGCTTTAACCCCCACTTTAGTCCTGATTTCTTCATTTCTGTTGAGTATTCTTCTCAGGAACCTCATTTCTGTTGTTGGGATTTTTCTTTGCTCTTTTTCTGTCATTGTCCAGGTTTGGCATTGGTAGCATAGATTTGGTAGAAAGATTGTGTTGTAAAGTGCTTTCTTAGTAGTTATTGATACATGTTTGTTCTTTAGTATTGGTGTCATTTGTCCAATGAGTTGATTTGCCTTATTGCACCTATTTTCGATCTCGTCTTCTGATCTGCCATTTGATGATATTATACTTCCTAGGTACTTGAAACTCTTTACTTGTAGGGATGTTCGTTCAGGTGAATTGTTGTTGTTTGTTCTTCTTTAGTTAGTCATTATCTCTGTTTTTCTTGTGCTAATTTTCATGTTATGTTCCCTACACATTTCGTTTAGACTATTCATGTGGTCTTGTAATTCAGCTTCTGATTTTGCTACTAGTGCTTGGTCATCCGCAAACAGGAGTTCTCTAATAGTTAGATTTGCAGATGGTTCTTCTTCTGTGTTCTCGTCATGCGGTATTCTTGCTGTCTCTGCTTGGCTGGTTTCTTTACATATGTTGTCTATATATGTTATGAACAAAAGAGGGGACAGGACACAACCTTGTCGTACTCCGGATCTTATGGTGAAGGGTTCTGAGTGTCCTCCAGTTGCTCTCACTATGCATTCACTGTTGTTGTATAAACTTCTACATAGGTTTGTTAGATTTTTACTCACTCCATTTTGTTTAAGGATTTCCCACAGCTTGTTTCTATCTACTCTATCGAATGCCTTTTCTTGGTTGACAAAGGCTAAGTAGAGTGTTTCATTGAATTCGATTGATTTTTCTATAAGTTGTCTAAGAGTAATAATGACATCTGTGCATCCTTTGTTTTTCCTAAATCCAAGCTGTGTTACTTAATTGATCCGAGAAATTAGGCGTGGACAGTCTGTGTGATTGTGTGTGTGTGTGTGTGTGTGTGTGTGTGTGTGTGTGTGTCTGTGTCAACTTACAGATGCGAGTCATGGAACACTAACAAGGAACACATGTTGCCACTATTTCCAGAAAGTATATCTCTCCCGTGGCAACTTACAGATGCGAGTCATGGAACACTAACAAGGAACACATGTTGCCACTATTTCCAGAAAGTATATCTCTCCCGTGGCAACTTACAGATGCGAGTCATGGAACACTAACAAGGAACACATGTTGCCACTATTTCCAGAAAGTATATCTCTCCCGTGGCAACTTACAGATGCGAGTCATTGAACACTAACAAGGAACACATGTTGCCACTATTTCCAGAAAGTATATCTCTCCCGTGGCAACTTACAGATGTGAGTCATGGAATACTAACAAAGAACACATGCTGCCACTATTGCCAGGAGCACTCCCTGGTATCCATGTTAGGATTGGTTGACCTGGGAGCCCACGCCATTAAAAAAAAAAGAAAAGAAAAACCCACCATGAGTGACATTCAAACTCATGAGCACCGGGTCGGTAGCAAACGTGTTAGTCATTGCGCTTCTGATGTTCCCTCAACAAACACGTTTTTCCCGCATATCATTTACAGGACATTGTAGTCAATACCAACGTCTTTCAGCTGATTGTTGATGTCTTGGTAAGATTACGCTCAGTAGTTTGCCATTGCTTTCTGAGCGACCGGCTCACATACCCCGTAAGTAACCAACGCGGCGCGATCCGCTACCGATTATCGCGTAGCTTAGTTAATCACGTGAATATACGGGATTACGGAGAAAGTCGTTAAACCTACGCCAGGGAGAACGGCCAACAAACACTACACGAGAGAAAATGAAAGCGCGGTCAAACGAAAGGGTGGATTAAGCTGTCAATGGAGTGAAAAACGGATACAAGGCATGGATCTAGACGCGAAAGCAGGGGGAACCCATGGGTTAAAATAGAATAGAGGAAGGCCAAAGAGAAGATGGGTGCAGGATGTGGCGGATGATCTTCATATGCGTGTATCGGACGCAGGACATCTTGCTTGTCATCAAGAGGTTTTCCGGAGGGTTGTTATGGGAGCGAGGTTCAGCTAAGGACATGCCACTGAATGAATGAATGAATGAACCCATGAGTTAAAATAGTATATATATATATATATATATATATATATATATATATATGTGTGTGTGTGTGTGTGTGTGTGTGTGTGTGTGTGTGTGTGTGTGTGTGTGTGTGTGTGTGTGTGTGATAGCCTGACGCGACAGTTTAGTGGATAGCATGCATGTTATTCCGTTTTTTTTTTTTTTGGGGGGGGGGGGGGGGTTACAAGTAGGGATTGTAAATTTAAGGGGATGCCTGTGTGAAATTTTTATTTTTGTTGCCCCTATGTATTGCATCCATGGAGCTAAGTGTTGATGTTGATGTCAGGGTTGCTAGTTTATTTTGTATGCAGACTGCATATTCCTCATGGCCACTCATAAGATATAGTATTATCTTTTGTCAGGGACTGATTTTTTTTAATTGTCACTAGTATGTGTTTTTAAGGCAGGTTCAGAAAATATAACTGGTAACAGATTTACACTGAGAGGTTTAAGTCCCATGATGAAACCCCCTTAACTGATTGTTTACTTAAATAGTCGTAGTGTTTGGTCTAAACCCTAAGGTCTACAGTTTTCTTATTCGACGAGGGACCGTCGAAAAATTGGGGGTGCGATGTGTGATAGCCTGACGCGACACATGCTGATGACAATGTTACCAATACCAGCATCCCTTGCAGTGCCCTGGGGTACGATGGGAAGCCGCCCTGGAAACAGGGATAAATAGAGGTGCGTGTCAGTTTCCCGGTTTCTTCAACTAGAACAACCGTGGCCGAAGGAGCGATAGGTAGATCGCTGTAGAGATGTAGATACCATCAAATAGGGAGGCTTTAACCAGCCCTCCCAAGTCACTGGACTCTAGGTAGTGACCCCTGGCCATGGTTGTTGTTGTAGAGCAAACTTGAGCCTCAGCTCTGGTTAATGTCGTAGGCCACTCACATCCCATTCGTATACCTGTTTATGTCACTATATCTCTGCTGTTAGGGTTATAGTTCTGTTATTCGTTATGTTATGGCTCTTTGCTGTATCTGGTCCCAGTCGGCCTATGTGATGCGGGTGTCTTGTGTGGGTATTGAGGGTGCCCTTCAACTCAATTGAACATGGTTGAGGTCTCACTGTCATTCAGAGACCGCCCCTGTAGTCAGTGCAAGGCAGCAGTTATATCTACTGTGGGATTTCAGATTCCCATTTCTGTATGTAACGACTGTCCATGAGTCCTGAGATGATTACAATAGAGAGTCCATACCTGCTGTTACCGTTGTTGTTTACGTTGAGGCTCTGTTGTTGCCATGTCCTTGTTGGTTTGTGGAGATGGGTACCTAGTCATGTGCATAGCGATGTTAGGCAGCAGTGATTACTGTCGGAACATAGGTTCCCATTTCTGTATATGTCAGTTATGTGACATGTCAGGATGCCTGTTTGTCACTAAATCATGCAGTTCTGTCAATAAAAGCCTAAATTTGTTGTTCTTAATTTGTTTTGTTTAGTCTGCAGTTTGTTGTGTAAACTCATTGATCCTGTTACAGTCCAGCAGTGTAATCTTCTGTCTGGGGTATACAACAGTATATCCCCCGCCCTAAGAACTCCTGAAATCTTCTGTCTAATTCTACCCCTTTTCTTGTTAACTGAGGAGAATATATACAGTGCTTTTTCTTTACTTCTTCTTATTGTCCTTTTCTTCTCTGGCCCATTAAAAGTTAGTGTTGCGCTTATTTGTCTTTGAGCACCTAAGTATAGGAAATAACATCTTCCTGTCCTTGATATTCTTCCTCCTGTGATATATATATATATATATATATATATATATATATATATATATATATATATATATTCAATGAATATATATATATATATATATATATATATATATATATATATATATATATATATATATATATATATATATATATATATATACTGCTCGTAGAAAAACTAAGAAGTATAAACAAATATAGAATAGGGAAAAGACATGTGAATAGAATAGTAAAGAGAGAAAAACGAAAAGACTGGGAGGAGTATGGAGAAACCCTAAATAAAAACTACAAGGAGGCAACTAGAAACTTCTATAAAAGATAAGTGCAATGAGAACCAGAGGAGAACCCTTTGACTCAACTGAAATAATTAACAGCGAAAATGGAAAACCAATGAGTGAATAAAAACAAATCCTAATAAGATGGAAACAGCACTTCGAACAAATTCTGGTAAGAATGAGGCAGCGAGTGTGACGAGGGGATCTGGCTGAAGCTCGGCGCTCAGGGGAAAGGCGAGATGTCATATAATCAGATTGCTACTGGAACTATTAGTGTTGGAACTCTTCGCTGGCTGCTGAGGATGGGGACGGAACGCTTATGGGAATGCCCCGAATGCTGTGATGTTGGTTCCTAAATCAATCAATCAATCAATCAGTCAATCTCAACATCTCATCAGATGTCACAGGAATTCAAGAAACCGACACAGATGCCACCGAAGAACTAGAACCGGACATACTAAAAGAAGAAATTATAGAAGCGATCAGATTAGCCCCATTGAACAAATCACCAAGACAAGATGAAATACCAAATGAACTAATTAAAGCATCAAGCGAAGTAGGAATAACATGACTACATAGACTATTCAATCATGTTTGGGTAGAACAACAGACACCACGAGACTGGGGAAACGCCATAATTATCCCAGTTTAGAAAAACAAAGGCAGCAAAAGAGACTGTACACAGTACAGAGGCATTTCACTGTTGAATCATACTGGGAAAATATTTTGCAAAATTCTTGAGAAAAGATTACGAACTATAATAGAATCCCAGCTAAGCGAAACACAGCTTGGATTTAGGAAAAACAAAGGATGCACGGATTCCAGTTTCGCTCTTAGACAACTTATAGAAAAATCAATCGAATTCAATGAAACACTCTACTTAGACTTTGTCGACCAAGGAAAAGCATTTGATAGAGTAGATAGAAACAAGTTGTGGGAAATCTTTAAACAATTTGGAGTGAGTACACATCTAACAAACTTATGTAGAAGCTTATACAACAACAGTGAATGCATAGTGAGAGCAAGAGGAGGATACTCAGAACCCTTCACCATAAGATCTGGAGTACAAGGTTGTGTCCTGTCCCCTCTCTTGTTCATAACATATATAGACAACATATGTAAAGAAACCAGCCAAACAGAGACCGCATGACGAGAACACATAAGAAGAACCATCTGCAAATCAAACCATTAGAGAACTCCTGTTTGCGGACGACCAAGCATTAATAGCAAAATCAGAAGCTGAATTACAAGACCACATGAATAGTCTAAACGAAATGTATACGGAACATAACATGAAAATTGGCACAAGTAAAACAGAGGTATTGACTATAACTAAAGAAGAAAAAGCAACAACTATTCACCTAAACGAACATCCATTGAAACAAGTAAAGCGTTTCAAGTACCTAGGAAGTATAATATCATTAAATGGCAAATCAGAAGACGAGATCGAAAAAAAGATGCAATAAGGCAAACCAACTCATTGGACAAATGGCACCAATACTAAAGAACAAACATGTATCAATAACTACTAAGAAAGCACTTTACAACACAATCTTTCTACCAAATCTATGTTACCAATGCCAAACCTGGACAATGACAGAAAAAGAGAAAAGAAAAATCACAACAACAGAAATGAGATTCCTAAGAAGAATACTCAATGTATCAAGAAGAGATAAGATCAGAAATGAAGAAATCGGGACTAAAGTGGGGGTTATAGCTGCAATAGATTTTATTAGAAGGCAGCAAGTCAAATGGTTTGACCATGCAAATAGGTTATCAACTAACAATACGCCATGACGGCACGCGCCACCAAAAAGGGAAAAGGGGGTTTTCCCAGATGGACACGAAAGTGGACAAACAAAAGGAGAAACCAATGGGAACGTAGAAACGTCATACAATAACAACAGGAGACGCTGTGACACCAATACACCAAGGCACTTGTGTTTTCTGAGAGCTCCGTGTGGAATAAGATCTGGACGAAGCAAATGGTTGCGAAGGTTCGCCAAGTGAACAGCGAAAGGAGAGGAATGATCTGTTGATGGGAATTTATGCAATGAGAAAGACCGGGCCAAGATCAACCTAGACTATTTTTCGGAAAAGGACGACTCAATGATGAATTGGCAAAGGCTGAGCGTCAAGATTAACAGAGTGGAATCGGGAGCTAATTAGAAGATGGATAGATAAACGCGACAGTTTATATCTTTGCATTGGACGATCCCATGTTGATTCTGCAGTGCATTAATAAATGCCTGAACTGGTAACTCGACTGCCGTTCTTTTGTTTTGAATTCAAGATTTCAGGTGAGGCACTTTCCGCTGTTAATTGTTTATTAACGAGCGTTGCTTTTTGCTATGGATCAGCCCTTTTTAATAGTAACAGAGCTGCATTACATTAAGGCAAGTGGGGACTTGTGACTGGTGATCAATCATTATTTGCTTAACCATAAACAAACATTCCCGCCAGCGACATAGAGCCGAATACACACCAGGATTTTTCAAGATGCACGGTGCAACACAGAACACAAGAACGCATAACTGATGACGTCACAGAAAATGGAGGAGATCAAAAACGGGAGTATGAAGTTTTATAAGTTAGAATAAAAGAAAAGAATAAAGAAAAATTAAATGGGATGAAAGTGTTAGGTTCATATCAACACATAATACACTACAGACACACTAGGGTCTTAGGTCTTATTACTTAGTTATTGTGACGGGATGAGTCTAGATCACTATGCAAACCCCACCACTACTGCGTTAGTGGAATTACTATTTACATTCTGGATTCAGTAGGCAGCTAAATTACTAATAATGACGTCATATTGGCGACGCAGACATTTGCTGCACTAAAACTACACACTGTACTATTGGGGACAGCACATTTCCACGTCATCATCAAATGATGTCACAAGGGAAATCCCCCGTCTTCAGCCCTTATTAATATCAAGTCTAATGACTGGGGATATAGGTCCGTCACTCCCTAGCAACGGGAATACGACGATATGCTATTAGTACGGCTGCACCGGAAATTGTGACTAACAACTTCCGTCCGGTACACAACGACCATAGCTGCTGTGCTAAGCAGACCTTATATGAAGTGAGCTGCCATATCCAATTGCATCCTTGGTAGATTATACCAAAACCTATCTTAAGTGCTGCAATAAGACTGGGGGTGAGTGTAGTAACATAATAATTATGATTATAATAAGAAGTGTGTACACATTTATATTCTGATATTGGGAAAACCCAAAACTTTCCTGACCATGGATATTTATGAAACGTGGTATTTGAAAGGGGAGACATTGAGAGAAAACATGTGAGGCCTAGATATATTTATAGATAAAAATATATATAGATATAATGTATGAACCTTACTGATTATTTTCATATGCATTTTGTGAATGTATTTACATGTATATTTTGTTGAAAATATGATAACATGATTTTGCCATGTGGGCAGAAGTAGAAGAGACATGTGGAACATGATTCTCACATGCCAGCAATATTACTAGGCGATTGATATTCAAACATAAATTTGCTTACCCCTGATTCACCGCCATGCCGAACTACACGCCACTGACGGTCATAAGTTCAAAGCAAATACCATGTGGTGAAGAATCAGAATTTGGGGAGTAAATCACTCAACAAGGGATAACTGAGACATCCTAAAGCCCAATGCCTGGAATATCTCAGCCCCCTTGTTTGCCTGCTGGCCTTCTTCTTATCTTTTAGCTCGGATATTCTGTGGGGTATACCTCACGACTTCATGGCGACACTGGATTGCTTTATGCCTACTGACTGATGTGGGATTAGGTTGAATTACTGTTGGCCTTTCCTTAGCTATCTAGGGAAACATCCTGGCTGCCCAGGACTTCCTCACCATGGTGTTAAGGAATACCCCAGTAATTATTGCATATGAGTCACTGCAAGTTTTACAACCATGTACATTTTGTAATGCCTTTTTCAAACAAAGATTTGTCTACATGTTCTACTCCAATGGACCATGTGGTCTTAGAATGTGTCCACTTCTGGACCCTTTTTCACCTTGTATCATCATGTCATACAAGGTATAGCCAAGCTGATAAGAACTATTGGCCTTTGCTTTTGATACAGAATAGCAGAGAGGAATTGTTTTATTCCTGTTCTGCATCTGACACATACACAACAGACACACAACACCAACACTCAGACACATTGTTATTGTCAAGACACTAAGGAGTCTGCAACTGTTTGTGTGATTTAAGGAGCCTCGCTGCTGATACTGCTGAAGCCTAACTGGTCCGGTTACCGAAACTTACAGCCACCAACTAGTGGAGACGGAACCTGGAATCCGGAGGAGCATCGTACACCTGTCGAATGCCAGGGTCGACTCCAAGACATAATACAACCGAAAGCCAGCACTATTCCTAACAGAGATCAGATTATCTCAGGTGACTCTGTGTCTACATGTGTTCTGAGTGTATCACTGTCTGGATGGTGTGAATGATGACATGCTATCTGTCTAAGCATCAGAAAACTATTTTATTTTTGTACCTGTAACATAAATGTAACTATCATAGTTCACCAGTTGAACCACAATTTTCATTTTCTCTTTTATTATTAAAGAGTATTATTGTTTTATACTTTCACCAACGTACTCCACTCGTGATCATTTTGAACGCAAGGTGTGCGCGTGAGTGCGTGAAAGTATTTAAAACAGGGGGCTCCATCAATTGACGAAGGATCACCGACAGATAAACTAGGCATTCGTGTTAGGGCTTCCTACATACACGAGTGTTCTTCACCTTCTGCCTTTGTCTACCAAGTGAATCCCAGTCTCTTCTATCGGGACCATCCCTTTAGACATTCTTGTAACGAGCCATAATTTCTAGAGACTGTCGGCAAACTCTTGGATAGGGATTTCTGTCTATTTCAATAGAAACACCCTAACGGTCGGTGACAACTGTGGTCTCGTTCCGGGATCTACCCACCTAATTAGAAATATTTCTAATAAATTGTGTTACTTGGTACAAAAATTTTTTTTTTTTCTCATCTCAGTAAAGGGTAGAGTAGTTTAGGAAACTCTGTAATTAGTTGTTTCCATTCGATTGAGAGAGTGAAAGTGTGTTTTGTATCATTGTTTGTACTAACCATTTTTGTGTATGTACTAATAAGATTTGTAAATTATTGCAATTGTATTAGTATAACTTGAATTGGGAAGTAGTATAATATTGATATAGAAATTGTAGTCCACTGATCACTCACCCTCTCAGTCAAAACTCAGTCATGAGTTCATCAGCAGATTTGCACGCAGCAGCGGTAGCTATGGGATTATCAGAGCCCGAAGCAGCCAAATATGTCCATGATATGGAGAGGGAGTTAAGGAAAGAAGACAGGGAAGATAAAATACGTAGGCATGAACTCGAGCTTAAGAAACTGGAAGCAGCGACAGAACTTAAGAAAATCGAGGCTGAGAAAGAACTTAGGCAGTTACAGGAAAATGAAAAAATCCGACAGCATGAGTTTAGGATGAAAGAGCTAGAAAACCAAGCTCTATCAGCAACCTGTTCTAACGCCAGCTCTCCGGCACCCAGCATTGAAACCCAGCTACATTCAACTTCTCATGTGGGTCCTATGAGTTTTCCTTTGATGCCGTTCGAGGAAACTCAGGAACAATTGGATAGTTACCTTCAGAAATTCGAGAAATTAGCTGAGTCATTTGGGTTGGCTAGGGAACACTGGAACTTGAAGCTTTCTCAGGCACTGAGGGGACAAGCGTATGTAGTCTTTCAGGGACTACCTCCAGGCCATGAAAATTCTTATGAAAGTTTGAAATCGGCTTTATTGAAGAGATATGAGTTAACCTCAGCTGCTTATCAGCGGAAATTCCGAGCCGCAAGACGTCTGAAGGGTGAGTCATTCTCACAATTGTCCGCTCGTCTGCAGAGTTATCTCTGTAAATGGGAGACATTGGGAGAGTATGAACACTCCTATGCGGGCTTGCGGGAGATGGTTTTGTGTGAGCAGCTGAGGAACTGTATGTCGAAGCCGATGGAAACTTTCATCGTTGAACAAGGGGCACAAACACTGGAGGAAATGATAGTCTTGGCTGAAAGATATCTGACTGCCCATGGGGACTCAGTCCCAATGCAACCTCCCCAACCTCAACAGAACCCACCTCCAACCAATCAGGGACAAACCCTTAGCAATATACCAGCAGACCAGAGGCAACCTCAGCAGCAGCATAATAAAACACAAACCACATCTGGGGCTAGAAAACCATACTGCACGAATTGTCATAATAATTCCCACAGTACGGCAGACTGCAAGCGCAGAGCAAAACCCCAGATTGCGGCTTGCTTCTCGATAGGGAAGAAAACCACTACACTACCACCGCCTCCCGAAATGAGAGGACATCGAGTGGTAGAGAAGATCAATGTCAATGGACAGGTGGTCGAGTGTCTGCATGATACGGGTTTAACGTACGATGCCATAATAGCATCACACTTAGTAAAACCTGGTCAGTTGACGCAAAACATGGTTGAAGTTATGGGTGCGACAAGAAGTTCGCCTACCCTAACTTTACCAATAGCCCAAGTGTTAGTTAACTCTAGATTTGTAAAGGGAACTATATCGGCAGCAGTGATGACTGATCCTATCTATGACATGATACTGGGAAGTAAATATGTCTATTTAGGGGAACCATCCACTCCCATGATAGTAGGGAGTGCACTGACCCAAGTCCCAACTCTAACACCTGGCTGTAACCAACTTCCTAGTGATAGGAAGACTCTCCAGAGAGGGAAATTTTTTTCCTCAAAACGTTCGCTAGCGGTAGGGGACAAAGTGTTACTCTTAAGATCTAGTGGGACTAATAAGGAGACTGAGTGGCAAGGACCATTCCCCATAATGGAGAAAGTGTCCAACACCAAATATAAAATCTACATGAAAGGTAAGATGAAAATCTACCACATTAAATTGCTCCGCAAATATTATGACAGAGCAAAAGAACGACCAGTACATCTGGTAGCCCTAAATGTTGTTCAGAAAGTAGGGAGGAGGGAAGAACCTCTTAGCTTTCCATACCCACCTCTGACTGGATCCTCACTAAACTTATCTGGAGAAACGCCAGGTCATACCAAAGTACCAAGCCAGCCCCGGGGTCGAAAGAAGTCTAATAGATCCTTCTCTAGAGGGGAACAATTGGTTCAGATATAATCTGGTGAGAATGCATAGTCGATCTAGACTCATCCACCCTAAAAGTTCGCTGAGCCGTACTTTTCTCTAGGGACGGCATATGTGACGGGATGAGTCTAGATCACTATGCAAACCCCACCACTACTGCGTTAGTGGAATTACTATTTACATTCTGGATTCAGTAGGCAGCTAAATTACTAATAATGACGTCATATTGGCGACGCAGACATTTGCTGCACTAAAACTACACACTGTACTATTGGGGACAGCACATTTCCACGTCATCATCAAATGATGTCACAAGGGAAATCCCCCGTCTTCAGCCCTTATTAATATCAAGTCTAATGACTGGGGATATAGGTCCGTCACTCCCTAGCAACGGGAATACGACGATATGCTATTAGTACGGCTGCACCGGAAATTGTGACTAACAACTTCCGTCCGGTACACAACGACCATAGCTGCTGTGCTAAGCAGACCTTATATGAAGTGAGCTGCCATATCCAATTGCATCCTTGGTAGATTATACCAAAACCTATCTTAAGTGCTGCAATAAGACTGGGGGTGAGTGTAGTAACATAATAATTATGATTATAATAAGAAGTGTGTACACATTTATATTCTGATATTGGGAAAACCCAAAACTTTCCTGACCATGGATATTTATGAAACGTGGTATTTGAAAGGGGAGACATTGAGAGAAAACATGTGAGGCCTAGATATATTTATAGATAAAAATATATATAGATATAATGTATGAACCTTACTGATTATTTTCATATGCATTTTGTGAATGTATTTACATGTATATTTTGTTGAAAATATGATAACATGATTTTGCCATGTGGGCAGAAGTAGAAGAGACATGTGGAACATGATTCTCACATGCCAGCAATATTACTAGGCGATTGATATTCAAACATAAATTTGCTTACCCCTGATTCACCGCCATGCCGAACTACACGCCACTGACGGTCATAAGTTCAAAGCAAATACCATGTGGTGAAGAATCAGAATTTGGGGAGTAAATCACTCAACAAGGGATAACTGAGACATCCTAAAGCCCAATGCCTGGAATATCTCAGCCCCCTTGCTTGCCTGCTGGCCTTCTTCTTATCTTTTAGCTCGGATATTCTGTGGGGTATACCTCACGACTTCATGGCGACACTGGATTGCTTTATGCCTACTGACTGATGTGGGATTAGGTTGAATTACTGTTGGCCTTTCCTTAGCTATCTAGGGAAACATCCTGGCTGCCCAGGACTTCCTCACCATGGTGTTAAGGAATACCCCAGTAATTATTGCATATGAGTCACTGCAAGTTTTACAACCATGTACATTTTGTAATGCCTTTTTCAAACAAAGATTTGTCTACATGTTCTACTCCAATGGACCATGTGGTCTTAGAATGTGTCCACTTCTGGACCCTTTTTCACCTTGTATCATCATGTCATACAAGGTATAGCCAAGCTGATAAGAACTATTGGCCTTTGCTTTTGATACAGAATAGCAGAGAGGAATTGTTTTATTCCTGTTCTGCATCTGACACATACACAACAGACACACAACACCAACACTCAGACACATTGTTATTGTCAAGACACTAAGGAGTCTGCAACTGTTTGTGTGATTTAAGGAGCCTCGCTGCTGATACTGCTGAAGCCTAACTGGTCCGGTTACCGAAACTTACAGCCACCAACTAGTGGAGACGGAACCTGGAATCCGGAGGAGCATCGTACACCTGTCGAATGCCAGGGTCGACTCCAAGACATAATACAACCGAAAGCCAGCACTATTCCTAACAGAGATCAGATTATCTCAGGTGACTCTGTGTCTACATGTGTTCTGAGTGTATCACTGTCTGGATGGTGTGAATGATGACATGCTATCTGTCTAAGCATCAGAAAACTATTTTATTTTTGTACCTGTAACATAAATGTAACTATCATAGTTCACCAGTTGAACCACAATTTTCATTTTCTCTTTTATTATTAAAGAGTATTATTGTTTTATACTTTCACCAACGTACTCCACTCGTGATCATTTTGAACGCAAGGTGTGCGCGTGAGTGCGTGAAAGTATTTAAAACAGGGGGCTCCATCAATTGACGAAGGATCACCGACAGATAAACTAGGCATTCGTGTTAGGGCTTCCTACATACACGAGTGTTCTTCACCTTCTGCCTTTGTCTACCAAGTGAATCCCAGTCTCTTCTATCGGGACCATCCCTTTAGACATTCTTGTAACGAGCCATAATTTCTAGAGACTGTCGGCAAACTCTTGGATAGGGATTTCTGTCTATTTCAATAGAAACACCCTAACGGTCGGTGACAGTTATACCAGGTGTCACTGATATAAATATATACTTTTCAGAGGTGTTCACACTATCTCATATCTCTACACTCAGTTGTGTGAAAAATATTTCAGTGCTCTATTCGTCGGATAATTGTCTTAACTATATCTTTATTAGAGAACATAATAAATTATTTGATTTAAATATTTATTCTTGTTGAATCAGAATATTATATTATATTTCTGATTTATTTTCTTCACAACTCTGTCTATATTGAAGATCTGCAAGATTTTAATCATTCAATCATATTCTATGAGATATTCTTAGTCAATTGTAGTTAAATAGAAAGACAGATCTATGTTATTAGTTATTCAATTATATATTTAATGTATCTGTTCTTTCATAAATTATTAGGAAATTTAATAAATATATCATCAAATAGCACCTGATTAAAGAACAATGTTTATGCCAATCGGCAACTGTATAATTTAGTACTGTTGAGAATATATAGTTTAGCCAAATGGATACATATTTGTCGATTTTCCATTATTTGGCAGAGTCATCATGACTTGATGAAATAATTTCGATGACACTCGATGGATACTTGGAGAGGCGTGATCTTACGTCATGTGCAAAACATTGCGAACATTAAGTATTCATGTAAGGTGTTGTGTGATTTTATAGTGTTGTTCACAAAAAAACAGAACAAGGATTTCATAAATTGTGAATTCCATAAATGGACAGTGAACGTTCATAATTTAACTTATGTAATTAGCGTAGTTAAATAGTTGATTACGAATTAGTTAGAAAAATAGTTAATTTTGTTATATTAATTAGTTAGTATCTTAATTAAGATTATATTGGTAATCATCGGTTCATTAGTTAATTGATGAATGTTGAAGTAGTCAATGTTCCCAAGATATCCACTCCAGATTGGATCTTTAAAGTTTCTCTAGGCATGGATCGTATACGTCTATCCTACCCACGGATATAAACAAATATATGAATATGTAATATAGAGGAACAACAGCAACGATCAACGGCAACAGAGATGGATTACTGGGAAACCCATTATTACCCTCGTCCGAAACTCATGGTATTACCTAGAGTGAGGACACACTTGTCTATTAGAACAAGGTAGGGACTAATATGTATATTAGTTGGTCTGATTCCCCATGATCAGCCACACGACGCCCAACGGAGGTTTGGACAGGTGGGCGTGCCCGTCATATAACTTTATTATTTTTTTTAGGGTGGATAAGAGGGGAAACCAGGGTCTAGTCAGCTGTTATTGTTAGGTCGTATTGAGCATTTGATTGCATAGTATATATATATATATATACATACATATATGCATGTAGGAAAAAAATGATAAATCATTTTTTTTTTCTGGGAGGGGGAATTATGCCATGACGGCACGCGCCACCAAAAAGGGAAAAAGGGGTTTTCCCAGATGGACACGAAAGTGGACAAACAAAAGGAGAAACCAATGGGAACGTAAAAACGTCATACAATAACAACGGGAGACGCTGTGACACCAAGACACCAAGTCACTTGTGTTTTCTGAGAGCTCCGTGTGGAATAAGATCTGGACGAAGCAAATGGTTGCGAAGATTCGGCAAGTGAACAGCGAAAGGAGAGGAATGATCTGTTGATGGGAATTTATGCAATGAGAAAGACCGGGCCAAGATCAACCTAGACTATTTTTCGGAAAAGGACGACTCAATGATGAATTGGCAAAAGCTGAGCGTCAAGATTAACAGAGTGGAATCGGGAGCTAATTAGAAGATGGATAGATAAACGCGACAGTTTATATCTTTGTATTGGACGATCCCATGTTGATTCTGCAGTGCATTAATAAATGCCTGAACTGGTAACTCGACTGCCGTTCTTTTGTTTTGAATTCAAGATTTCAGGTGAGGCACTTTCCGTTGTTAATTGTTTATTAACGAGCGTTGCTTTTTGCTATGGATCAGCCCTTTTTAATAGTAACAGAGCTGCATTACATTAAGGCACAGTATACCACAACAAGCAATGATGTACAGACAAGAGGGAAGCAGAGGAAGAGGCCGACCACGTAAACGATGGACGCAGGGAAATCAGAGTCCATGGGAATATCGATACATGAAGCCCATAAGCGGACACTCTCCGGCAAGAGGAACATGATGAGAGAAGATGAGATGAGATTATATATATTTTGGTCACTTGAAACATCACGAAAGTTTGGAGAGAACAATCAATCAATCAATCAATCTATCAATCAGGTGCCATCTCCGCAATGAAGGCTGGCTGCAATGGATCTCCAACACTGTCTGTCTCTTGCCTTGAATGTACATTCTGTCAGGCTGATGTTCGTCCATCTCTTGATGTTATCCTCCCACTTGTATGGTTGTCTACCTCTTGCTCGCTTGCCCTCAACCTTGCCTTCCAGTATGGTTTATATTGGTATATATATATATATATATATATATATATATATATATATATATATATATATATATATATATATATATATATATGTATGTGTGTGTGTGTGTGTGTGTGTTTGTTTTTTGTGTGCGTGAGTGCCCGAACAGTGTGATCTTTTAGTGATAGAAAGTTTAAAGAAAGCCAACCGCTATCATGTTTTGGAATAAGAATTCATGGCGTCATCGAATGAATAATGAATAAATGCACGCAATAATGAAAATAATAATAAGGAAGGCCAAAGAGAAGATGGGTGCAGGATGTGGCGGATGATCTCCAGATGGATGTATCAGACGCGGGACATCTTGCTTATGATCGAGAGGTTTTCCGGAAGGTTGTTATAGGAGCGAAGTTCTGCAAAGAACATGCTACTGAATGAATGAATGAATGAATAATGAAAAGAAAAATGGGTGGGCGTTTTCATAAATAAATGGGAAAAAATTAATTATAAATATATTACAGATGAAAGCAATATTGTTTCAAAGAAGGAATTCTTTAATGAATGAAAAAAGAAATGAAAACTATATAGCAGATACAAGCAATATTCCTTACTTCGCAACATATAGACTAGGAAACCAGGTGGCAACGACATAAATAGTTTCAATAAATAGTCTCAATGAAACGCGCGTACTGTTTAAGTCCCCTGTGGTAACCACATGACAGCATTAAGTACTTGCCTGTTGTTGTCTGTGCTCACTCTCGCAATGGTAACGTCCAATGTCTGGCTCACCTCTGGAAGTCTTCAGGATCCACCCACACCTTCAGACGTCAATATGAAACGACGAGCAGTACACCCACAAAACTGAGTCTAAACCTAACCACTTTGACATTATCCCCCAAGTGGAAGCGGAAACTCCTTCAGCCCCACTTAACATAAAGTATGTCACCTGGGGTCTTGATGGACACAGAGTACATCATCATTTCTGTGTGTTTCATTATTGCCGTTGCTCTGTCTCTTTCCTAAACATACGTAAACTGTATTATATATTCCCCCACACATCCATATTAAATGGCTGATTGATTAATTGATTAATTGGAGTCTTTACCATGGTAACACATCCATGTCTGCAGCAGATGTTAAAGCGCAGACGTGCTAATTGTTCCTGTAACTAACTGACTATGATTTACCTAACATTGCCTCCGCCTGAGATCAGGACTGGTAATGCCACAATTATCAAAATATAATAGGTACAGTGTAACAAGCTATTTTCCCTAATCTGCTGATAATATTTTCCGTACATCCGTTGCTGCTGTTATTTCCTTTTTTACTTTTAACACAATTTCCTGTACATCTATAATGCCATTTTCAACACATCTGTCGGTGCTATTTCCTGTACAACCTTTGGTACAATTTCCCCGTACACCTGTTGGTGCAATTATCGTGTATCTGTTGCTGACATTTCCCGTACCTCTTTGATGCTATTTTCCATATTTCTTTTGTTGCTATTTCCTTACATCTGTTTTTGTATCTCGTACATCGTTTGGTGTTATTTACCGCACACCTGATGATGCTACTTCTTACATATGTTGACACTGTTTCATGTTCATCTATCAATGTTATTTCCATCACATCTGTTGATGTTATTTCTAGTACATTTGTTGATATCATTTCTCGTACATCTTTTGAAGCAATTCCCTATGCATCTGATGTTACAATTTCCCGTAAATCTATTGTTACAGTTTCCCGTACATCTGTTGGTTAGTTAGTTAGTTAGTTAGTCGCAGTTCCAACTTCACAGCAACGGGTCGTCCCCATTATGCTCCGTTCCTGTGCCAGTGAACATCACACAAAACACTCCCCACTGCCCAATGTGAAAAGTGGAAAAGACAGGAGTCTCGACAAACAACAGCCCGCACAAATACACTGTGCATAATGCCGCCGCCAGAATGTCAACACACCAGTCCCCCACGAAACACCCAGTTAATCTCTGATGGAATCGGCTGTCATTTTCCTATCTGAATGTTTCCTAGATGTTCACCCACACAGTCCACGAAAATACAATTCATCGTCGATGGCAGTGGCAGTAAACCAGAAGACCAGCAGCCACGCATTTCTGCATAAGGCAAAAACCGGTCAACTCTGGGACATAGCCACCTGCCATCACTCCGAACATGCAGTCACGTTCCAAAAAAAAAAAACAACCTCAGGCAGATTCAAAAGCATTTCACACGAAACTCACAGCTCACAGTGTCGCGCCACGCACTCACTCAGTAGCAGGGCGACGGAACCATCAAGCCTCCTTAGTCGCCTCTTACGACATGCGTGGTAGGCTACAGTGTTGCTATTCTTTGCTTCCCTTATGGGCCCCGGCAACACACGGCAACACACATCTGTTGATGTCATTTCGGATAAATCTGTTGGTGTCAATATCCCATAAATCTGTTGGTGTCATTTTCCCTACATCATCTGATGCCATTTTCCATACATCCGTTGACGCAATTTTCCTTACATCCGTTGATTCAATTTTCCTTACACCTGTTGATGTAATTTTCCCACATCCGTTGATGCAATTTCCCCTACATCTGCTTATGCTATGCCCCGTGCATCTGTTGATGCTTGTCTCTCAGTTGAGTCGATTTCTTTCTTTCGACAGCCGTTAGTTGATGGGTTCTGGTAACTGTCATAGGACGCTGAGGAATCTAATTGCCAGCAAGGCCAGGATTGTTTAGCTGTCAGAAGTAAGATAAATAAACCTAAGCCAGAACACTGCCTGGCAAGTGATTTGATTTCCTCGGGGCTCACCGAAAACTTCCCAGCATGCATCGGCGATGTTGCTAACTGCCTTAACCACAGATGATAGTGTGATAGTTTAGTCTGCCTTTCACGTGTCAGCTGTTCACCTTTCCTTGTAGTCTGCTCTTCTTCGGAGTCTTTTTGTGTGCTCTGAATGGTATACAGTACATGTGTAATCTTGACCTCGTTCGATGATTCTGTTTCACCATGATTTGTGACGATTTCTCTCTTTCTCAGTTTGTAATTCCTTGATGTCTCCCTCATTTTGTTCTATATATTCATATTTGAATGGTTATTGTTTTTTGTTTTTATTTTGGCCACTTTTATTTCTTATTTTTTTTATCCCAATAGCTTGTTCATTGTCCATGTCATAGCAATGTATCATTTATACATCGCATATCGTAAATCTAATTTATAATCGATATCATAATAGCGATGTATTCGATCATGCACCTCTTCAAACATCTGCATTCTGTGAAACAGGGTTATTTCGACAGATATAATTGGCTATGGTTATGTCTGCGAGTATAATTATCAATAGTTATAGGCACTGGATAACACCGTTTTTTTCGCGCACAAAACTTTATTGCTCATGAAGAGACATGATGAAAACATACACTATTACCAGAAACCACATAGGAACAGGTAAATACACAATACTGCCTTCGATCGGTCTTGTGAAACCACCAGACGCACCGGACTCATTCCCGTGTCCGAAGTCAACTGAATGTCTGGCTAAATTTCCATCATTAGCCCAAACACAGAATAACTGGCTAGTTTCCTTAACGTAGCCCAAACACTCCACTCTTCTGGTTAAGCCTCAGAACTCCACTGTCTGGCTAAGTCTCCCTTCCTTAGCCCCAGACTGAATGCGTGGCTAAGTCTCCATCACTTAGCCTCCGACTCAACTGTCGCTGAATGCCTGGCTAAGTCTCCAATACCTAGCCCCAAACCCAACTGTCCTGCAATTTGCCCAGACTTCTGTCTTTATTCACTCTCCCCAGGCCCACCCGTGAAAGTTTATTTCACCCTTGAACCCAATTACAACCTTCCCCTAACATTACATTTCTGGGGTATTCCTTTGTCTATTCTGTCTCCAGCACGTTCTTGCCTCTCATTGGTGACTTCTTAACAACCCGTACGTACTCTAACAATCACGGTGTTGGGGTTCAACCATTGTCTTGGGATTTTCCTCACCCTCTCTGACCCTACATCCTCATTCCTTCTATCTGATCCTTGTAACCTCGAATGTTCTATTAGATTCTTAGCCTCTACCTCTCCCTGCACGTTACATTCTGTGTTCTTGATAAGTCCCAGATCTGCCACTTTGCTGTTATTATTCCTTTGCTTGGATTGTTATGCAGAAGATCTATGTTTCGATGTATCAATCTTTGAGGCTCATTGACTAGAAATTTGAATCTCTCTCCTTGTGGTATCCGTTAGACTCCACTGTATGCTATTAGCTGTTTCTCTAGGTCGTAACCATTGATGTTTGTGTTTTAGTGTTTACTCATCATTTGTTCCTTTATGTCCACTTTCAACGGGTATCTTTTCTGCCGTTTCTTGCAATGCATTTTCGTTTCCGCAATAAGCACAATGTCATCGGTATAACACAGAAGTTTACGCACCAAACTTTTACATCGGGAGTATTGCTCATAAACCTTACTGAAATTCAATGGACTCTAACAAAGCAACTTGATGGTTTGAACTTCACCGTCGACATTGCACAGACATGTAATTAAATACGTGATAAACTAATCACACTTGAAAAGATGTTACAACAGTCATATCTAAACATTCATGATATTAAACCAAGTAATTAACAACACGATCTTCCTTGGTGAAACCTCACTTCAAGAGGCGCAATCATACACCTATTTGGGAAGCAATGTGGACACTGATCAGACCATTTGTGCTGTATGGCTCTGAAACCTGGAGTACAACGAAAGGAGACG
This sequence comes from Cepaea hortensis, assembly GCA_963921405.1. Lineage (NCBI taxonomy): Eukaryota > Metazoa > Mollusca > Gastropoda > Stylommatophora > Helicidae > Cepaea > Cepaea hortensis. The sequence continues at coordinate 29,000,730 of OY992892.1, read as the reverse complement.
AAGCCTTGCTACAAACCTTTGACAACAAAGTTTTAAGACGCATCTTTGGATCCATTAGGGATACACAAAGTGGAGAGTGGAAAAGAAGAAGTAACAAAGACATTTATGATCTGTAAAAGTCCCCGCTAATCACTGGTATCATGAAGGCTAATAGACTACAATGGCTGGGGCATATAGAAAGAATGGAAAATAATAGGGAAACAAAACTCGCTTACACTCAGGAAATAAATGACCGTAGACCCCGAGGTAGGCCAAGAAGACGGTGGAGAGATAATATATATACAGACCTACAAGCACTTGGAATCAACGACCGGCAAGAGAGGGTCAACCAGAGAGACGAATAAAGACGGATTGTATCTGCAGCAAAGAACCTCAATGGCTCGGAGCGCTGAAGAAGAAGAATGTGGACAAAAGTTGGGGAACAGATGGAGATACTAAAATAAAAAGAATATAGAAGACAAAAAGTGCGTTCATAGCACTAGGAAATTTGTGAAAGTCAATGAAAATTACACTGAGCATCAAACTTAGAATTATTAACCCCCATGTTAAATCGGTACTACTGTATGGACCAGAAACATGGAGGTCAACTAAAAGAATTACAAATGCACTGGTTCAAACATTCACTAACTGGTGCCTGTGCAAACTAGTGGGAATAAAATGGTATAACAGAATCACCCATGTAGAACTGACGGAGAGACATAACAGAACCCAGTGAACCATGAGTTGAAGAAAAGACGCTGGCACTAGGCAGGACACACAGAGAAAACTTGAAGACATTATAACTAGACAATCTCTTGTCTGGAATATCCACAAGGCAAGCGAAATAGCGAAAGACCTAAAACATTTGGAGGCAAGAACTACAAGCACAGATGAATAATATTGGGAGAGCATGAAGGGAGCTGCAGGAGATAGCAAAATATAGAAGAGCTTGGCGTGGTTCGGCTGAGGGCCTATGTCCCAATGGAAGCAAAAGGGTAGAAGAAGAATTTCATGTATTATATTGTTAAATTTGAATGGCAGTTCTTAAAAATATTGTGACAGCAAAACTCAAGAGACTAATTATTCTGTGCTCTTCACAGTCTGCCGCTCCAGATTTCGGTGGAATGACTCACTACTCTGAAGTTTTGACACTCGTGAATGTCGATAATTTCTTAATTGTCAAAGAAGTCGCGGTAGCAAAGTGGTTAACACCGAATATATCTTTGTGTAGTACTTGGACTTCCTCCCTGTCTTATATACAGCCACTCATTTTCTATTTTTATTCACTCATTTATTACCATCATCATCACACCAACCACTATCACTATCGCCATTGTCATCGTCATCATCATCCTCATTATAATCACTATTATCACCACCACCATCATCATCATCATCATCATCGCCACGACCACGATCGTCATAATTATCATAACTACTGTCAGCATCACTATGTTAGTTAAGTCTGTAGACTGGACTGAAATCACCTAATAATGTCACTCCTCCATTCCCTGTTCTCGGCTGTTCTCTTCAGCCCAGCTCAGATATGAATCTTCACGTTCTTGCATATCTTTTATGTTACTGCTGTTGCTTTTGTTATATGCAGCAATATACGGAAATTGAAAGTGTTATAAAAACCATGTACAAATCAATATGGCTGATCGTATGGTGTATGTTCAAGGACAGACCATGTTTGAAGAATAAAAACTTATACGATAATTACCGCATGAACAGCGGCAGTGCCAGTGTGAGGCCGTTGCCTGCTGTTTACAAGAAGTTTATTTAACCCGTCCTGATCTTCTCCAAACGAAAGGTCGAGACACACACAGGAATATAAACAGCATGTCTGAAGCATAACCTCGGGTCACTCTCAGACCGCCAGCTCTCGTCCATCACCGCGTTGATAGAACCGTGATAGCGTCTGCTGACATCACCCAGGGCGTGTTCTAGAAAATCCACTCTGAACACGTGTCTGGCATCTGTCTGTACCTTCCAGACACCCACCTGCATAACTTGGCTGTTAGTGGAGTGTGCATACATTTTTCCACATTGAGTCTTGGGGATAGCGAAGTCAGCAATCATGCATTCATTCATTCAGTAGCGTGTCCTTTGCAGAACCTCGCTCCCATAATAACCTTCCTGAAAACTCCTCAATCATAAGCAAGATGTCCCGCCTCCGATACACCCATCTGGAGATCGTCAGCCACATCCTGCACCTATCTTCTCTTTGGCCTTCATCTTCCTTTCTTCCGAGGCATATACCCCTCCATTATTCTTCTCTCTAAACTTTCGTGATGTTTCAAGTGACCAAAATATTTCAATTTTCTTTGTTTTATCGTCTTTAATAGCCAACCTTCTTCAATATTCAGCTCTAGAAGTATGGATGCATTTGTTCTTTTCTTTATCCAAGATATTCTTAGAACTCGTCTATAACATTTATTTATATTTAGAGGCGCTGTTCAGCTTGTTTAGTAAGTGTCCAGGTCTTACAGGCGTATGCTGCAATGGGAAAGATGCATGTTCTTACAAATCTGATTTTTGTAGTTCTATCTGTGCCTCTTCACAATTTATTAAGTAGTTTTAGTCTTTGAAGAGCAATAGCTATCCGCCTTTTAACTTCATACATTGTGTCACCATTATTGGTAATCAATGCCCAAAGATATTCAGAATATTCCACCACCTCCAATGTTTCTTCATTAACATATATTTCTTTCTCCACAGTAGCTTTATCTGTATGCATTATCTTTGTTTTTACTATGTTCAGATATAAGTTGTGATTTTCTTTATTCAATTGTATTTGTTTTTTTCTATACCATTCTGTGCTGTGGATAGCAATACTGTATCGTCAGCATGCCGAATCAATGGTATGTCAGCAATCAACAAAGCAAATATATGATTATAAAGTTAGCAATCAAGAAAGCTGACATAAGCCTGGGTCACTGACATTGAGTTGAGTGACCGGGCAGGAGGAAGAATGGAGATGAGAGGGGGAGACAGTAAAGTGACTGACCTGGCTACGAGGAAAACAATCAACCCTCAGAAATAATGGGGCGGATATGAGTGGAAATCCCCAGGGGGGGGGGGGGGATGGGTCGAGAGAGAGAGTTGTGTGTTGTGTGAAGTGAGGAGACTAAAAAGTCAGTGAGAGAAGAGACCGACTGCGGGTCAGGTCGTTTAAGAGAGAGCTCCGTGTTGTGTTGTTCTTCGAGTTGTGAAGACAGGCCTGAACCCAGAGTGGGTTCTGTATTGAGTGTGGGCCTAAACCCAGAGTGAATTCTATAGTTGAGCAGTGGCTCCAACCCAATGTGTGGGTTGTATTGTGGGAGACCCAGCCGTGGATAGTAGCTGGATTACCTGTCTTGTGGATTGAGATTAGAAGCCAGCCGTGAGAAGGCATAGATGTGTGCTGGTTAGAATTGTGAGGATATTTCTATTCTATGGATTACGTTATGTTCCTGGATGTATAAACCTGCTCCGTTTGTCCGTCTTATTTTTGTAATAAAGGATTATGTGCGCCAACGGAATCTTGTTTCATGCCTGGTGAATATGCACTGCGGGGGTGAGTTACATTGCAAGACAGATATCTCCATTGACACACCATGAGTATCGTTACCTAGACAACGACCATCACACAAAACTTATCATCAATATCATGAACAGTATCATCGTGAGAACTTCGTGATATTATCATGAAGAGAAACGTGTGACAATCTGAGAGCTCGTCCGATCAAGAACATCTGGGCGCTCGTCACTTAGTAAGGAGTATCTGTGGGCTCTTCGCTGAAAGAGAGGAGTTATTATCTGTGACTTCGTTCCATCAATTTATACAGTACTGCGTCAAGAGAGTAACAGCAATTCTGTTGTGTGTGTAAGACGCCACATCGAAGAAAAAACTGTCAGCGCGCGGGGAGGGTACGCGGCGGAAATCACAAGCTAGCAGACAGTTCAAGTGAAGTCCACTACAGGTGATTTGGACCCAACCATATCGCTAAAGCGAATGGGGGTGCAGCGGCAGCACAAAAGTCGGTGATAAAGACACGCCATACAGACTAACCGGGAGAGTCCATTACGGTGACAGGTAAATTTGATACCAGGCAGGAGGGCTGAAATTAAAGACGAGTGTTGAATCCAGAGTGGCGAGGGCAGCGTGGGTGTGTGTAGGACGTCGCTGTCGGTGATAATGACAGGATTGGGAACCAAAGATAATTGACAGGTGTGTGTGTGTGCTGGAGGCAAGCGCACTGTGTTGTTGCAAGTTGACTGGTCAAGATTATTCGACGCAGTAAATAGGACGGGTGGGTACACCAGCGTCCAGGTACTGGGGAAGTACATGTTTGGATAACAGAGAAAAATTGGCAGTCGCTAATTTGACGGACAGTTGACTGAAGGGGATAGTAACGTTACCCCTACCGCAGCCGGGTGGGGCTGTCAAGTTTGTGTGAAAACTGTTTTACGGAGGAATTTTTCACTGAGAGATAAAGAGAAATTGAGGTGTCCGGCAAGGCCAAGGCCGTGGACAGTGGAAAGTTACTGAGATGTTCCATAGTGGAACTGGATAAACAAGCTGTTTTTGTGTGAAACTAGACTTTATGTTCGGCTTTGTTAAAAGCCCTTTGTGTTCATTACCTTATAATCAGCAAACATTTTGTCAACGATTGATGACGTGGCATCTCCGCGTACATAGTTGCATACAGTTGCCAAAAAGAACTGACTGTACAGAGTGAAAGCGTTGAACATTTATTGCCATTAGTTTGGTCTTTTCTTTTGGGAAATCCATAACATTAATGATACAGCGAAGCGCCATCTCCGCAACGAGAGTAACAACAAATCGAAAGAACACTTTGGATTATTACCACGTACAGAGAAAGTACAATAACGTTACGGATATCACTATCATCTTCAACTTCTGTCGACAGTTGGAACTTTTGATCACCACGTGAATTCAATAACCACTCAACAAAACAAGAAGTCGGTTTGAAATCTAGCGTCGTAGACATTGAATAAAAAGAACTTTTGGCGACGGATTAGTGGGCACATATTTATCGGCCAACGATGTGGACATTCTGTTTGCTGCTCATTGTCTTATAAATATTGTTTTCGGTTGTTAAGCTGTTACTTGTATGTGGTCCAGTGTTTGTCAAGAGTAGGAGATTTGTGGGGTGTTTCTCGAGAGTCGGGATACAGCACACAAATATATATTCTTTCTGGTGCTTACGATATTTTTGTAAGAAAAACGTTAATGAGTTGACGTATCGTGCAGGGGCATTGAAATAGTCTTAACCAATATCTAGAGCCGAGTTGTCTGACGTCAGATCTGTGTATATTTTCAGTATATATTCTTTTTCTTTCTCTCTTTCTTTTCGTTATATTTACATATAATATTTGTTGTGTTCGGATATATGTTTTTATTGTGATCTTTCGTCATTTCTGCTGTCTAGTGGTCTTGGTCAATTTATATTTTTATTTTACGCGCACTGTGGATGTCTCTACACAAGCTTGTGGTTGTTACTGTGGTTTATTTCTGTGTCATCATCGTCTCCGTGTACTCAGCTTGTGAAGTCTAGCGTTGGATAGTCATCACTTAGTATTATCATCCATTTGTTTGTATATGTATTGATATGTATGTTTAACAATATTTCCAGGGACTTTATGAACTTTTGGTCATAGATATATAGATATAAGGGAGTATAGGTGATACTTCCCCCCTCACTACCTAGTACTTATAGAGTGACTGGGTGAGTACAGAGTGATATTGTAGCACTACGGATTTACGTACACAGGGAGTGCGGGTGTACTTAGGCAAGTGATACAAAGACTAACAGCAGAGTCTGTACATGTATAGTTGGCTGATTCACAGCAACGTGTCCACAAGTACAAGATGCCTACTTTAATGGATTATATTGAAGCAGGTGAAAGAATAGGCCTGAAAGGTAAAGAGTTACAGGAGTATGCCGAAGCAAAAGAACAACAACAGACGGAAAGAGAGGAGAGGCATAATGAACGCGAGGCAAAGCGTCTACAGGAAGAAAAGTTAGCTGAGAAAGAGACACAAGTAAAACTAGCTGAAATGGAAAACAAACGTCTACAGGAAGTAAAGTTAGCTGAAATAGAAAACAAGCGTCTACAGGAAGAGAGAGAGACACAAATGGAACTTGAAAAGTTAAAACACACAAATGCGGTGGAAATTGAGAAAGAGAAGATTAAGATGGAAGCTGAAATTGCTCTCAGAAAACTAGAACTATCTTCAAAGGGTCAAAGTGAGGAAAGCGGAAAACCTTCGCAGTCGTCACAGAGATTAAAACTGCCATACTTTACGGACCGAGACAACCTTGAATCTTATTTGGACAGATTTCAAGCAAGTGCGAAAGTGTTAGGCATCCCCGAAGAACAGTATGCTATTAGACTAGGGGAGCTGCTTACGGGCAAGGCACTAGACACCATGTTCAATTTACCGGTAGAAGAAAGGAACAACTACACTATCTTACGTCAACGTTTGCTGACTAAGTTCCAACTAACTGAACATGGATATAGGACAAAGTTTAGACAGTTAGTGCCAGAGACAAATCAAGATTTCACAGACTTTGCTAACACTGTAAAGAATACATTTAACAAATGGAGGGAGCTTGCAGAAGTAGGGAAAGATTTTAATAAATTAGTAGATCTAATGTTAAGAGACAAAGTATTAGCTTCATGTAACACCAATTTAGTGGCTTTCTTTGAGGAGCGTAAGCCAAAGGACATAGACACAATGTCTCAGTTAGGGCAAAACTACATGACTGCACATCCTAACGTATCTATTGGGAAACTAATGAGTGAGGAAATAGTCTGTGCAGCGTACACTAAACAGGACCAGAATCCAGTCATCAGACCAAGGGCGAAAAGTGTGGATTCAGCACAGAAAGGTGAGCAGCAAGAACCTCAAGATAATGGTTTCCGAGGAAACAATGTTGGTAGAGTAGGACGGTACCCATATAGAAGAGGGAACTTTCAGAGACGTCCAAATTATGCCGGATGTTGGAATTGTGGGAGCTGGAGACACAAGGCAGCAGAGTGTGATGCACAACCATCAGATGGACCAACGAACAACACTAAAAGGGAGATTACTTGTTTCAAATGTGGAAAGAAGGGGCATATCAGCCATCAATGTAGGATGAGAGAAACAGAGCACTCAAATGCAGCACAAGTAATTGAGACGCTGAACAATGAAGATTGTAGTGGATGCAAACCTCTTTTTGAAAAAGATGGTCAGCCAGTCTTAATATGTGGTCATACAGTAAAAGCAGGATCAGCAGTGCATGAAGGAGGAAGTCTGAAGTTGCATCAGGGATTTGTCAATGATAGACCAGCGTTAACAATTAGGGATTCCGGATGTACATCTATCGGAGTGAGGAGAAGTTTAATAGATCCCTCGGATTATACAGGGAAAAAGATTAGATGCATAACATTCAACGGCACAGTAGAGTTCTACCCAGTAGCCATAATAACAGTAAAAACACCATATATCACTGGAAGAGTGACAGCGTGTGTTTTGGACTCACCAGTGGCTGATTTGATCATAGGAAATGTTATAGGAGTTAAAGATTGTACAGAAGAGGAAGTAGCTTATTGGGACCAAAAATATAGTGTAAGCAGTAACGAGGTAGTTACCACAAGAGAACCTAAATTAGAGAGTATAGCTGAGGTAGAAGAGGCACTTGAAGTAGACACAGGAACTCAGGACAAGGATAGTACAGCTGAGCAGATGAGAATGGATCCCAAATATAGTGCTAGTGAATCCCAGAGACAAGATACTACTCTGAACAAATGTTCCCAAGGGTGTAGGAGAGTAGAAAATAGGCAGTCAAAGAAAGGTATATGGTGCTTCGAGAGGAAGAACAATGTTCTCACTCGCCGCTTGTCAGATAGTGGAACTGCACGTGGGCAAGGAGCAGTACCTTTAGTACATAGAGACCGATATACTAGAACAGCTCAGGATAGTGCATGTGCAGGGCACATAGGCATAAGGCGTATGCAGCATAAAGCAAGGTGCCAGATAAATGGGCCAAGATTGAATAAAGAGTTCAGACTAAACAGAGACTCAAGTGTAACGGTGCAATATGCAGATAGGAAAGTTGAGTCAGGTCAAAAGAGTTTTCGCGACATTACTGACCCAGGGCTAGGGATAGCAAACAGATGTTGTAATTGTAGAGGTACCATGAGTCATGGGTACATGAAAGGTAGCACAGCATCGACAGGAATCAGAGGTGGGTTAATGAAAGAACAGAACCACCTGATATTGGGTCGGGACACAAATAGTATTGTGGGGTCGTGAAGTAGTAAGAGACCTGTGGTTACATAAGTATAATGCTTTCCTATGATGTATTATTATTGTGTGATGTATTATTATTATGTGATGTATTAGTTCATGCATTGGTACACAAGATAGAAAGTTGTTTGTATTTATGTGTGGGGAATATGGGAGTGTACTATGAGCATTTGAGGTATCATTTAGGGTGGTAGCTAGAGTAAGGTGCAGCCATACTTAGGGCTACCCAGGCTATATGTCTGGGTCACATGTTTAGTAAGTTTTAGTCTCCCAATATTTGAAAACGAAGTTTTCTTTTAAGAGGGGGGTAATGACATAAGCCTGGGTCACTGACATTGAGTTGAGTGACCGGGCAGGAGGAAGAATGGAGATGAGAGGGGGAGACAGTAAAGTGACTGACCTGGCTACGAGGAAAACAATCAACCCTCAGAAATAATGGGGCGGATATGAGTGGAAATCCCCAGGGGGGGGGGGGGATGGGTCGAGAGAGAGAGTTGTGTGTTGTGTGAAGTGAGGAGACTAAAAAGTCAGTGAGAGAAGAGACCGACTGCGGGTCAGGTCGTTTAAGAGAGAGCTCCGTGTTGTGTTGTTCTTCGAGTTGTGAAGACAGGCCTGAACCCAGAGTGGGTTCTGTATTGAGTGTGGGCCTAAACCCAGAGTGAATTCTATAGTTGAGCAGTGGCTCCAACCCAATGTGTGGGTTGTATTGTGGGAGACCCAGCCGTGGATAGTAGCTGGATTACCTGTCTTGTGGATTGAGATTAGAAGCCAGCCGTGAGAAGGCATAGATGTGTGCTGGTTAGAATTGTGAGGATATTTCTATTCTATGGATTACGTTATGTTCCTGGATGTATAAACCTGCTCCGTTTGTCCGTCTTATTTTTGTAATAAAGGATTATGTGCGCCAACGGAATCTTGTTTCATGCCTGGTGAATATGCACTGCGGGGGTGAGTTACATTGCAAGACAGATATCTCCATTGACACACCATGAGTATCGTTACCTAGACAACGACCATCACACAAAACTTATCATCAATATCATGAACAGTATCATCGTGAGAACTTCGTGATATTATCATGAAGAGAAACGTGTGACAAAAGCAAATATGGGAATACTAAGTTAGCAAGCAAGAAAACAAATATGGGAATTTAAAAACAAATAGCCAACAAGAAAGCAAATATATAAATTAAAATGTATCATTCCAAAAAGCAAATATATGGAAGAAAGTAAAGTAATCTAGGAAAGCAACTATAGGTTTATAGCGCCTTTACCCTCCTTGGACAACAGTCACCTTCACATTAATATCCTATTTGTGGCTGACTCTGTCACGGGACTGTTAATCTGAGCCAGGGAGGACCCTAATAAAACTTCTCTTTGAGGTTGAACGGGGTAGGAGAAATAGGATAACGAAACAAAACCATAAGAATAAATAGTTAGCGAGCAAGAAAGACAAATCTAAACACAGACAGGCATAGGGACAGACAATTAGTACCTAGACGGGGTACATGGCCGGATGGACATGCGTGCAGACAGACAGACAAATAGACACAGGGACAGAAAATTAGTGCCTGGACTGGGGACACGCTCGGGTGGACAGGCAGGCAGGCAGGCAGACCAATAATCTACAAAAGTATAAATACATAGACTTACAGGCTGGCTGTTAAACAAACAGAAAGATAAGTGGGTCTGTAGACAGACGGACAACCAGACAGACAGACGTACAGACATACAGACAGGCATGCGTAAAGACGTAAGACAGGCGGACGGACGGGCAGACAGGCTGAAGTCAGAACGGGCAACATATAAACCTGTACAGAGACAGGAAGGCTAGCTGCAAGTCAAGGGACAGACAGATTAATTAGGGGCGTTCATTTGAAACCGGTTCCAGTGGCTTTATTACAAAAGCATGAAAGAAACATTAATACTTGTGATAGAATTAAACAAAGCATTCATTTTGAATGAATTATGCACCATGGGTTGGTCAGAAGATGTCGCCATAGGCATTCAGGCAAGCATCCCATTGCTTAGATAAGCGGCGAATACCGTCCGCCAAAGAGGATTCTGGTTGCTCACTGAACCAAGTGTTAACCGCGTTCATTACGTCTGCATCTGTGTGAAATCGTTGCCCTTTGAGAGCTTTTTTTTAGAGGTCCGAACAAATGGAAATCACATGGTGACAAATCAGGACTATAGGTTGGATGTTGCAGAATTTCCCACTTCTTCCTTGCTAATGCTTCCTGCACAATCTTTGCGACATTCGGACGAGCATTATCGTGCAACAAAACATGCTTTCATTGCATGCTCTCTCTTTTGCTGCTTGGCTCAAAGTGGTGACACCATGATTCATCGCCTGCCACTATGCGGAAGAGAAATGCATCACCCTCCACTCTGTAAGCAGAAAGTGGTTCAAACACCATCCCATGCGTTCCTATTTTTGGTGGTCAGTCAACATCCTCGGTACCCACGGTGAACACACCTTCTGAAATTGCAGTTTCTTACGAACGGCCTTTTGAATTGTCCCAGTTGACACATCAAATTCTTTCGCTAGCGAACGTATGCTTCGACAACGGTTCATCTGTACTGCTGTATCAATTTTGTCGATGGTTTTTTTTTTTCTGTTGCAACAATATGCTCTTGACCCGGCCGTCTAAGATCTGTCGTGAACTGAGGTCCTTTCCGAAACATTCGTGCCCAGTCTGTCACTGTTGTCTTCGACACACATTTGTTACCATTACACTGCCTGCATTCTTCGATAAATGTCAACTGGTCGACATCCTTGAAAGAAACTGAATCACCGCTCTTTGAGTTTCTTTGGACGAATTTTGGATCAACCTGGCCATTTTCTCAACGGTCAGAAACAAAACCTATGCTTCATGGGACGATAAGCACTTGCTCTTTTATTAATTGGTCTGTACTTATCACACGACTATGACATGATCATGTTCAACGTACGCAATTACGCGGGGTAAGGACGAACGGATTTCAAATGAACGCCCCTTATATAAAGTCCTATAGATGGACAGACGGGCAGAGAAATAGATAGAAAATTGATAGATACAGTAACAGATAATATGTATAGAATCATAATCATAGTATATACAACTGTTAGAAAGAGACAAATAGCATCGATGGTCATGTGATGAGCACAAGGCGTCGGAAAACAGCGTGTCGACTGGATAGATCAGCAGTAGAAGTGGCAGAGGCAGGTGAGAGAGATGATGCTGGACGAGCTCAGGCGGTGGCACGGAGGAGTAGCATCATTAAAGACTAACCAGCTATTTCTCCATGCACTCAGGACTAGACAAATGTGATGGTTCTGACACTGCACATACCCTCGGTAGATTCCTGCTAGGGTTTTCTAGACTTGACTCAGAACACCAAGGATAGAGATTTGGTGAGTGCCAACGCTCATTGGCAGGGCACCTGATGATGATTATGCTTCACTTCATGACATGCTTTGCTGTAATCTATAAAACACAAGTATTGGTCTTTCTGTGCCTCAGAAATGTGTTCGAGATGTATATTTTGCATAATTGTTCTTTCCTCTTCCACAAACGCACATTGTTCTTTACTAAATTATACTCGTTTTGTTTTTCGCATTATTGCAGAAGGCAATAGCAAACTACTGAACGTAACATTTCAACATGGGGTTGATTGCAACATCCTGCAAAGGACATGCAATGTTTTTTTGTGTTTTCATCATACTTCAGACGTGTGGTGACGTGTTGACTGAAGCTGATTGTACGAAATTATGTACATTCAGTTGCTCCTCGTTTCTTGGGTCTCTATAAACCATATTTCAGCATAATACTAGATATGCATCCATTTGCACTAGCCTAGCGGCCTTAATTACTCAGACTCAAGACCACCCACCCTCTCTCTCTCTCTCTCTCTCTCTCTCTCTCTCTCTCTCTCTCTCTCTCTCTCTCTGCCATACACCACAAGGTAAATGACAGTGACAATGACAGTTAAAATTAATGCCAATAGTATTGTGCCGTGGTAAATATTTCGTCTATTTACTTACACCTTGGAACTGCGAAATGCAACAGAACTTAGGTGTAAATTAGTTAGAAAACCACGAAAGTGAGAGGAGGAACTGGCGTCATTATAAGGTGAGTAAGGTGTGCCTGCAAGTGGGATGTGAGTACTTTCTACCTGAATTAATCAGCCAGTTTAATGCCGGGTGTCTCGGGAAAACACGTTCCCGGCGCTGAGTTGTCGGCGTGCTTGGCTAATGACTAACTGCTGTTTGCGCATTATTATTTTCACACTCAACGCCTCCTTCCGTCATTTGTGCATGCATGTTATCAAAATAAGCACATGACTCAGTGCAACATCTTCTGCGCTACACTGTTGTAACTCCAGAGTCACGGCTCTAAGGTGTAAGAACCTTAAATGAGCCCCAGAATCTCGGCTCTCATGTGTAAGAACCTTACATGGGCTCCAGAATCTCGGCTTTCAGGTGTAAGAACCTTACGTGGGCCCCAGCTATCAGGTGTAAGAACCTTAAATGGGCTCTAGAGTCTCGGTTCACAGGTCTAACAGCCTTAAATGGGCTCCAGAGTCTTGGCTCTCAAGTGTAACAGCCTTAAATTGGCTCCGGAAATACAGTTCACAGGTCTAACAGCCTTAAATGGGCCCCAGAGTCTTGGCTCTCAAGTGTAACAGCCTTAAATTGGCTCCGGAAATACAGTTCACAGGTCTAACAGCCTTAAATGGGCCCCAGAGTCTTGGCTCTCAAGTGTAACAGCCTTAAATTGGCTCCGGAAATACAGTTCACAGGTCTAACAGCCTTAAATGGGCCCCAGAGTCTTGGCTCTCAAGTGTAACAGCCTTAAATTGGCTCCGGAAATACAGTTCACAGGTCTAACAGCCTTAAATGGGCCCCAGAGTCTTGGCTCTCAAGTGTAACAGCCTTAAATTGGCTCCGGAAATACAGTTCACAGGTCTAACAGCCTTAAATGGGCCCCAGAGTCTTGGCTCTCAAGTGTAACAGCCTTAAATTGGCTCCGGAAATACAGTTCACAGGTCTAACAGCCTTAAATGGGCCCCAGAGTCTTGGCTCTCAAGTGTAACAGCCTTAAATTGGCTCCGGAAATACAGTTCACAGGTCTAACAGCCTTAAATGGGCTCCAGAGTCTTGGCTCTCAAGTGTAACAGCCTTAAATTGGCCCCAGAGTCACGGTTCACAGGTCTCACAGCGTTAAATGGGTTCCAGAGACTGTCGTGTGAAGTAAAGGCGACGGAATGGTACAGACCACATCAACCATCCAGTGCTGGTTGGTCTATACAAACATGGGGATAGAACTATTTAGCACTTCTTCACGATTCTCAAAATGTGCAAAGGAACCGCTTACTTGTTCCATCTTATTGCAAATTAATATACGAATTAATAGTACATGTACATGTATTAATAATAATAATAATAATAATAATAATAATAATAATAATAATAATAATAATTCTTCAGCGTTCCGAGCCATTGAGGTTCTTTGCTGCAGATACAATCCGTCTCCATTCGTCTCTCTGGTGTATTATTATTATTATTATTATTATTATTATTATTATTATTACTATTATTATTATCATCATCATCATCATCATCATTACCATCATCATCATCATGTGAAACAGTCCTAAGACTAATGTTGAAGTCAACTGATCTCGCCACTTTCTCCTGTTCTCATCAATTCTCTTCAGTTCTGTGTAATTCTGGCTCGAATGACTTAGCATTGTGCGCTGTAATTGTTTCTTGAACATTCTGTTTGTTTCACTGTCTCGTGTCCTCTGTTATCTTCAATACATTGTGCCTCATGTCGTTACCAAGATTGAGTTGTTTCTTGAACGTCCTGTTTGTCTCACTGCATCGTGTCCTCTAGTATCTTAAATACTTTATGTCTCGTATTGTAAACAAGATTGAGTTGCTTCTTGATATTTCGGCCACGTTAAAAGACATGATACTCTTATAAAAACCATACTGGAGGGCAAGGTTGAGGGCAAGCGAGCAAGAGGTAGACAACGATACAAGTGGGAAGATAACATCAAGAGATGGACAAACAAACATCAGCCTGACAGAATGTACAGTCAAGGCGAGAGACAGACAGCGTTATAGATCCATAGCAGCCAACCTTCATTGTGGAGACGGCACCTGATTGATTGACTGATTGACTAACAACGATTATGTGTAATATGCGATGAGTTATAACTTCTAATGACAGGGACTTATTTCTTAAGATGCTCTGCATTTTATAAAATGCAATGTTTGCTTGTCCTATTGTTTATTTCTCTGGTAATATTAACAACACCTGGTAACGGAATGACCTCTGGATATTGAGGTTAGCATGAATATATAGAATGAACCATCCTGGACAGACAAGGCCGGTGGTCATTGAAATGAGGCAATTTAGTTGTGTACTACCGCAACACTTATTCGCATGGCCATAGATGGGTAAAGGAAGAAGCTCCACAAACCTGCTGTGTGGCTGGTGTATCTTTCAGACAACGGCTAATGGAGGTAACCATACACACCGGTGGAAGTCAAGAGAAAACCACAGCATATAACCAACATAACTCAGGCTTTTCACCAACAGGATCTTCTTATTGGCGTTAATAGGGATTCCGATGGAATCCCTAGTATGGTATTGTGCATCATGTGCTAGAAGTTGACCCCGATCGTCATTATGACGTCGTATATAATTTAAATGTTGAAAATAGCATATTGGAACATGAAATTTCAGGACAGGTAAATGAAAGAAAAATTGAAGAAAAATAATTAAGATGAAATGTACATTATGAATATATATGTAAATATTACTACAAAGAGAACACAAGTATGATAATTGTCAAAGTAATTGAGAAAACAACATTAGAAATAGATATAAATGAGGAAAATCTCAGCAAAATTAAAAGTGTATCTTATCTTGCTCACGTGATAACAGAAAACACTGTATCTAGGAAACGGATATCAAGCAAGGAACCGGAATGGCCCAGGCTGTGTTCCACACCATGTGAGAAGTTCTAGTAACTAAACAATAACCCTCTCTTTTACAGCTGAGGGGAGGGGGCATCTGGTGCACCAAGTATCCTACATACGGTTCTGAATCATGGAGTGGCAGATAGATGAAAGAATTTAAGACCTTGAAATGTGAGCATAACGAAAAACATGGGGCAAATATCACAAAAATACAAAACAGCATTTGTAAATAACCTGAAACAAACTAGGAGCGAAGAAAGTATTGGTAAACGAGATTAAGGTTCCACAAATAAAATAGTTGGCCACATAAAAAGACCTGTCAGGATGTCCGGCTCGCGTGTGTACGCCCCTCTTTAAGGTGACGGTGGTTCGGGAGGGTGGGTCTAATCCAAGCCTGTACACCACCAGCAGTGGTAGATAGAGGCCTGACGGCCCGATGGTCATGGTGAACACACATATGCCGGATGGGGCTAGCATCATATATACTTGATACGTCTCAAGGCTGGACGAGAATACAGTACTTCTCTGTAACTGTAGACTGCGGTGTAACTGCTTGGGCAAGCGGACAGTATCCCTCAACCCGGACAGAATTATTCCGGTTCACATCATAAGGAGTAATAGATATCGTGGTGAAAATAACAAACGACGGAACCATGACACACTGCTGATAACCATACTGGAGAGGAGGGTTTACAAGCCCTTATATTCACTATGTGAGAAACATACACGTCTCAGGAATGTGAGATCACAATGAGCTCCATTTATTCGGTTGAACGAATTCTCAAATTATGTCATAAACATACATCTAGTGCTGCTTAATTCCTGCGAAAAGCGCGCGCTGTTTAACTAAATTATTCTCACATGTCACTGGAATGTTTGAGAGCACGCATCTACCCTGTGCTGCCATGCTGCCGGATATGACCTCATGTAGAATAATTTGACGCTAACCGGATGTGAGTAGAGGGCCACCCAAGAAGAGTAGGGTATTTGAGATGAAATGTTGCCAAAATGTTCCTAGAATACCGTGGACCAAGAAGTAGAACACTGTTAACATTCTACAAGATCTGAACGTCGAAGAGGACTTTCTCATGAAAAGTATCGTGCCTCGGAAACTGACATACTTTGGTGATATTAAACGTCCTAGTGGTTTGGAAAGAACAGTGATGGTGCCTGGGAGACGAGGCAAGACTCGGCCAGGACGTTGGCAGACATAGAACAATGATGGTGCCTGGGAGACGAGGCAAGACTCGGCCAGGACGTTGGCAGACATAGAACAATGATGGTGCCTGGGAGACGAGGCAAGACTCGGCCAGCACGTTGGCAGACATAGAACAATGATGGTGCCTGGGAGACGAGGCATGACTCGGCCAGCACGTTGGCAGACATAGAACAATGATGGTGCCTGAGAGAAGAGGCAAGATTCGGCCATCACAGTGGCACATATAGAACAATGATGGTGCCTGGGAGAAGAAGCAAGATTCGGTCAGCACAGTGGCACACATAGAACAATGATAGTGCCTGGGAGAAGAGGCAAAACTCGGCCAGCACGGTGGCACACATAGAACAATGATGGTGCCTGGGAGAAGAAGCAAGATTCGGCCAGCACGGTGGCAGATATAGAACAATGATGGTGCCTGGGAGAAGAGGCAAGACTCGGCCAGCACATTGGCAGACATAGAACAATGATAGTGCCTGGGAGAAGAGGCAAGACTCGGCCAGCACGTTGGCAGACATAGAACAATGATGGTGCCTGGGAGAAGAAGCAAGATTCGGCCAGCACGGTGGCACACATAGAACAATGATAGTGCCTGGGAGAAGAGGCAAGACTCGGCCAGCACGTTGGCAGACATAGAACGATGATGGTGCCTGGGAGAAGAGGCAAGACTCGGCCAGCACGTTGGCACACATAGAACAATGATGGTGCCTGGGAGAAGAAGCAAGACTCGGCCAGCACAGTGGCAGACATAGAACAATGATGGTGCCTGGGAGAAGAAGCAAGACTCGGCCAGCACAGTGGCAGACATAGAACAATGATGGTGCCTGGGAGAAGACGCAAGACTCGGCCAGCACAGTGGCAGACATAGAACAATGATAGCGCCTGGGAGAAGAGGCAAGACTCGGCCAGAATAGTGGCAGACATAGAACAGTGCTAACACCTCAGACATGAGGGTACATGCCGCAGGAGAAATGGCAAAAGATCGGGAACGTGTGTGTGAGTACGCGAGTGCCTTTAGCAGTGCCCAAAGTTGGTTGAGGATGAGGTTGAAATATTCGACATTGACTTTGAAAGCAAGGGCTGGTCCAGTCTGGTATTGTGATCCAGGTACCAACAGAAGCCCAGAATCGTTTAGACAGCAATGGCAAACTACTGAACCTACATTTGCCATGATATCCAGCAGGGAAACTGGCGAATGATGGAGTCTTTTCACGAGCTATGATGAGAGTGAAGTTGTCCAAAAACTTACAGATTATTATTATTATGATTATGATTATTATTATTATTATTATTATTATTATTATTATTATTATTATTATTATTATTATTATTATTATACGTGTGTGTGTGTGAATGTGTGTGTGTGTGTGCGCGCGCGCGCGTTTGTCTCTCAAAATCACTATGTCTAAAACAAGTATACAATTTCTTTGAAGTAAACGAGCATTAGCTGCTTGTGAAAACATTCACCCTTGCGGCCATCACATTGCGTCGTGACCGCAATCCTTATAACATAATTAGGCTCCGATTTCACAAGAGCTGCATTGTAGCACTCGCAGATGCAAATCTGTGATTAGAGAATGCAGAGATGGTTTCACGAGAACATGCTAGAGCTAGGGCAGACCCACTTACTGGTCTGTCTAATTATCTGCACAGCTGACTAGCCAAATGTCAAGTCGTTTTCTGTGAACACCGGACAGTCGTCATTACGGCCGTTAATTATAGAACTCAATTAACAGAGGTGCAAATAGCTTAACCTGGAGACATGAGACGCAGATTAAGCCAACATACAAAATACAGTCCAATCATTAACGCTTGAGGTTTCACATAGTTCTAACGTTTGCTAGTCACGGGTTGTGAGTTGCTGTAGATTGAAGTCAGTCAGACGAAATATCTTACAGGAAGAGCTGTTTAATGGTGGCAAACTCAGTTGAAATTATAATGCATACTGTTATAACGTCTATAACAGTCTCATTTCCGCTCAACATAGATTTCATGAAAGGCATGGCAAGTGAAGAGATCATTATTGATGATACAGAATAATAGCTTGTTACATAAATGTGCCATCTAAATAGATTGCTCTTCCCACTATTACAACATTTGACTAGATCACAAGAAGTTATGATTCATAACTTCCCATTGTAGAGACATCTAATATATATTCTAACTATGTATTCTAGGCCCAGGGATACTGTGTCACTACTGTCCACGATAACCATCATTGATATCCGTCCGTCTCCCAGACAAGCTTGAACAGGCTGACCTGCCGACCACTCTCAGACATTGGATCGTGTTCAGTGCTTCTCTCAACACTCCAAGACAACCAAACAACGCTACGGGTTGTGTAAACGCACCCACGTTTCACAATGTGATTTTAAGGGAAACTTATTGAAAACGAGCCTTTTCTGAAAGCTATCTAGTATTGGGTTATGAGGTAAAGAAACAAATGTACAGCGTGGAACAAGTTGAAGGACAATTAGTAAGATACGATCATTCATTCAGTAGCATGTCCTTTGCAGAACTTCGCTCCCGTAACAACCTTCCGGAAAGGTTCTCGATCACAAGCAAGATGTCCCGCGTCCGATACACCCATCTAGAGATCATCCGCCACATCCTGCACCCATCTTCTTTTTGGCCTTCCTCTTCCTTTCTTCCCAGACATACACCCCTCCATTATTGTTCTCTCCAAACTTTCATGACATTTCAAGTGACCAAGATATTTCAGTTTTCTTTGTGTTGTCGTCTATAATAGCCAATCTTCTTCAAAATCCATTTGTTCTGTTCTTTACCCAAGATATTCTTAGAACCGGTCTATAACATTTATATTCAAAGGCATTTATGCGCTATTCAGCTTAATCCGTCTATAACATTTAAATTCACAGGCATTTATGCGCTGTTCAGCTTGTTTAGTAAGTGTCCAGGTGTCAAAGGTGTATGTTGCATGGGAAAGATGCATTCTCTTAAAAATCTAATTTTTGTAGTTCTCTCTGTCCCACTCCAGAATTTATTCAGTTGTTTTAGTCTTTGAAGAGCAACTGATATTCGTCTTTTAATTCCCTTCATTGTGTCACAATTGTTGGTCATCAATAACTCAAGATATTCGAAATTTTCCACCACCTCCATTTTGTCCTCATTAACATATATTTCTTTCTCCATAATAGTTTTATCTGTATGTATTATCTTTGTTTCTGCTATGTTAAGATACAAGTTGAGATCTTCGCTAATTTCTTTTTTGCAGGGGGGGGGGTGTTAAAGTTATTAGGTTTTCTATACCATTCCGTAATGTGGATATAAATACTGTATCATCAGCATATCGAATTTCTGGTATTTCATGACCACCGATATTTATGGCATCATATTGCTCTCTGGTTTTATCATCTCTGGCATTTTTCATCATATTTTCGGCGTACAGGTTAAACAAATAGGGGGACAGCACACAGTCCTGACGGACTCCCCGCTTGATGTAAAACTAGTTTGATATCTTATCATCTATTCTAACCGCTGCTTGTTGGTCTAGAAAAAAAGCATTTGTCTGAGTTGTACTACGTGTGATGGAAAGCCCATTTTCCTCATGATTTCCCAAAGTTTCTGATGTTGTACACAATCAAATGCCTTTGAAGAATCCACAAAACATGAAAATAGGTGTTCATTAAATTCTCTGCACCTCGCTATTACTAGGGGAAGTCAATAAGTAAGTCACAAATGACTAGAAAAATAACTAAACATGATAATAACTTGAAACCAGTTTATTTTTATACATACATTGTCCCTTTATTTTACAGCATAATTTCCACCAACATTTATGCTCTTATCTCATCGTTTTATCAGTCCTCCCAAACCGGCTGCATAGAACTGCGTGCTCTGTTTTCTAAACCAAGCTTTCACTTCACATTCAACTTCGGCGTCATTCGCGAAATGTGGACATCGCTATGGGCTAGGTCGAGGGTGTAAGGTGGATGTTCCAGAACTTCCCAACTTAGTTGGTTAATTTTCGCCTGGGTTAATCGAGCCGTATGTGGTCTGGCATTGTCATGAAGAAGCAACACTCCTCTAGTTAGCAGTCCTGGGCATTTTTTTCCTTTTCGAATTGCATCATGAAGCATCGATAGAACTTCACAGTACGATTCAGAATTCACAGTGTCACCTTTCTTCTTGAAATTGGTTAAAATCACTCCTTGACAATCCCAGAACACTGTCAGCATAACCTCCCTTGCTGATGGCGTAAACAATTTTAGAGCGTTCTTGAGAAAATGTTTCCACCCAGCTGTGCACCGCTTTACGGGACAAACATTTGTCAGCATAAACAGGAAGCATTTCCTTATGAATGTTCTTTGCAGACAGTCCTTTTACCCACACAAAAAAACAAAAAAAAAACAAACGCACAACCGCACGTTCCTCTTCGGTTGTGCACTCCGTAAGTACAGTCGCCATTTTTTATGCACTGCGCAAGCGCATGAAACACCTAGCGCCACCTGACGAACGGAAATATAGAGTCCAATGTTGCTGTCACCTAATGACACCTGTAGAAAACGACAACTACATTTACCTGCCATCCCACAGAACTGTATGACTTACTTACTGACTCGCCCTCGTATACACATATTTCTCTATTATTAAACGAATACTGAATATGTGATCTCTTGTACCTCTTCAAGCTGTCTGGATCCAGCTTGAACCACGTTAATCTTTTCTTCCATTCCTTACGAAGTCTTCCTATTATTAATACTATTCTGATCTTTAGTAGAATTTTACCTGCATGACTGATCAGGACAACAGATCTATATTTGGTGCACAATTTCAGGTTCTTTGGTATTAGAATGAAGACAGTTCTCTTCCAATCTTTTGGCCAAACACCATATTTCCATATCTGTTTACATAATGTGTGATAAATGTGTGTGTTTTCTTCGTCTCGCGCTTTAATTAGTTCGGCTGGTGATTTAACATTCTTCGGGTTCTTTATTGCTCATACATTTTCATCTAATGAGGGCTCATGTCCTGTCTCTGCTGTCATTGGTTCTTGTATCTCATTCATAATACGCAACATTAATGACTGCTATGATTGCTCAACCTAGTACACGATGAGCTAAGTATGCTGTCAGTTGATAAAAGGAGCTTATAATCTAATCCATTTACATTTATTATAAAATACATTGCTCACTTTAGAATATGTACCATGTTTATATCTATTATCAGGCGGTGGTGTAGATCAGAGACTGTACTCTCCTCTCCATTTCATCAGTTGCTACTGTCAGTAATCGATTACAGACAGCGTGTTAACGCTGCTTAAAGCCTGGTGTGGTTGACAATGATGCACACAGAAGGAAAATCACACCTTGCTCTGGGCTGAACAAGAGATAACCCAATTGTGACGATCAGCTACATACAAGTGTGCTTACACTTAAATTAGATAGGTCAAGGTTTGAACTTGTGCATGTACATTTTTTTTTAAAGCACTTTATACGGGGCACCTTTGAGAAAGCCACCGTTTTAATGTCATAGCATCTCGCCCAACCTTAAGGACAGCGGTGCAGCAAAAGGCAGCATGTTAGGTCAATGATCACTTGATAAGATTGTTCCAGCTTAACATCTTCTTCCCACGCCTTCTACGTCTCCACTTCATGTTATGCAACCAATTTTCCCTGCCCATTAAAAAACCTGCCCTTGAAAGGATCCAGAATAAAGAGAGACATTTCATGTATGGCAATGACAGAAAACAGCATAGTGTGTATGATCCCAGTTAGACAGGCCCCGGAATACAAGCATGTCACATCACATGACCATCACACTGAGAGGAGAGAGTGTAGATAATAGTGTAATGTTTGAGCAGAGTCAGAAATTCAACAGCTGATGTATGCTGATACTGGAGAGACCCAGGCAATGGTCTACACTGATGATGCGATACTTCATGGAGAAAAGTTAGGCTAGTGTCGGGGCAGAGTCCTTGCTGAATATGACCACCATATAGAGTTAATATATTTAGCGTGATAATGAAGATAGTGGGGATCATTGTTCTTTTGGAATGGCTGAATGGATCATAGGCAGCCAGAGTCATCTCTTTTTTTTTCTTCTTAATCCGAACTACGCAAGCGAAAGAGGTCAATTTTAGTAGCTATAGGCACAAATCTTCGCGTCAGGTCTTAGTCAGATATGACTGAGCTACCGTATGACAGTAGACGGTAATACCTGCTTTCCGTTAGCGTCGAATGTTGGGCGGCGCTTACCAAACCCGACACTCCCCATTGTGCCAACGACTTCGGGTGGAAGAGCGCAAATGGGAGGGTACAAGCCTTATCCTGGTGCGAAGAAATGCAACCTGAAGACAAAATGTCATGGCTGGGCAGACCAGGCCCTAAGCCTTGGTTGGCAGCTGGTCTAGGATCGAAGCTCCGACAGGCGGACCATTAGAGCATTGCTTCGCTGATCCGGCAGCTTCTGCAGCAAGTCTTGTTCCAGATGTATTGGTGTTACCTTTCCTCTGGAGTGAACTAAGCAGGTCGAGAGAGGGATTATGCTGCATGGGCAACATATGGTCTCTATATTTCAGCCCAGGCATTGTGCTATGGAGAGGTATAACTCCATCCTGGTCTTAAACTGTCTCGGAATTAAAGCGAGAGGTAGCAGTTACGGGTTATAAGTCCTTGTCAATTGGCGTAGACATGTTGCGCCACGGGTTGCCTCTGACGGTGGGAGACACCTACAGGTGTCACTGATCAGCTATCGCCCACCTCAAGCTGGGCAGCCCCCGGCCAATTGGGTGTTGATCCGCCACAGCCTGCCTGCTTCAATGGGTGCTTAGGGCTAGAACAAAATCTGAATTGCAGGCTGTAAAACCAATGCACCAGGTAATACTAAAAAGAAAAATAGAAACATAAAGCTACGGCTTACAACCTGGAACGTAAGAAAGATGTGTCCAGGATTTTCCACTGACCTGACGAATATTGACGATGTGAGAAAAACGGCTGTGTTTGATGCCGAACTCAATCGTTTTAACATTGATATTGCTGGCCTGCAGGAGACTCGCCTCGCTGAGGAATGGTCACTCAGAGAAAACAATAACACCTTTTTTTTTGGAAGGGTAAAGGGCAGACAGAACAAAAAAGCAACATGGTGTTGGCTTTGCAGTGAATAATTCGCTACTGTGAATTATTGAAATTCTAGCTGGAGATAATGAAAGACTATTATCCCCGCGCTTAGCAACCTCTTGTGGTTTTGCCACCATTATCACTGCATATGCACCGACACTCACTTTCTCTGATGATATGAATGATTCGTTCTATGAGGAGTTAGACTTTGTGATCAAGGAAGTTCAAAAATCCGACTAAATTTATATACTTGGTGATTTAAATGCTCGTGTGGGCAAGGACTCGAGCGAGTTCATGGCCAGTGTGTCTTGAAAAATACAACATCGATAGCATGAATGAAAATGGGTAAATGCTGTTGGAGCATTGCACCAGAAATGACCTATGTATTACAAACTCCTTTTTTAAAACAAAAGAGCTGCACAAGGTCACATGGAAAGATCCAAGATCCGGCCATTGGCATCAACTGGACTCGAAGTTACCACAGTGCTGACTGTGAAATGGATCATTCTTTTGTTGTTGCAAGGGTTAGACTGAGACCAAAGAGAATCTACACAGCTAAACACAAATCTAGCCACAGGATTAATATTATTAACACCCACGATCCTGATAAGTGATTTGAGTTTCAACAGCAACTTGAAGACGCTTTCACTGATACATCAGAAAATTGTACAGCACGTGAAATGTGGAGTAAACTTAAGGAAACTCTTTATAAAACAGCTATAGGGGTTTACGGCACTGTGGATTATAAGAGCCAGGATTGGTTTGCGGCAAACAGCCAGACACTGCAGCCCTTGATTGATAAAACGAAGACAGCTCTCTTAAGAAACAAGGAACGAACAATGCGTAACAGTGAGCTGAAGCAAGTATTTTCAGAAATATAGAAGATATGGAAGGAGTCAACATTGAGCGAGATACATCAATAACATTATATATGCAGATGATACAGTCTTGATTGCAGAAAATGAACAGGACCTGCAAAATTTATTAGATGCCGTTGTTGCACACAGTGAACAACTAGGGTTAGAATTGAATTGTAAGAAGACACAGATTATGGTCGTCGCTAGGAAGAAGTAAATACCACAATGTAATGTACAATTAAATGGGCATATTCTTAAACAAGTGAATCGGTACAATTATCTCGGAACAGTCATAACATCTGATGGGAGATGCCTTGAAGAGATTAGAATAAGAATTGCCATGGTGAAGGTAGCCTTTTGCAAGATGAAAAACATATTGACCAATAAAAAGATATCAATTGAAACGAGAAACAGTGTTGAAGTGCTACATACAACCGTACTTCTGTATGGATGTGAAGCGTGGACAATGAGCAGTCAAGCTGAAAAACAGCTGATGGCTGTGGAAATGTGGTTTCTGAGGAAAATGCAAAGAATACCATGGTCAGACAGAAAAACCAGTGAACAAGTCCTTCAAGAAACAAATGAAGATCGTAAACTGATTAGAGTCATTAGACGTAGACAGTCAAAATTTTTTGGACATGTTATGAGAAGAAATGACTTGGAGAACTTGGTGACAACTGGCAAGATCGAAGGGAAGAGACCAAGGGGAAGACCAAGAAGTAAATACCTGGATGGCTTGGCCACGTGGCATGGTCGAGGCAGGAACACGGAGCTGATCCACGACTCTAGTGATCGAGTGAGATGGCAAAAGGTGTTCGTCCACGCTTATCGGCATAGCCCATGATGGATGGAAGCAAGCTAAGAAGGATGTGCAAAAGGCTGTTAGGCAGTATGCAAATGACTATTGGATAAAGTTATGTGAGTCCATTCAAAATGCAAGTGATAAGGGAAACATCAGAAGCATGTATGAAGGGATAACGAAAGCCTGTGGTCCAATGATCAAAAGAAGTGCACCATCGAAAACCTTGACTGGAGAAATCATCACTGATAATAAATAGCAGATGGATAGAAGGGTAGAGCACTATTTGGAGCTTTACTCAAGTGAGACCAAACTAGCGGGTGATGCCCTCAATGCCATAGAGGCCCTGCCAACTCTTGGCACCTGTCACACACCCCACCATAACAGAAGTTAATGTAAACTATATAAAATGACACAAAGTAGTGCAGCATTACATAACATAATTACGATACTAACAGGTCGTTGTTGCGATTAGCCTTCATCGGCAAACAAACACATTTACAAAACACAACATATAGTCAAGGAGATCTCCTATGACTACATCAAAACGTGACGACAGGACGAGAAGAACAAAAAGATGAAAAAATGAATGCAATGAAGAGAAAATGAAAATTGGAAAAAATGGAAAAATTGTCATACTCACCTCAGAATTCCCAGCTGTGTATAACCCCAAGTATCACCGATGTCTTCTTTTTATACCCTAGTGAGGGAATTGGATGTAGGATGATGACGGGGTGGTGGGTGTAACGGTTCAGTGAGCACATTGAAAGAAGGGGGGGGGGGGGGGGCGGCAGGAAGGTAGGACGGCAACCTGTGATGGTAGTCTGAGGATGGTATCTGAGCAATCCCAGTGGATGTACTAACAATGCATGAGTGGGTGCTAGTGGATGAATATTGAAGAGCAGTGGAGTGTGACCCAAGTATGTACTCCTTTATGTAATTGTGAGGCGAGTCCTAATGTCTGGGTGGACTGATATGCGTGAGCTCACATATATACACCTACACCATTCAACAGACATTCATACAATAGTGTATAGTGACATGTGCAAGATATATCCGAGGAGAGAGAGAGAGAGAGAGAGAGAGAGAGAGAGAGAGAGAGAGAGAGAGAGAGAGAAGTTGGTATAGTTACTGCGATATGCCACATGGGTATGCGGACAGAGGAGCAATTTTTGAGAGAGAGGGAGAGAGAGAGGGGGAAGAGAGAGAGAGAGAGAGAGAGAGAGAGAGAGAGAGAGAGAGAGAGAGAGAAGTTGGTATAGTTACTGCGATATGCCACATGGGGTATGCGGACAGAGGAGCAATTTTTGAGAGAGAGGGAGAGAGAGAGAGGGAGAGAGAGAGAGAGATAGGAGAGAGAGAGAGAGAGAGATAGAGAGAGAGAGAGAGATAGAGAGAGAGAGAGAGAGAGATAGAGAGAGAGAGAGAGAGAGAGAGAGAGAGAGAGAGATTAGTATCATTCCTGCGACGTGCCATATGGGGTATGCGGAGTAGGTCGGTCTACAAATACAAGGCTTTACTCATAATGTTCCCTATGAAAATAGGGACAGTAAGGGTTGATTGTTATACCACGTATTATAAGGTCACATCACCCAATGCTTGTATTGGTGGGGTTGTATAAGATCCGACCACCGGTAATATACATGATATGGGTAGGCACAAAAGAAGAAAGATTATTATGAGAGAGAGAGAGAGAGAGAGAGAGAGAGAGAGAGAGAGAGAGAGAGAGAGAGAGAGAAAGAGAGAGGAGAGAGAGAGAGAGAGAGAGAGAGAGAGAGAGAGAGAGAGAGAGAGAGAGAGAGAACGAACGAACGAACGAACGAACGAACTTTATTTTCAAAGGGTAACAAATTGGGCACGCAGGCTCGTCTTACATTCGGCCTTTCCAGTCACTCATCTATCGTTCATCAATAGTGCATAATACATTCACATAGGAAAAAAAAACATTGCCAAAAGGATGTTGTAAACAAAACAAATGCATATTACTATGTTATGAGACACATCCCCCACCCATCCCCCATCCACCCACACCCCTACCCACACACACATCTCCCACTCACCACACATCCCACAAACACATCCCCCACACACCCCAGGCACACATGCATGCACACACCCACCCACACATCCCCTACCTACACATATCTCCCCACCAACAAAGACATCCTCCACCCACCAACACTCACCCATTCACATATACTCCACTACCCACACACACACCCCACCCACACATCCCGCACCTACCCACACACAAAACCCTCACCCACCCACATTCCCCCACTTGCACACATCCCCACCTGCAGAGAGAGAGAGAGAGAGAGAGAGGAGAGAGAGAGAGAGAGAGAGAGAGAGAGAGAGAGAGACGTTGGTAATAGTTCCTGCGACATGCCATATGGGGTATGCAAGAGTAGGTCGGTCTACAAATAC
>OY992892.1:28543814-28972893 GCA_963921405.1 Cepaea hortensis | reverse complement strand
AGCTGACCCGGCCCGGCTTCGCCCAGGCCTTGGTGGGAGCAGTCTCATTTAATTCATATAAGTAGTCATATAAGTTCCCGTTCCCGTTACCGACTATCTGTCTGTCTGTCTGTTCTGTCTGTCTGTCTGTCTGTCTGTCTGTCTGTCTGACCCGGCCCGGCATCGCCCAGCTCCTGGTGTGGAGCATCTCATTTAATTCATATAAGTAGTCATATACGCTCACGTTCCCGTTCCCGACTATCTATCTGTCTGTCTGTCCTGTCTATCTGTCTGTCTGTCTGTCTGATCCGGCCCGGCTTCGCCCAGCCCCTGATGGGGAGCATCTCATTTAATTCATATAAGTAGTCATATAGTTCCCGTTCCCGACTGTCTGTCTGTCTGTCTGTCTGTCTGTCTGTCTGTCTGTCTGTCTGTCTGTCTGTCTGTCTGTCTGTCTGTCTAATCATTTATTGGTTGCAGTTAGAACAACCTTAGATAAACGAAGACCAACTTACAAAAAGCATTAGAAAGAGCACTTGAAAGATCTTTACATCTTCCCCAACAATTAACTTGGGTAAATGGAGCAGCGGCAGCAGCAGCAGAAGAAGAAGAAAAAGGAGGAGTAGGAGCTGGGAGGAGGAAGAGGGAGGTGGAGGAGGGAGGAGGAGGGAGGAGTAGGAGGGAGGAAGAGATAGGCGGAGAGAGGAGGAGGAGGGAAGAGGAGGGAGGAGGAAGGAGGAGGAGTAGTAGGGAGGAGGAGGGATTAGGAGGAGGAGAGAGGAGGAGGAGGGAGGAGGAGGCAGGAGGAGGTGGGAGGAGGAGGGGAGGGGAAGAGGAGGGAGGAGGAAGGGAAGAGGAGGGAGAAGGAGGGAGGAGAAGAACGCAGGAGGAGAGGGGAGGAGGAGGGGAGGAGGAGAGGGAGGAGGAGGGAGATGGAGGAGGAGGAGGGAGGAGGAGAGAGGAGGAGGAGGGAGGAGGCGGAGGGAGGAGGAGGGAGGAGGAAGAGGGAAAAGGAGGAGGGAGAATGAGGAGGGGAGGAGGAGGAAGAGGGAGGAGGAGGAGGATGTGGAGGGAGGAGGAGGGAGGAGGAGGAAGGAGGTAGAGGGAGGAGGAGGAGGAGAGAGGATGAGGAGGGAGGAGGAGAAGGGAGGGGGAGGGATGAGGAGGAGGGAGGAGGAGAGGGAGGAAGAGGGAGGAGGAGGGGAGGAAGAGGGAGGAGAAGGAGGAGGAGGAGGAGGGAGGAAGAGGGAGGAGGGGGAGGACGTAGGAGGAGGAGGGAGGAGGAGGAGAGAGGAGCAGAAGGAAGGAGGAAGGAAGAGGAGTGATTAGGAGGAGGGATGAGGGCGAGGAGGCAGGAGGAGGAAGAGGGAGGAAGATGGAGGAGGAGGAAGGAGGAGGAAGAGGGAGGAGGAGGGAGGAGGTGGAGAAAGAGGGAAGAGGAGGATGGAGGAGGGAGAGGGAGGAGGGGGAGGGGAAGAGGAAGAGGGTAGGAGGTTTAGGAGGGGAGAGGAGGAGGAGGAGGAATATAACTCATATGCCTGTAGATTTAATAATGGCTGAAGTTGTTCCATGTCTTCTTAGAGTTGGCGACAGTGTAAAGAAATATAAAATCTTCAAACTTGATAGAGATAAGGTAACTATTATTTATTTATTCTTTAAGCACAAAAAGATGAGTTACAATGTTATGCATTATGCATTATTTTTAAGAAAACTTTGAAAATGCCGTAAAGATAGGAAGTATAATATCATCAAATGGCAGATCAGAAGACGAGATCGAAAATAGGTGCAATAAGGCAAATCAACTCATTGGACAAATGGCACCAATACTAAAGAACAAACATGTATCAATAACTACTAAGAAAGCACTTTACAACACAATCTTCCTACCAACTCTGTGCTACCAATGCCAAACCTGGACAATGACAGAAAAAGAGAAAAGAAAAATCACAACAACAGAAATGAGGTTCCTGAGAAGAATACTCAACGTATCAAGAAGAGATAAGATCAGAAATGAAGAAATCAGGACTAAAGTGGGGGTTAAAGCTGCTCTAGATTTTATTAGAAAGCAGCAAGTCAAATGGTTTGGCCATGCAAGTAGGCTACCAGTCAACAGCATGCCACAACAGGCAATGACGTACAGACCAGATGGAAACAGAGGAAGAGGCCGACCACGTAAACGCTGGACGGAGGGAATAACAGAATCCATGGGAATGTCGATATACGAAGCCCATAACCGGGCACTCTCACGAAGTTTATACTTCACCTCGACACCGCAAGGTACAAGAGGAACATGATGAGATGAGATGAGATTGTATCATTATTTATTATAACTCATATGCCGGTACATAACTATGGACAAAGAGTTTATAAATCTTTGAAAACGATGCCACAATATGACTATAAGTTATACAGAAAAGTTATGCCCCTTGAAATAACTTTTACAGAGTTAAGTCCCTTCGCTGTATAGAAATTACAATGCATAACATTGTAACTCATCTTATTATGCTTAAAGAAGTTATCTACAGTCATGTAGGTGATTAAAAACAGTTTTCATTAAAAATAATGGATGGTGTGTGGAAGGACATTCTTTTAAGTTACTGTGTGAATTTAATGAGACGCTCCCCGCCAGGAGCTGGGCGAAGCCACGCCGGGTCAGATATATAGACAGACAGACAGATAGTCGGGAACGGGAGCTTATATGACTACTTATATGAATTAAATGAGATGCTCCCCACCAGTGACTGGGTGAAGCCGGGCCGGCTCAGACAGACAGACAAATAGACAGACAGACAGACAAACAGACATATAGTCGGGAACGGGAGCTTATATGACTACGTATATGAATTAAATGAGATGCTCCCCACCAGGGACTGGGTGAAGCCGGGCCGGGTCAGACAGACAGACAGACAGACAGACAGACAGACAGACAGACAGACAGACAGACAGACAGACAGACAGACAGACAGACAGACATATAGTCGGGAACGGGATCTTATATGACTACGTATATGAATTAAATGAGATGCTCCCCACCAGGGACTGGGTGAAGCCGGGCCGGGTCAGACAGACAGACAGACAGATAGACAGGCAGACAGACAGACAGATAGTCGGGAACGGGAGCTTATATGACTACTTATATGAATTAAATTAGATGCTTCCCACCAGGGACTGGGTGAAGCCGGGCCGGGTCAGCCAGACAGACAGACAGACAAACAAGCAGACAGACAGACCGACAGACTGATAGATAGATAGATCCCCTCCAGGGCCTGGGCGAAGCCGGGCCGGGTCAGCTAGTATGTATATATATATATATATATATATATATATATATATATATATATATATATATATATATATATATATATATATATATATATATGTGTGTGTGTGTGTGTGTGTGTGTGTGTTGACAGAAGTTAAGGGTGCCATAAATAAACTTGCATCTGGTAAGGCTCCAGGTAAGGATGGGATTCCAATAGAGGTTATCAGGAGTGGGCAAGACACACTCACTTTACAGATCCACCAGCTAATAGAGCTATGCTGGCGAGAAGGACAAGTACCACAGGATTTCAAAGACTCAAGCATCATAATATTGTATAAGAACAAGGGCGATTGGAGCGACTGTAACAACTATAGGGGTGTCTCACTTCTGTGTATTGTTGGGAAAGTATTTGCCAGAATTGTTCGGCGCAGACTTCAAGGCCTGGGAGATCAAGTCTACCCCGAATCACAGTGTGGCTTCCGACAGAACCGGTCTACCATTGATATGATATTCTCATTGCGAAAAATGCAAGAAAGATGCCGTGAGCAGAACCAGCTACTGTTCATCGCCTTCATCGACCTCACAAAGGCATTTGATTTGGTCAGTCGTGAGGGTCTATTCAAGCCACTAAAGAAGATTGGCTGCCCACCAACTCTTCTGTTCATTGTGGAATCGTTCCACAGAAGCATGAAAGGTATAATCAAGTTTGATGGTGCAACTTCAGAAGAATTTGAAATCAAGAGTGGAGTTTAGCAAGGTTGTGTACTAGCTCCCACCCTCTTTGGAATATACTTTTCACTTCTAATGAAATATGCCTTTCGTGATCGGGATGGTGGTATATAAATTCACTCATGCTCAGATGGCGGACTCTACAATGCTCAGAGATTGAAGGCCAAGACCAAAATTAGGAGGTTACTGATCAGAGAGTTGCTACTTGCAGATGTTGCTGCAATTAAGACGCACTTTGAGAAAGAATTACAACGTCTACTATCTGCATTTTCCAATGCTTGTTCTGAATTTGGTTTAACAGTTCACAAAAAGAGGACACAGATTATTTCACAAGGTGCACATGGGGTTCCATCAATATTTATTGACGACACGGAACTGGAAATAGTAGACCATTTTACATATCAAGGACCAGAGGTAAATAGCAAATTATTCTTAGATCAGATAATCAACATCCGGATTGGTAAGGCAGCAACAACAATGAACAGGTTAACAAAAAGAGTCTGGGAGAACAGGAAGCTTACTGCCAAAACAAAAGTCCTTGTCTACCAAGCCCGTGTCCTTAATACTCTTCTTTATGGCAGTGAAGCCTGGTAAACTTACTCACACCAAGAGAAACTTTTAAAAAGCTTTCATATGCGATGTCTGCGAAGAATACTTGGTATTAAGTGGCAAGACAAAGTCACAAATACTGAAATATTGGAATGATAAGGTTGTGTGACGATTTGTTCCACGCTCAGTCTTCGTAGACTTAGCCAAAGGGCATCTTTATTTAGTGAATTACAGATGGATAAGAGATCTCAGGGCAGGTCTCTTCTACGATAAAAACATGTGTGTAAGCGGGACATGATTGATAATGCATATTAGGCACATATCAGAAATGGAATAAAGACAAAGGAGAAAATGATTGCAGATAGGTCACACACGGAACGTATGAGACATAAGATGGTACATGAGGTGAAAATGACCATGTGTTCACATCCATTCACTGTGGACAAACATTTACAGCGCGAATAAGCCTTATCAGTCACATTCGCTACCGCCATGGGTTGTAGTTATTATGCCTTTTTGAAGCACATTGTAACAAACTATTGCCTGTCAAGACGGCAAGGTGCACACACACACAAAAAAGCGGGTACAAATCGCAGTAAATGAATTGTTACAGGCACTGACATGGCTCTGCTACGATAGCCAAATTAGAGTGCGGAGAAATAACCCGGTCAAGGCTGTTTAAACTTGGACCCAGCTGCGGTTCGTTCAGGACGGAGCATATTTCAACATGTAAAGTGCTGCTGGAAATAGTCGAACTTTCTAGGAGCCATTGTTTTAATTGCTAGATTAAATTAGCGGGAAAGTACTTCTGAAAATATTTTCTAGGATCCGGTGTTTTAATTGCTAGATTAAGTTAACGGGACATGCTGAACCCTTTCCTAAATACACGTATCTTTATTCGCTGTATTTTCCTAAGATTTCTCAATTATTCAATTCTTCATTGTTATAAATGCATACAGTCATAATTCTCATTAGATAATAAATGATATAAGCTTTATCTTTTGTTACTCGACAAAAGATAATAAAACTTGATACGGGATGACCGAGGTCCTAGATTGTTTTTTTTAATTTTTTTATTCGCATATCCTTTTACAGGACATCGCTGTCAACAGCAGCATCTTTCAGCTGTTTGTTGATTTCTTGGCAAGATTAAGCTCAGTAGTTTGCCATTGCTTTCTGAGCGGCCGGCTCAGTTATCCCGCAAGTCACCAGCGGGAGATGAACCGCTCCCAGTTCTCGCCCGCTACGAGACACTGCTTGGGTTGTCAAAAAAGAAGAAAAGAAGAAGATGAGAAGAAGTAGAAGAAGAATATAATAAATGTCATTCGTGTATTTAGTATCCAGCTACTACTACTACTACTACTACTACTACTACTACTACTACTACTACTACTACTACTACTACTACTACTACTACTACTACTACTACGTCATCGTTTTCTTCACTTCCTCATCTGTTAAAGGGAAATTACCGAAACACGCAAATAATTATTCAAGTAATCGCATTTCTCTCCCCTGTCGTCACCAACTTTTGATATTCAAAATGGCTACGATGTCATCGCCAGGCCAAGCATTTAGGATGTCATCAGTGCAGAACTAATTGCACGATTACTCACTTGTGGTGATGTCTCGCTTAGCCGATTATTTTGCTGTCATTGGATATTCTCATGAAAAAGATAGTAAGTTGCATAATATTTACATGCATACAACAATAAATAATGTAGAATTTCTGATGAAGTTTCTCAAATTTATAAAATAAATAAAAATTATTGGGAAAAAACGTGTTGGATAAAGCTAACAAACTGAAATTAAGCAGTACCTCATTCAAATCGCTACGTCAGTGCATTTATTTGTTAATGAATCGGTGACGATAGTGTAGGTGTCGTTGATCCATAAGTGACGTATATAGATTAAGATTGATAAAATTCAATAGATAGATAGAGCAAACTAGGTGATTGATTGACGGCTTGCAAACTTCGACATGAACCACGCCCACTCTATCGCACTCTCATCTGAATGTCAGTATCGTGAAATCAACCCCTCCACTTCAGTTGAAATATAAATTCCATTGAACAGGTAGTTTGCTCAACATCCAGTTTATCAAGTTCCTAAACGTCATAAAGCAAAATCAGTTCACACAACCTTCACTTTTGTACTAATGTAATGTAATCTCCAGCAACAGCTTTCCTTTAAAGACCTGGCGTTTCTCTTGCCGGCTGTCCAGCTATGTATGACTATTTCACACAGGTAGTCTGTAATCTGCCGTGATACAGACGCAGTTCATAATCCTGTATACCCATGTTTGAAAAACAGCTGCGAACGATTTGGCAGCAGACCGCGTTGCGTTGGTTTCACGTTGGTATCGGTGCCGGTCGTTCAGAAAGCAATGGCAAACTACTGAACGTAAACTTGCCAAGAGATCACAGTGGCAGAAATACTGGTGTTGACTGTGATGTCCTGTAAAACAGGATATGCAAAGAAAACAGAAAAACCAGGTCTGTAATGTGGTATTTGGAGACACTCGGAAGCTGTTGAAGATTGACTTTTCTCAAAAAGCTGTTGGTTTAGGGAAGCTTTCTCTGTTTCCTTGGCTTTAACTATATGCATTTTATTGTTAACCATTTTGTGAAGACAGTCACAGACAAACTTTTACACAAATTATTTTAAAATCAGTATCTATTCTGATAAATGTTATCTAAAATGTCATACAGCAGCACTCACCATAACAGCCACTCTGTGGCGAAGGGGTTGTGAATGCAATTTGTAATCCCACATAACGCGTTTGATACACAGCTGTGGGTGATTTGGAAGCAGATCACCTTGCGTTTGTATTCCATACAATGGTATGAGTGTCGGTCGTTCAGAAAGCAATGGCAAACTACTGAATGTAAAACTTGCCCAGGAATCACAGACAGACAAAAAACGCTGAAGGTGACTGCTACATCCTATATAGGACATGCAACTGTCTACAGCTCCAGTGAGTTACCACAAACACATGCTGAAGTTGACTGCTATATCCTATAAAGGACGTGCAACTGTCTACAGCTCCAGTGAGTTACCACAAACATATGCTGAAGTTGACTGCTATATCCTATAAAGGACGTGCAACTGTCTACAGCTCCAGTGAGTTACCACAAACATATGCTGAAGTTGACTGCTATATCCTATAAAGGACGTGCAACTGTCTACAGCTCCAGTGAGTTACCACAAACACATGCTGAAGTTGACTGCTATATCCTATAAAGGACGTGCAACTGTCTACAGCTCCAGTGAGTTACCACAAACATATGCTGAAGTTGACTGCTATATCCTATAAAGGACGTGCAACTGTCTACAGCTCCAGTGAGTTACCACAAACACATGCTGAAGTTGACAGCTATATCCTATAAAGGACGTGCAACTGTCTACAGCTCCAGTGAGTTACCATAAACATATGCTGAAGTTGACAGCTATATCCTATAAAGGACGTGCAACTGTCTACAGCTCCAGTGAGTTACCACAAACACATGCTGAAGTTGACTGCTACATCCTATAAAGGACGTGCAACTGTCTACAGCTCCAGTGAGTTACCACAAACACATGCTGAAGCTGACTGCTACATCCTATAAAGGACGTGCAACTGTCTACAGCTCCAGTGAGTTACCACAAACACATGCTGAAGTTGACTGCTATATCCTATAAAGGACGTGCAACTGTCTACAGCTCCAGTGAGTTACCACAAACACATGCTGAAGTTAACTGCTACATCCTATAAAGGACGTGCAACTGTCTACAGCTCCAGTGAGTTACCACAAACACATGCTGAAGTTGACTGCTACATCCTATAAAGGACGTGCAACTGTCTACAGCTCCAGTGAGTTACCACAAACACATGCTGAAGTTGACTGCTATATCCTATAAAGGACGTGCAACTGTCTACAGCTGCAGTGAGTTACCACAAACACATGCTGAAGTTGACTGCTACATCCTATAAAGGACGTGCAACTGTCTACAGCTCCAGTGAGTTACCACAAACACATGCTGAAGTTGACTGCTATATCCTATAAAGGACGTGCAACTGTCTACAGCTCCAGTGAGTTACCACAAACACATGCTGAAGTTGACTGCTATATCCTATAAAGGACGTGCAACTGTCTACAGCTCCAGTGAGTTACCACAAACACATGCTGAAGTTGACTGCTATATCCTATAAAGGACGTGCAACTGTCTACAGCTGCAGTGAGTTACCACAAACACATGCTGAAGTTGACTGCTACATCCTATAAAGGACGTGCAACTGTCTACAGCTCCAGTGAGTTACCACAAACACATGCTGAAGTTGACTGCTATATCCTATAAAGGACGTGCAACTGTCTACAGCTGCAGTGAGTTACCACAAACACATGCTGAAGTTGACTGCTACATCCTATAAAGGACGTGCAACTGTCTACAGCTGCAGTGAGTTACCACAAACACATGCTGAAGTTGACTGCTACATCCTATAAAGGACGTGCAACTGTCTACAGCTCCAGTGAGTTACCACAAACACATGCTGAAGTTGACTGCTACATCCTATAAAGGACGTGCAACTGTCTACAGCTCCAGTGAGTTACCACAAACACATGCTGAAGTTGACTGCTATATCCTATAAAGGACGTGCAACTGTCTACAGCTCCAGTGAGTTACCACAAACACATGCTGAAGTTGACTGCTATATCCTATAAAGGACGTGCAACTGTCTACAGCTCCAGTGAGTTACCACAAACACATGCTGAAGTTGACTGCTATATCCTATAAAGGACGTGCAACTGTCTACAGCTCCAGTGAGTTACCACAAACACATGCTGAAGTTGACTGCTATATCCTATAAAGGACATGCAACTGTCTACAGCTGCAGTGAGTTACCACAAACACATGCTGAAGTTGACTGCTATATCCTATAAAGGACATGCAACTGTCTACAGCTGCAGTGAGTTACCACAAACACATGCTGAAGTTGACTGCTATATCCTATAAAGGACATGCAACTGTCTACAGCTGCAGTGAGTTACCACAAACACATGCTGAAGTTGACTGCTACATCCTATAAAGGACATGCAACTGTCTACAGCTGCAGTGAGTTACCACAAACACATGCTGAAGTTGACTGCTATATCCTATAAAGGACGTGCAACTGTCTACAGCTCCAGTGAGTTACCACAAACACATGCTGAAGTTGACTGCTATATCCTATAAAGGACGTGCAACTGTCTAAAGCTGCAGTGAGTTACCACAAACACATGCCATGGAGCAGAATCTGCTGTGGGTATGTGAAGTGTTAGGACCTTCAAATTGTGTAGCCTGATTGCTCAGAGGAATAGGTAGCTGGTTGTCTGACCGTATACATGCCATTGTCAGTGTAAGGCCCTGACCATTACACCAACGCAACCGCTGCAAGGAGTTATGCAGAAAAAAACAACATACAAGTGTTATGGGGATCTTGATTAGTGGTGTGGTGTTCTCTATAGGTTTAATTAGTGTTATAATACTGCCTTTGGCAGACTGTACAAGAATGCATGAGACAGAAATGGAATAAGTATGCAGACAAAGCTGAAAGTCTATAAAGCAATTGTATTATCTACACTGCTATATGCTTGTAAAACCTGGAATGTTTACCAGCGACACATGCTAGGAAATTAAACCACTTCCACACAGTCTGCCTTAGGAAGCTATTGAAGATTAAATGGCAAGACAAGATCCCAGACACTGAAGTCCTAGAAAGAGCGTCCATGCCCAGTATCCATACTCTACTTATGAAGAATCAGATTTGCTGGGCTGGTCACTTAACTCGCATGCCAGATCACAGGCTCCCTAAACAATTTTTTTACGGCTCCCAAGGCGGTCAGAGGAAACACTTTAAAGACACTCTTAAGATCTCACTAAAAGCTTTTGGAATTCATCAGGACACTTGGGAGACTGCTGCCAAAGACCAAAGTTCGTGGCATACATCATTACGCAAGAGTGCAGTCACTTGTAAAGCAACCAGGACTGCAAGAGCTGTGAAGAAAAGGCTGGACAGAAAAACCACTGCAGGAGATCCTCCTCCTGGAATGTCAAGCATTCTTTGCCCACATTGTCAAAGAACATTTTGAGCCAAAATAGGCCTTATCAGCCATCTTAGAACTCACGGCTCCGTACTTTCAACCCCACTGGATGAAGTGAATGGTCATCATCATTCTTGACGGACAAATAACAATACAATTGTTTCATTCATAATATGCTTCTATATTTCAATATTTTTGTTTCGCAAATTACATAATTAATTGCAAGCACTGACACTGGTATTTGACTTCCGGTACAATGGCGACAGGATGACGCGTACTTTTCGGGGGGAAGCTATTTAGTGTTTTCCTTTGGATTTCGTGTGATTTCCTATGGATTTCCTGTGAAAAGTGTTTTCCTGTGGATTATGTGATGTTATTTTGTGCTATTTTATTGGAAGTTTTCAAAAGAAGCCACGGAAGGCAGGTGGTGGATGAAATTTGAGGGCAGCCGACAGATATTCGTTGGTCATGATCTCGAATTCACGACGGCAGGCAGAAGAGCTCTTCTTGAGTCAATGGCTGCGGTCTCCGACCAGTACGGTCACTGCCA
This sequence comes from Cepaea hortensis, assembly GCA_963921405.1. Classification (NCBI taxonomy): domain Eukaryota; kingdom Metazoa; phylum Mollusca; class Gastropoda; order Stylommatophora; family Helicidae; genus Cepaea; species Cepaea hortensis. The sequence continues at coordinate 28,961,762 of OY992892.1, read as the reverse complement.
TTGAGGAAAGCAACGGCAAACTACTTCTTTAAAAGTGCCTAGTATATCATGATTCGCTTAAAGATCATCGCAAGACAAGGGCAGAGACGTTAAAATGAGCAACATGGAACGTTAGGACGTTAAACAACAACGGAAAATTAGAGAACATAAAACAAGAAATTGAAAGGGAAAAAATTAATATTTTAGGTATATGTGAAACCAGATGGACAGGATCAGGCATCAAGATAGATGACGATTTCAAGATTATTTATTCTGGAGGTGAAGATCGTCAGAGGGGAGTGGCAATTATTTTGGACTGGAAAACATCAACATCTGTTAAAGGATATTGGGCAGTGTTGGACTGAGTTCTACTAGTTAAATTAAGTGGCAGACCTTTTAGCCTAAATATTATTCAAGTATATGCACCAACAGGAGAATCCAGTGAAGATAGTGTAGAAGAATTTTATAATGACATAGAGGCTGCCTTAAAGAAATGTAAAAATTCAGAAATAAACATCATAATAGGGGACTTCAATGCAAAAGTAGGAAATCAAGGGCATAGATACACAGTAGGAAACTATGGTTTAGGAGAGAGAAATGAAAGAGGATACAGACTCGTGGAGTGGGCAAAAGAACAGGAAATGATTGTAGGAAACACCTGGTTTAAACAACACCCTAGAAGATTATGGACATGGAGGAGTCCTGATAGCAGGATTAGAAACAAGATTGACTACATTCTCATTAGCAGAAGATTTAGAAACGCGCTAACAGTAGCAGAAACAGTTCCCAGTGCTGATTGTTATAGTGACCACAGATTACTCACAGGAACATTGAGGATAAAGTTGAAGAAAGTCAAGTATATAACAGGAAACACTAAATATGATTTGTGTACATTGAGTAATGACAAGGAAATACAAAACAAATTCAACATAGAAGTACAGAACAGATTTGAAATATTGTCTGATCTAGAGATATAATTCCAGGATGTGGATGATCAATGGGAAACGTTGAAGAATTCAATCAATGTGGCTGCAGAAACAACTATTCCAAAATTAAAGAAGGTGGGTCGTAAGAAATGGATGACTGAAGAAATTTTACACCTCATGGAAACAAGAAGACTCAACAAAAATAATTCTGTCAAATATGAAGAAATCCACAGACAAGTCAGAATATTATGTAAGGAGGCAAAAGAATCATGGCTTGAGGAAAAGTGCTTAGAAATTGAAAACCAACACAACAGTCAAAATACCAAATTAGTGCACAAAAGAATTCAGGAACTTACTAATAAAAGAACAAGTACATCAACAGGGTGTCTAAAAACTAAAGATGGCAAAATAATAATAGAAAAAGACCAGATTCTACATGTATGGACAGATTATGTGAAACACCTTTATGATGATAACAGAGCCGAACAGTATGATATTAGATTTAATAATGAAGGACCGCCAATTTTGGAGATGGAGGTTCGAAATGTTCTTAAGCATATGAAAGCTGGCAAGGCCCCCGGTGCAGATAACATCACAACAGAAATGATTAAAGCTTTAGAAGAATTTGGACTAGAGCAAGTCACCAGACTGATGAACACATTATATGATACTGGAGATATACCTCCTGAATTATGTAACTCTGTATTTATTGCAATCCCAAAGAAATCAGGAACCTTGGAATGTGACCAACATAGAACAATTAGTATAATGAGTCACATCACAAAGATTCTGCTAAGAATTATCATGCAAAGAGTGAGGAAGAAGATACAACCTGAAATAGGGGAAGAACAATGTGGGTTTGTAGAAGGAAAGGGTACAGTAAATGCTGTGTATATGCTGCGTACAGTTATTGAACGTGCTAAAGAAGTAAACAAGGATATACATCTTTGCTTTATTGACTATACAAAGGCTTTTGATAGAGTTAGACATGTCAACATGGTGGATATGCTTGCAGATCTACAAATTGATGGGAAAGACATTAGACTTATAAAAAACATATATTAGAAACAACAAGCTGCAATAAGGATTGATAATGAAGTGGGACAGTATCAGCCAATTAAAAGAGGTGTTAGGCAGGGATGTGTGATGTCTCCAGATCTTTTTTCCCTATACAGTGAAAATATTTTCAGAAATGTAGAGGATATAAATGGAATCAGCATTGGAGGACGAAACATCAATAACATTAGATATGCAGATGATACAGTATTAATTGCAGACAATGCGCAGGACCTGCAACAATTAGTAGATGCGGTTGTTGTACACAGTGAGCAACTGGGGTTAGAATTAAATTGTAAAAAGACTCAGGTTATGGTCGTCACTAGGAAGGAAGAAGTGCCACAGTGTAATATACAAGTAAATGGAAATATTCTTCAACAAGTGAATCGGTACAATTATCTTGGAACAGTCGTAACATATGGCGAAAGTAGCCTTTAGCAAGATGAAAAACATTCTGACCAATAAAAAGATGTCAATTGAAACGAGAAAAAGATTGTTGAAGGGATACATAGAGCCTGTTCTTTTGTATGGATGTGAAACTTGGACAATGGGCAGTCAAGTGAAAAACATCTGATGGCTGCAGAAATGTGGTTTCTGAGGAAAATGCAAAGAATACCATGGACAGACAGAAAAACCAATGACCAAGTACTACAGGAGACAAATGAACATTGTAAACTGATTAGAGAAATTAGACGTAGACAGTCAAAATTTTTTGGACATGTTATTAGAAGAAATGGATTGGAGAACTTGGTGACAACTGGCAAGATCGAAGGAAACAGACCAAGAGGCAGACCGAGAGGAAAATACCTGGATGGCTTGGCCACAAGGCATGGACGAGACAGGAACACTGAGCTGATCCACGACACTGGTGATCGAGTGAATTGGCGAGTCATGACCGCCTACGCTTTCCGGCATGGCACATGATTGATTGATTGACTGACACTGGCATCTAGAGATATACCTCTCAATAGCACAAAGCCTGTGCTGAATTTTAGAGATATGTGTTGCCTTTGCAGCATGATACATCTCTTGGCCTACCTAGTTTACTTCAGAGGAAAAGTAACCCCAATAAATCTGGTACAAGACAAGCTGCAGAACCTGCGGGATCCTCCAGTCAGAGCTTCAATCCTAGACCAGTTGCCAGCCAAGGCTTAGGGCCTTGTCAGCCCTGCCATGATAAGGCTTGTACCCTCCCAATTGTGCTATTCACCCCGAAGCCATTGACACACTGTGGAGTGTCAGGTTTGATGAGCGCTGCTCAACGTTCGGCACTAACAGAAAGCAGGTAGTACTGTCTACTGTTATACAGTAGTTCAGTCATATCTAAGACCTGACCTGGGAGTCTCTGTGGCGAAGTGGTCAAGTCATTTAACTCGGGCTGTGAAGGTTGTGGGTTCGATTCCGGGCCGCGTCCTTCGGTTCACGAGTTAAATTTTTTGGAGACTCCTGTGGGTCGTCGCTAGAGCTACGGAGTTAGTGCGTTTTGTGCGGCGCTTTCCGCGCTATGGAAAGAGACCGAGCCATATGGGATAAAACCCGGTGCAATGAAGTCGACCCTGTCGACTTTTAAGCGACTTTTTGTCTTTTTTAAGACCTGACAACAATTAATTGCAGACAAGTTATTATCAAAATGCTATAAATAGTCACGAGCAAAGTGACAGGGAATCTTGTGTTCTGCAATATGCCATTCCAGATAAGCATGTGATGCATGGATATTTATTTATCATACAAGTTTGCAAGCCAGAAGTCGGGGGTTGCATGGTCTCGAGGTATGGTTTCTTGCCTCAAGTGCTGGAGGTCCCGGGTTCAAGCCCCGGTGAGGACCAGTATTTTTTCTTGTGGACTTCTAGTAATAACATTTCCCCTGGTCTCTGGGTAGTGAGATCGGACGCCTGTGTATATTGTTGCACACGCAAAAATCCCTTGGTAGTTGGAGATTGAAAAAGAGTAGCCTAATGGCGCTACCCGGGCAAAATTTTGAGTTAAAAATCTACCCAAAGTATTTCAGGATCGTCGCTGGTGCTACAGAGTTCCTGCACTGAGCTGAGTTTCTCCAGACTCAAGTTTGAGTTTGTCACTCTATATCTACTCAAAGATTAATATCTTCACTTGTAATGGAGTGGAGACTTCAGTGAAGTACTGCTCAATGTCAGTAAACTATGAATGTGTGAAAGCATATAGGAAGGAATTCACAGCATGAAATGTAGGATTTCACAAATGAAAGAAATGTGATTCTGCTGTGAGCAGAGATGTAAGACTTGTTAGAAACAGACAATCAACACAGAGAATGTTGATGAGCAGAGATGTAAGACTTGTTAGAAACAGAAAAACAACACAGAGAATGTTGATGAGCAGAGATGTAAGACTTGTTAGAAACAGACAATCAACACAGAGAATGTTGATGAGCAGAGATGTGAGACTTGTTAGAAACAGACAATCAACACAGAGAATGTTGATGAGATGATGGTGTTGGCTACACCTCTTCTTTCTAGTGGCTATACAGTCAATGAATAAAATTTATCTAATCAAGTACCTAGCTAACTGCCATGGGTGATCGTGCTGAGTCACATCTGCTGTTTCTCTAGCAGTATGTATACATTCATGTGTGAGTACTTTTCCATGCTATGATGCACAACAATCCAGTTTCATCTCTCTCTGCCATCCTCTGCCTATGTGTAACAGTATGTTCTATTTTTTTTTTCACTTCTTATTATGTTGGCAAGAATGCCGACTGCCTTCTGCTGATGTTTGTGACAAGTGACAGTCATTAGCTGCATATATCTGTTACAGATAACAATGTTTGCTGCGGCAAAACTCTGCAAAGATTTCCAGAAAAAGACTGGAGTGATTGCCCCTTCATGGCAGGTCTGCCACTGGTGAGTGTATGTAGAGACATTGTTTGTCTTCAGTTGTGAATAGGTAAAGACAGTATACGCATGTTGTGTATCAATGTGAATTTATAGAAGCACCAGTACACTTTAAGAAACAGTATTAAGGAGTGTAACTTATTGTGTATGTTGTAAATCAGCATAATTATTGTAAGCTATTAGTCTACAATGGAGGTGTCATCAGTGAGCTTGCACCAATTCTTTATGTGATTTTAAAGCAGAAGACATCTCCTTCATATACCCTGGTTAAAAATATTTTTAAAACTAGGGGTTACTATTTTCAATAAAACAAACATTAAATGAGCATCAGTCTAGAATATATATATATAAAAACATCAGCAACTAAAACTGCAGCTACTGTATCTACACAGTAGAGTATCAGAAAGAGAAAAAGAGAATGCTGAAATGTTATATAGAACATTTTACTTTATTACAGTCAATTATGGAACATGAACAGACAACTTGGGAAGATCTTGGAAGTAATAGAGATGTGGTTTCTGAGATGAATGTTGTGAATACCATGGGCTACAAGAGTAATTAACAACAAGTGTTTGGAAAATGCTCATGAATGTGGAACATTATATAAAACTGTAAGAAGGTGACAAACAGCATTCTTTGGTCATGTAATGAGAATAGATTCATTGTACAGCATAATGACCACTGGAAGTAGAACCCAGCAGTAGAAGAGTCAGGGCAGGCCAAGAAAAGTATACTGGATGGCCTGTGGTGGTGGCAGTGACATAAATAAGTGGAGTGGATCCAGAAAACCAATGACTGAGATCTCTGAAGATGCATGAATGCCTACTTCAGTTGGCAGGGCACATAATGACATTCATGATGTGTGTACGCTGTACAACTGTGGTTGTCTTGTCTGTATTAATATGGTTTTGTTGATATATAATATGTTTGCAATACAAAAGTTGTGATTGTCTGATCTGTTTTAATTTAATTGTGTTGATGTTTGTTTCTGTATTAATATGGTTTTGTTGATATATAATATGTTTGCAATACAAAAGTTGTGATTGTCTGATCTGTTTTAATTTAATTGTGTTGATGTTTGTTTCTGCAGTACAATGGCTGTAACTATCTGGTCTATGTTAGTGACTTTTTGTTGTAAATTTGTGTATGCTGTACTTCAGCCATAGTTGCCTGATCTGTGTTAATGTTGTTTTGTTAATGTATAATTTCTTTATGCTGTACATTAGCTGTATTTTATTTCCTTTCCAGTTTTGCCAACCAATGGGGTGGGCACTGTCAAGATATCAGAAGCAGCCATCTTTCTACGTGGCAGTGCTGACAGACATGGATGGGGAGCGCCATTACTGTGCAGTGTTCACCTTTTATGAAATGATTTCTTCTCCTCCAAGCAAACCTGACGACGAAGAAGATGAACAGGATAAAAACAGCATGCATCAGTCAGCCTTGTTTGCCCCTAAGTCGCTGGTTCTTGTGTCCAGACATGATTACTTTGAATCTTTTAGGGTAATGTGTCTAGATAGTAACATTCAACCTAACTACACAACAGTACAGCTGCTCCAATAAATTACCACATGCATGCATGCAAAGACAGAAAAAAAGATCATGTTAGGCTTGAGAAATAATAAGACTTCACAATACTAGGTGAAATGACTGACTCCCTTCCTCATCGTTTTCCTTTCCAGAAGAATATCTTGTGCCCATTTTAAGAGTCACTTAACCCCAGATCCAACTCTGGAGCTATATGTCTGAAAAAATCCCTCCTTCCCTTGGGATTGACCATGGGCCACTAGTGTTTGATCTGACAAGCAAAATTAGGTGTAGGTTGCTAGCTTTATGGCAAGAACATATATCTGCCTGCTGAACAGAATATGTGCCAGGTATTAAAGGACAATACCAACCCCTTATAAGTATATAAAATATGAGCACTAGCCAAATCCAAGTTATGTACACTCACGTTAGATTATGTCCCTTTAGCAAACCTGGTTTAGTTAAGTGCAGATTATGCACCAAATCTGGTCTTGTTAAGTGAATGTTATACAGGCACTAGTTAATGTACAATCTCTGTTCTAGTCAAGTGCCAGTTATAATATGCAATCTCTGTTCTATCAAGTACCAGCTATAATGTGCAATCTCTGTTCCAGTCAAATACCAGTTATAATGTGCAATCTCTGTTCTATCAAGTACCAGTTATAATGTGCAATCTCTGTTCTAGTCAAGTACCAGATATAATGTACAATCTCTGTTCTAGTCAAGTGCCAGTTAATGTGCAATCTCTGTTCTAGTCAAGTACCAGTTATAATGTGCAATCTATGTTCTAGTCAAGTGCCAGTTATAATGTACAATCTCTGTTCTAGTCAATTGCCAGTTATAATGTGCAATCTCTGTTCTAGTCAAGTGCCAGTTGTATTGTGCAATCTCTGTTCTAGTCAAGTACCAGTTATAATGTACAATCTCTGTTCTAGTCAAGTACCAGTTATAATGTACAATCTCTGTTCTAGTCAAGTACCAGTTTTAATGTACAATCTCTGTTCTAGTCAAGTGCCTGTTATAATGTGCAATCTCTGTTCTAGTCAAGTGCCAGTTATAATGTGCAATCTCTGTTCTAGTCAAGTACCAGTTATAATGTACAATCTCTGTTCTAGTCAAGCGCCAGTTATAATGTACAATCTCTGTTCTAGTCAAGTACCAGTTATAATGTACAATCTCTGTTCTAGTCAAGTGCCAGTTAAAGTACAATCTCTGTTCTAGTCAAGTGCCAGTTAATGTACAATCTCTGTTCTAGTCAAGTAACAGTTATAATGTACAATCTCTGTACTAGTCAAGTACCAGTTATAATGTGCAATCTCTGTTCTAGTCAAGTAACAGTTATAATGTACAATCTCTGTTCTAGTCAAGTGCCAGTTATAATGTATAATCTCTGTACTAGTCAAGTACCAGTTATAATATACAATCTCTGTTCTAGTCAAGTGCCAGTTAATGTACAATCTCTGTTCTAGTCAAGTGCCAGTTATAATGTATAATCTCTGTACTAGTCAAGTACCAGTTATAATATACAATCTCTGTTCTAGTCAAGTGCCAGTTAATGTGCAATCTCTGTTCTAGTCAAGTGCCAGTTAATGTGCAATCTATGTTCTGGTCAAGTGCCAGTTAATGTACAATCTATGTTCTAGTCAAGTGCCAGTTAATGTGCAATCTATGTTCTAGTCAAGTGCCAGTTAATGTGCAATCTATGTTCTGGTCAAGTGCCAGTTAATGTACAATCTATGTTCTGGTCAAGTGCCAGTTAATGTGCAATCTCTTGTTTACTCAAGTGCATGTTATTTGAAATATTTGTGCATGTGTGAATGATATACACACTTTAGGTTTGTCACATGTGGGTTATGTACACAGCTTAGTTTTTGTCAAGTGTGGTTATGTACATTCTCTAGATTTGTCAAGTGTGGGTTATGTACACAGCTTAGTTTTTGTCAAGTGTGGTTATGTACATTCTCTAGTTTTGTCAAGTGTGAGTTATGGGCACACTCTAGTTTTGTCACATGTGGGTTATGTACACACTCTAGTATTGTCACACGTGGGTTATGTACACACTCTAGTTTTGTCACATGCGGGTTATGTACCCACTGTAGTTTTGTCAAGTGTGGGTTATGTACACACTGTAGACTAGTCAAATGTAGATTTTGCCAAGTGCATTTTATGTTGTGTACAAAGTATAGTTTAGTCATGTGCAGGTTGTGTACAATGTCTAGTTTAGCCATGTATTAGGTTTGTGTACAATGTCTAGTTTATTCATGTGCAGGTTGTATACAATTTCTAGTTTAGTCATGTGCAGGTTGTATACAATTTCTAGTTTAGTCATGTGTGGGTTGTATACAATTTCTAGTTTAGTCATGTGTGGGTTGTATACAATTTCTAGTTTAGTCATGTGGGGGTTGTATACAATGTCTAGTTTAGTCATGTGTGGGTTGTATACAATTTCTAGTTTAGTCATGTGCAGGTTGTGTACAATTTCTAGTTTAGTCATGTGCAGGTTGTGTACAGTGTCTAGTTTAGCCATGTATTAGGTTTGTGTACAATGTCTAGTTTAGCCATGTATTAGGTTTGTGTACAATGTCTAGTTTAGCCATGTATTAGGTTTGTGTACAATGTCTAGTTTAGTCATGTGTGGGTTGTATACAATTTCTAGTTTAGTCATGTGCAGGTTGTGTACAATTTCTAGTTTAGTCATGTGCAGGTTGTGTACAATTTCTACTTTAGTCATGTGCAGGTTGTGTACAATGTCTAGTTTAGTCTTTTGCAGGTTGTGTACAATGTCTAGTTTAGTCATGTGCAGGTTGTATACAATTTCTAGTTTAGTCATGTGCAGGTTGTGTACAGTGTCTAGTTTAATCATGTACAGGTTGTGTACAATTTCTAGTTTAGTCATGTACAGGTTGTGTACAATTTCTAGTTTAGTCATGTACAGGTTGTATACAATTTCTAGTTTATTCATGTGCATCTTGTATACAATTTCTAGTTTAGTCATATGTAGGTTGTATATACAATTTCTAGTTTAGTCATGTACAGGTTGTGTACAATTTCTAGTTTAATCATGTGCAGGGTTGTATAAATTGTGGTCTAGTCAAATGCAGAATGTCTGTCAACTCTTGTCTAGTTAAATGTTATGTGCAGATTGTAGTTTATTAATGTCCAGGTTTGTATCAACTGCGTCTAGTTAGTGCATATTTTAAAACACTTCAGGTCACACACATCCTCTCTCATGCCAAATAATATGTCGTTGCAGAACTGCCTGAGCGTCATCTACACAGTGTATCTAGACAATATGGCAGTGAAGATAGAACCACTGATAGGAAACATGTTAGGATGTATTCATGTACCGCCAGCAGGTAATTTCAAGGACTGTGTCTAGTGTGTGCTAGCAGTACGTCAGTGTGAGCTATGTGTCAGAACTGTGTCAAGAATACATTGAGATGAAGTTAATTGGATTATTATCGCTATTATGATTAAACATACAAATCTGGTATCATATGCTTGATACACCTAAGGTGTGTAAATGGGTAATTTATTTACATTACATCAAGTGGTGTTTGTCCATCAAGAATGATGTGGGAATATAACACACTGTGTTAAGACTGTGTGAGTGATATGGGAATAAAACAAGCTGTGTTAAAACATGTTTGAGTGATGCGGGAATATAACTAGCTGTGTTAAGACATGTGTAAGTAATGTGGGGATATAACAAGCTGTGTTGAGACATGTGTAAGTAATGTGGGGACATAACAAGCTGTATTAAGACATGTGTAAGTGATGTGGGGATATAACAAGCTGTGTTAAGACATGTTTGAGTGATATAGGAATATAACAAGCTGTGTTAAGACATGTGTAAGTAATGTGGGGATATAACAGGCTGTATTAAGATATGTGTTAATGATGGTGGGCTGCGTGGTCTCGAGGTATGGTGTCCGCCTCGAGTGCTGGAGGTCCTGGTTCAGGCCCTGGTGAGGACCGGGATTTTTATTTTAACGTGGACTTCTAGTAATAAAATTTCCCCTGGTCTCTGGGTAGTGAGATCGGACGCCCCTGTGTATAGTTAAACACGTATAAAAAATCTCTTGGCAGTTGGAAATTGAAAAAGAGTAACCTAACGGCGCAGCCTGGGCAAAATTGTGAGTTAAAATTCTACCCAAAGTATTTCAGGATCCTCGCTGGTGCTATGGAGTTCGTGCACTGAGCTGAGTTTCTCCAGACTCAGGTTAGAGTTAGGAGGAGAACGGAGCACTTATGGGTTACACCCGTGTGCTGTGATGTTGATCCATTGACTAACCTAAACTAAACTAAACTATGTGTTAATGATATGGGTGATGATACATCCTGAAAGACACCTGAAGTCAAGAACTGGGTGGCCACACCCAGAGATTGTGATGAAGGTAAAGGGCCAAAACATTTGGGGGGGGGCCTCATGACTTTTTAAAAAAATTTTTGGCGTTTGCTCCCTTTGAACTCAAGCGTAGTCCATACACGCTATCTATAGTAGTGATGGACTGAATTTTGCATGTGGGTTTGTTTTCACTGTTAACAGTGTCCCTCACCATCAGACAAACCCACTCCAACTTCAGAGGTACTTGTAATTAACATCCCCAAGTCAAAGATGACAAGTCAACATTTTAGTCCAGCTGTCTGCTGTAGGGGTTGAACCGCTTATCTCGGCATCAGCAGACCGGATGTTTAAAAACATGTGTTCTTATCCATTCAGCCATGTGGACCTGCCTTCTGACAGTTAAGAGCCGCCTGTCATGCTTGTTCCGCGACAGTTTTTAAATAAAAAATATCACAGGCTGTGTTAAGACATGTGTAATGATAAGTGTATATAAAAGGCAGTGTTAAGCATGTGAGTGTTGAGGAACTATAACAGCTTGTCTTAAGACACATGTTAATTATATATGTGTAACATGCTGTGCTAAGACATATGTAAGTGGCGAGGGAGTAAACCATGTGTTATCACCCACAGGAGGCCCACAAGTGAGGTTTTCTTTAGGAGCGGGTGACAGACAAGTGCTACAACCACCATTGAGTGCTACTTTACCTGTCAGCAACACATCTGTAGCCATCCTGTTTGAACAGCTGGGTAAGCATGTGACTTGCATGATGGGCCACAGTTATGCTTCAAGTTGTGTCCTCTATGCTTCTAACATTTGTGATTGTTTTAATCAGTTATTTTCTCAGTTAATGGGTTATGTTTCATTGACTTGTGCTTCCAGGTCTCTCCAGCCTAAAAATGAGTACCAGGACACTTCTAGAGAAATAATGTTGGCCAGATTGATATTGACCACATACCATTCAAGTATCTCATCATCTCATCTCATCTCATCTCATCTCATCTCATCATGTTTCTCTTGTACCTTGCGGTATCGATGTGAAGTATAAACAGCTGGAGAGTGCCTGCTTACGGGCTTCATGTATCAATATTCCCATGGACTCTGTTATTCCTGTCGCGTAAAGTATACTACTAGGATGGAATTGGATCAAAGTAGATACTAAATAGACTTCTATGAATAGAGAATCTAACCACTGCTGAAGAAGCGATCAAATGGCTCGCAATTCTAGAAGAATGATTATCAAAGTCCCAGAATGGATCACTACTTCTAAACAGTGCCAGGCGGAAAGTTATGACGACTAACTGTACTAACACATGAAGACAGTATGTCAAGTTATTCCTGCTAACGTGCCTGAATGAATAATGATCCCCCACTGCCTAATGTATTCTCACACAACAGGAGATAAGACAGAATGATACGTATAGATGTAGTCCTTTCACTCGTCACACAATCTGATGATGCTAATTCTAATTCTATAATGACAGACGCAGTTGTTAAAAGTACAAATATAACATAACGTTTAATCCTAAAGAACACTACGTGAGCCCCACTGGGAACTCACTGACACATAAGAGATACGCAGATCCCTGAAATTTCTACAAGATAAGGTTCGGCTAGAGGATATAATCATAGACTCTTAGCCGATAGCAGACAAATTTTGTGATTGCTGTGCAGTGGCAAACGGGTGGGTAGCCACTCATCTGATAATCCTTAGCCTCCTGTGTGGTAAGCTGTCAGTGCTGACTGGATCGTGGTATGGACTCCACTCTCTGCTGCATCAAGTGAGTGGTTCGTAGCTCAATCACCGGTCGTGACTACGGCTACAGATGATCAGGGTGCAGGCTCCTGCAACTAGATTGTGACTGGCCTATCGGGAGTGGAGACTATCATTGGCTTTTCTATGTTTTAGAGGGTATTTCGGCTTAACAAGAGCCAGCAATAAAATATGTTTAAACACAGACAGGTGTTCAATTTTAGCCAATTGACGTGATAGTAGCTCCTGCTCACTCCAGGTTGCTGTCTGAAAATGGCCGAGGTTAGGGTGCTACCGGAAGTTAACTTCTCATACAGGAGAGTTCCCTTCCTGTGGCCAAATTATTATTCACAGCCAAACCTGAATATAAAATTCAGTCTGACTGGATTTCTTGGCTTGTAAATGAACTCTACCCTACATCTACTTCTAACTATAAGAAGAAATAGTATTTAACCCTCTCTATAGTTTTATGTATATAAATACACTAACCAAAGACGATTTTATCTAATATTTGAAAATATAGATAAAAATAAAATAGAATACAGGATACTTAGAGGGGTTTACTGAGGGCTATCTCCATCTAATAAAAAAAAAACGATCTGAGAGGTGGGCCACCCTGTTACAAATGCCCACCGTTCAAAAAAAGTTGGAGAAACAACTTTTTCTCCAGCCCGAACTCTCATATAGTTTTGTCAGCCCTTACTCTGACGTTTATGGGTCATTTGGACAGGTCCCCCTCTTCCCCCGTAGAACAATGTCTATTTACAATTCTCAGACTCTTCGTTTCTAAGACACCTTCTAAGAAACCTCCTCCCTTGATGTCGCTTCCATGGAAATCTTCTCTGGAAACTTTGCTTTCGTTGGTTGGGTTGTCCTTCGTCTGTCACTGATAAAGGTCCTACAATTCCAACATCTCTTCTTCGACCCAATTGGTCTTGATCCCTATACTTCATGCGCGTCATCCTTACTTTCCCTTTAGACATCTCTAAGTTGGGATCGTGTTCAGCTGCGTCATCTTCCTCACATCTGTCGGCGTTGTCTTCCCATCTGGATTGATCCCCTTTGGATCCATTATCAACCACAGCCAGAGTCATATGAACTGGTGGGTTCATGTTGTTCTCAAAATGTCTTTTGAGTAAATTCACGTGGAAGACTGTAGTTTTCCCGCGAATAGAAACAGAGTACTTGTTGCTGGACACCTTCTCTTTAATGATGAATGGTCCTTGCCAAGCAATTTCTAACTTATTATCCCCTTTGGTTAATAAGACTAGCACTTTATCTCCTACCTCTAGAGACTGGTTTCTAATAGGTTTATTATAGAAGGAAGCCTGTTTCTTTCTGGCATGACGGAGAGTGGAGTTAGCTAATTTCCATCCCGTGTGCAGTTTCTGTTTCAGTTCCTCTACATACTGTGAAGACTTGACGACACTCTCATCTATTCCTTCATCAGTCCAGGTTCTCAAAAGAGCCTCAAGCGGTCCTTTAATTGGTCGTCCGAACAATAGTGTAGCAGGTGGAAGACCGGTGGCGACATGTGGTACTTCTCGATAGGCAAACATTGCTGCTGATAAGTACGTGTCCCAACTATCTGGTTTCTCCTGGACTAACTTGTTCACGATCGATTTGAGAGTCCCTGTATATTTGACCACAAGTCGCTTATTCTCTGTGAGACTAAAACCTGTGTTGACATGGTGCATCCTGAAGATGTCAGAGATTTCTCCCCTTAACTTCTCGTTTAATGATGAACCACTATCACATACAATAAGAATAGGGAATCCTACTCTAGTGAATATTTCTAGGAGAGCCTCTGCTACCCTAGTTGCATTGATGGAGGGCAGTACAGTAGCTTCAGCCCACATTGTACCTGTATCTACTACAGTTAAAATATAAGTATTTTTCTTCTTAGAAGTGGGCAGTGGACCAATAATGTCTATAGCTACTCGCTCAAAAGGAGTGTTCAAAACTAACCCTTCCCCTATGGAAACAGGAGTAGACCACTGCTTGGGGGAGCCATGTTGACACTCCGGACATGACTGGACGTATCTTCGTATGTCAGCAGTCATTCCCGGCCAAAAATAATGACAAGAAATACGCTGGGTAGTAACTCCTACAGTCATATGTCAACTGAAGGATATGGTATGTCCCATATGCAATATCTGATTACGATATTGTTTCGGCACGACAAGTTGCCCGTGTTCGGTACCCATAGTTCCTGCCCTATGGTACAACAACTTGTCCTTTAAATAGAAATTTCCAGCTGCTGGAGGATTTCTACCGTTTGGCAGTTTGCCAAAACAAGATGCTAAAGTCGGACATTCATTTTGTGCAGCCCTAATCTCCCGAGGTAGAGGGTTGATTGAGAGTATAGGTTCATGTGACTGTGCAACCTGACTCCGGGTCTCCACTGCTGCCATTATCATTGGTGATGATAGTTCTCCTAAATATACATACTTACTACCAAGCATGAAAGGATATACCGGATCATCGATCACTGCAGCTGAAATGAGTCCAGTGACATACTTATATGTCACATGTACTTTGGCTATCTTAGCTATTATAGTTGGAGAGCTCCTGGTAGCCCCTTTGACTACAACTGTTTGTTTTGTTAACTGTGATGGTTTCACTAACTGCTTAGCTATTATTGCATCACACTGGAGTCCACTGTCATAGAGACATAGTACTGGACTACCGTTAACCAGAATAGTTTCAACTGTGGGTGGCCTAGTTCCATTACTAGAACATATGCTCTGTTGGGTACTTGCCCCCGTAATCATACATGCAGCATACTGGGTAGGGGGATTACTTCTGCACACGCTCGTGTGGTGATCATTACTTTTGCAGTTCTTGCAGTAAGGTTTACCCCATCCACTATGGGTTGCTGGTGCTTTTTGTTGTGAACCAGGATTTTGGTGCGGACCCCCAGTGTGCCCTCTGGTGTCTTTACCGTAAGAGTTGTTCTGCTGAAAACCCTTATTCTGTGTTGCAGGAGTATTTTGAGCAGTAGAAGAATTACTAGATTTAGTGGCAGCTACTTCGCCATGGGCAGTTAAATATCGTTCGGCTAGTGAGATAACCTCCTCTAGCCGAGCACCACCATTCTCTGCAATAAAGGTTTGTAGCTGTTTTGGAAGAACATCTTTAAATTGCTCAACAAGTATTAGTTCCGCCAGCCCGTCATAAGTAGCATCCAAATTACTCAGTTCTACCCACTTGTTAAAATAAGTGTGTAACCGTGAGGCGAACTGAGGAAATGACTCTCCTTGTGACCGTTTGGCTGTACGGAACTTCAACCTGTAGGCACTAGAAGTTAACTGATATCGTTTCAAGAGAGCATTTTTGAGTGAAACAAAGTCCTTCTCAAGACCTGGAGGGAGTTTTGCAAACACGTCATACGCTGGACCGCGAAGTGCTTGGGAGAGTTTAATATTAAATTTATCCTTAGGCAGATTGTAGGCTTCACACATTAACACAAATTTGTCAAGATATTCATCCATCTGATCCTCCTTCGGGTCGAAGTGGGCCAGTGGAAAACTCATTGCTCCTGGAGTAATATGTTGTCCTGAGGAAATGTCTTGACTGTCAGTTGGAGAGCTGGCACTGCTAAATCTGGAGGCATCAGGATTTTGTAGTTCTAATCTCCTCAGTTCTAACTCGTGCTGTCTTAACTGCTCAGCTAATTTCAAGTCCTTGTCCAGTTCTGCTTGCTTCAACTGGTTGTCCAATTCAGCTTGTTTCAACTGGTTGTCCAATTCAGCTTGTCGCATCTTCTCTCTGGATTCAATTTCCGCCATCTGGATTTGTAATTTAATTCTTTCCTCTCGTTCTTCCTTCTCTCTCTCCTTGATGATGTCCCTTTGTTCTCGGCGCCACTCTCTTCCTTCTTCTATTACATATTTGTTCAACTCTACACCCTCATAACCTAACAATGTTCCTTGTTCTCGCAGTTCCTCCTTAGTAGGTGGCTTTTCAGAAGACATGTTAGTTATGTAATAAGATATCTGTTGATACTCCTGGATAACTCACTCACTTAATCAAGAATGTGTTTGTCGCAAAGATTCACAAATATCTTCAATGACAAGCATAAAAAATGTTACACATTGACACAACACTTACCCGTTTGCCAGCAATTCACCTTTGCCCTAACTTATGTTATCTTATATCTATTCTTATGTTAATCCTATGTTATAAGTATATATATATATATATATATTAACTAGTATGATTAGTAGCTATCTCTTTTGAGTGGCTGAAAGTTAGAAATATCTATGAAGTTGGATACTCGACTGAACCCAACAATCTATAGGATTGTCATGCCCGGACCGAGCCACCAGTGTCGCGTAACGTATACTACTAGGATGGAATTGGATCAAAGTAGATACTAAATAGACTTCTACGAATAGAAAATCTAACCACTGCTGAAGAAGCGATCAAATGGCTCGCAATTCTAGAAGAATGATTATCAAAGTCCCAGAATGGATCACTACTTCTAAACAGTGCCAGGCGGAAAGTTATGACGACTAACTGTACTAACACATGAAGACAGTATGTCAAGTTATTCCTGCTAACGTGCCTGAATGAATAATGATCCCCCACTGCCTAATGTATTCTCACACAACAGGAGATAAGACAGAATGATACGTATAGATGTAGTCCTTTCACTCGTCACACAATCTGATGATGCTAATTCTAATTCTATATTGACAGACGCAGTTGTTAAAAGTACAAATATAACATAACGTTTAATCCTAAAGAACACTACGTGAGCCCCACTGGGAACTCACTGACACATAAGAGATACGCAGATCCCTGAAATTTCTACAAGATAAGGTTCGGCTAGAGGATATAATCATAGACTCTTAGCCGATAGCAGACAAATTTTGTGATTGCTGTGCAGTGGCAAACGGGTGGGTAGCCACTCATCTGATAATCCTTAGCCTCCTGTGTGGTAAGCTGTCAGTGCTGACTGGATCGTGGTATGGACTCCACTCTCTGCTGCATCAAGTGAGTGGTTCGTAGCTCAATCACCGGTCGTGACTACGGCTACAGATGATCAGGGTGCAGGCTCCTGCAACTAGATTGTGACTGGCCTATCGGGAGTGGAGACTATCATTGGCTTTTCTATGTTTTAGAGGGTATTTCGGCTTAACAAGAGCCAGCAATAAAATATGTTTAAACACAGACAGGTGTTCAATTTTAGCCAATTGACGTGATAGTAGCTCCTGCTCACTCCAGGTTGCTGTCTGAAAATGGCCGAGGTTAGGGTGCTACCGGAAGTTAACTTCTCATCCAGGAGAGTTCCCTTCCTGTGGCCAAATTATTATTCACAGCCAAACCTGAATATAAAATTCAGTCTGACTGGATTTCTTGGCTTGTAAACGAACTCTACCCTACATCTACTTCTAACTATAAGAAGAAATAGTATTTAACCCTCTCTATAGTTTTATGTATATAAATACACTAACCAAAGACGATTTTATCTAATATTTGAAAATATAGATAAAAATAAAATAGAATACAGGATACTTAGAGGGGTTTACTGAGGGCTATCTCCATCTAATAAAAAAAACGATCTGAGAGGTGGGCCACCCTGTTACAATTCCCTGCGTCCATCGTTTACGTGGCCAGCCTCTGCACTCTGGTCTGTACATCATTGCTTGTTGTGGTATAACTTACTTGCATGGCCAAACCATTTGACTTGCTGCCTTCTAATAAAATCTAGTGCAGCTATAACCCCTACTTTAGTCCTTATTTCTTCATTTTTGATCTTATCTCTTCTTGATACATTGAGTATTCTTCTCAGGAATCTCATGTCTGCTGTTGTGATTTTTCTTTTCTCTATTTCTATCACTGTCCAGGTTTGACATTGGTAACATAGAGTTGGTAGGAAGATTGTGTTGTAAAGTGCTTTCTTAGTAGTTATTGATACATGTTTGTTCTTTAGTATTGGTGCCATTTGTCCAATGAGTTGGTTTGCCTTATTGCATCTATTTTCGATCTCATCTGATGTTCGTTTAGGTGAATCGTTGCTTTTTCTTCTTTAGTTACAGTCATTACCTCTGTTTTATTTGTGCTAATTTTCATGTTATGTTTCCTACACATTTCATTTAGACCAGTGGTTCTCAACCTTTTTTGGCCCGTGCCCCCCTTCACCATATTTTTAGAACGTCATTCCCCCCTTTCGTATTTCCTACTAAAAATTTGGCCCGTGCCCCCCTTCACCGTATTTTCAGAACGTCATTCCCCCCCCCTTTTTTTCGTATTTCCTACTTAAAAATCCCCCTCCCGCACCTACACAGTATACGTAATAATGGAAGCACATACTAAAACAAGTCTAGACGTCCACATAAAACGTGATTTGTGGGTCTACTTTCTTTATAAAAGTAATTTTAGAAGGGTGAGACGCACAGAACCGTAAAGTATGAAGGGAAAAACAAGATCAAGTAATCGGTTCTTGTATTAACGTGATCTTGAAATAATCTTCATTTCCCTCCTGGAAACCCTAAAATTCCCCCCTGGGGGGGGGGGGGGGGGGGGGATTCCCCACCAGTTGAAAACCACTGATTTAGACTATTCATGTGGTCTTATAATTCAGCTTCTGATTTTGCTATTAGTGCTTGGTCATCCGCAAACAGGAGTTCTCTAATGGTTAGATTTGCAGATGGTTCTTCTTCTGTGTTCTCATCATGCTGTGTTCTTACGGTCTCTGGCTGGTTTCTTTACATATGTTGTCTGTATATGTTATGAACAAGAGAGGGACCAGGACACAACCTTGTCGTACTCCGGATCTTATGGTGAAGGGTTCTGAGTGTCCTTCAGTTGCTCTCACTATGCATTCACTGTTGTATAAGCTTCTACATAGGTTTGTTAGGTGTGTACTCACTCCATATTGTTTAAGAATTTCCCACAGCTGGTTTCTATCTACTCTATCAAATGCCTTTTCTTGGTCGACAAAGGCTAAGTGGAGTGTTCCATTGAATTCGATTGATTTTTCTGTAAGTTGTCTAAGAACAAAAATACCATAGCAGACAGTTAGTGGAGGCATTGAACCCTGGTGTGACCGTGCTCATGCCATTGTTAGCATAATGTCCTGACCATAACACCAATACAGCAGTGACAATTGCACATTTAAAATATAACATTGTTTGGACAATAACCCATGAAGAAAGACATGTTTTGTGGAATAAGGTATGTTTTCTACACCATATTTTGTACAACGATGTATGAGGCATTCACGTTCACTGACATGACAGTGATGGGAAACTCATATCTGGACATGCTAGAAGACTAGTTGTTCCCTCAGTTACATAAGGAGTCTTGAGATCTAGATTTCCAGACAAGATGAGACAACACCGTGTTTTCACAAGGACACCCATGCTTTTGAAAGAAGTTCTGCCTTAATGATGGAGAGGATGTGCTGGAGCAGATGACATTGCTCTGGGTTATGACCACCCATGTCTCTAGATCTTTCAGCATGTGATTTAGTTTTATGTGGATGCCTAAAAGAACGTCATGTTTGTTCCACCCTTGCCCCATGATCTGGAACCGCTCAAGGCTGATGTGGACAGAATTAAAGGAGTCAATTTGAGTGACTGTGATACAAACTGTCGTATTACCTTGATGTATGCCTTATAACATGAGGGGCACACATGCAGCGATTGTAATGTAAGAGATTGTGCAAATCTCTTTATTTTTACATTGTTAAATAACCTCATTTATGTGCATCTAAAATGCCTGTATTCTTTGTCAAGCACTCTCATTACTTCTGCAGTTCATAATTTCAATAATGGCTTTTTAAGACACATGTATACAGATCATTATTTCAGTAATTCTGTACGATACACATGTATGTATACAGCTCATTATTTCTATAGTGCATTATTTCAGTCATTTATGTAGACCACGTATGTATGTATACAGTGTATCATTACAGGTATCAACAACACTTTGATGGTATTCTCAGCTGCCTTGACCGATCACAAGATCCTCTTTTATTCTGAAAGTTGTTCTAGACTCTGTGACGCTAGTAGAGCAATTGCCTCCTTGCACTACCCACTGAAATACACGTATGCATTCTTGAATGTTCTGTGTAACCTTAGGCTAATTATAAGCTTGATTTATTTTGTTAGATGATATCAGGAAATAAGCACTATTGTTAGATTTTTTTTCCATAAAAAAGTAAACTTTTACTTTTTTATGAAAAAAAACCTGAAAATCCAGTGGTTCAGCCACTTAAAAGGTTACCTCAAAACACTGCCCCACAGACATATCAAAAGAATAAATTAGAGAAGACTAGCCCCATTGAATAAAACGGGATATGATGATATACCAAATGAACTAATTAAAGCAGCAAGAGAAGTACAAACAGCATGGCTACACAGGCTGTTTAGTCATGTCTGGGTAGAACACCACAAGATTTGGGAAGCACTATAGTCATCCCAATTTGGAAAAACAAATTCAGTAAAATAGACTGCACACTAAACAGAGGCTCCCTTTTGAGTACTAGAAACATATTTTGCTAAATTCTCTAGAAAAGACTGACATAAGAAAAACACAACTTGGATTTAGGAAAATCAAAGGATGAACAGATGCCATCTTTGCTCCTAGACAACTGAATGAAAAAAAAATGATTTGCATATCCTTTACAGTCAGCATCTTTCAGCTGATTGTTGATTTCTTGGCAGGATTACACTCAGTAGTTTGCCATTGCTTTCTGAGAGACCGGCTCAAATACCCCGTAAGTTACCAACGCGGGGAGAACCGCTACCAATTCTCGCACAACGTCACGAGATTACGGAGAAAGTCGTGTAACCTCTAGACCAGAGAGACCAGCAACTGAATGAAAAGTCAATCAAATTTAATTAAAAACTCTACTTAGCCTTTGTCGACGAAGATAAGATATTTGATAGAGTAGATAGAAACAAGCTGTGGGAAATCGTTAAAAGATATGGAGTGAGTACCCATCTAATGAACTTATGTAGAAGCTTATATAACAACAGTGAATGCACTTAAGAACAAATGGATGACACTCAGAACCCTACACCATAAGATCCGGAGTATGAAAAGGTTGTGTCCTGTTCCCCCTCTTGTTCATAACTTATGTAGACAATATGTGTAAAGAAACCAGCCAAACCTGGACCACAGAACCTGGACTGAAGCAGAACTACAAGTCTACATCAACAGTTTAAATAAAGTGTTAGTTAGTTAGTCGTGGTTCCAACTTCACAGCAACGGATCATCCCCATTATGCTCCATTCCTGTGCCAGTGAATATCACACAAAATGCTCTTCACGGCCCCATGTGAAAAGTGGAACAGACAGGAGTCTTGACAAGTCAACAGCCCACACAGGTACACTGTGCTTAATGCCACCGCCAGAATGTCAACACAAAAGTCCTCCACGAAAAATACACTTCATCTTCGATGGAAGCGGCAGTCACTAGAAAACCAGCAGCCACACATTACTGCATAAGGCAAACCAGTCACTTTTGCGACAAAGCCAGCCGCCATTTTTCCGAACATTTATTCTGTAATCTAATCTAGAAGATAGGGACAGAGAACAGAAATATCTATTCTGTAATCTAATCTAGAAGATAGGGACAGAGAACAGAAATATCTATTCTGTAATCTAATCTAGAAGATAAGGACAGAGAGCAGACATATTTATTCTGTAATCTAATCTAGAAGATAAGGACAGAGAACAGAAATATCTATTCTGTAATCTAATCTAGAAGATAAGGACAGAGAACAGAAATATCTATTCTGTAATCTAATCTAGAAGATAGGGACAGAGAACAGAAATATCTATTCTGTAATCTAATCTAGAAGATAGGGACAGAGAACAGAAATATCTATTCTGTAATCTAATCTAGAAGATAAGGACAGAGAACAGAAATATCTATTCTGTAATCTAATCTAGAAGATAGGGACAGAGAACAGAAATATCTATTCTGTAATCTAATCTAGAAGATAGGGACAGAGAACAGAAATATCTATTCTGTAATCTAATCTAGAAGATAGGGACAGAGAGCAGAAATATCTATTCTATAGTCTCATGTTTGTCAGGAGGTCAGCATGGCTGAATGGATGAGCACTCATTCTTAAACATCCAGTGTGCTGATGTGGAGGTTGGGGGTTCAAAGCTTCACTGGTCATTGGACTAAAATGTTGACCTCTCCTCCTTGACTTGGAGATATAAATTTACAAGTACCCCTGAAGTCAGAGTGGGTTTTCCAGATGGTGAGGGACACTGGTAATAGGGAAAGCAAATCCACACACAAAATTTTATCCGGTGCTTCTAGAAGTAGTATGTATGTACTACATTTTAGTTCAGTGTGAGCGAGCGAAAAACCAAATATATTTATATACAAATGTGCCTATGTGTTTTGTACTAGCTTTATCACTATAATTTGATTTCCAAATACATCTATGGTGCAAAAAATGATTTTATTATAGAGCTACCAATTGTCTCATTCACCGAGCAGATAATGTCATTTATTCAGTATTTCTTACATCATCATTTTCTCTGTCTCGGTGATTATTTTGTCATACAAATTTATTAAACATCTTATTTGTCTATTTTACCTTTCAGCCCTTTCTCGTTATCTCCTCACTTTGTCCTTACCTCGCCATCATATTCTATCTCTTCTCTACTGTGTTTTGTTTCAAGTCTCTTCTCACTCTCTTGTCTCTCTGCTCACATTTCTCTCTTGTACTCTTACTTGTCTCTCACCCACTGTCACTTGTCTCTTCTCTTACTGTCACTTGTCTCTGCCCTCACTGTCACTTGTCTCTTCTCTCACTGTCAATTGTCTCTTCTCTCACTGTCACTTGTCTCTTCTCTTACTGTCACTTGTCTCTCCCCTCACTGTCACTTGTCTCTTCTCTCACTGTCACTTGTCTCTTCTCTTACTGTCACTTGTCTCTTCTCTTACTGTCACTTGCCTCTTCTCTTACTGTCACTTGTCTCTCCCCTCACTGTCACTTGTCTCTCCCCTCACTGTCACTTGTCTCTCACCCACTGTCACTTGTCTCTTCTCTTACTGTCACTTGTCTCTCCCCTCACTGTCACTTGTCTCTTCTCTCACTGTCACTTGTCTCTTCTCTCACTGTCACTTGTCTCTTCTTTTACTGTCACTTGTCTCTCCCCTCACTGTCACTTGTCTCTTCTCTTACTGTCACTTGTCTCTTCTCTCACTGTCACTTGCCTCTTCTCTTACTGTCACTTGTCTGCCCCCTCACTGTCACTTGTCTCTTCTCTCACTGTCACTTGTCTCTTCTCTCAGTGTCACTTGCCTCTTCTCTTACTGTCACTTGTCTGCCCCCTCACTGTCACTTGTCTCTTCTCTCACTGTCACTTGTCTATTCTCTCACTGTCACATGTCTCTTCTCTTACTGTCACTTGTCTCTCCCCTCACTGTCACTTGTCTCTTCTCTCACTCTCTTCTCTCACTGTCACTTGTCTCTTCTCTCAGTGTCACTTGTCTCTTCTCTCACTGTCACTTGTCTCTTCTCTCACTGTCACATGTCTCTTCTCTCAATGTCACTTGTCTGCTCCCTCACTGTCACTTGTCTCTTCTCTGACTGTCACCTGTCTCTTCTCTGACTGTCACATGTCTCTTCTCTCACTGTCACTTCTCTCTTCTCTCAGTGTCACTTGTCTGCTCCCTCACTGTCACTTATCTCTTCTCTCACTGTCACTTGTCTCTTCTCTCACCGTCACTTGTCTCTTGTCTCACATCTCTCATTTCCTTACTTTGCCATGGCTCTCCAATTTTCTCTCTCATGTGTCCCCTCTCTTCTTAATCTACCATCACTCTCTCCTCTTTTTCCACGCTCATCATCACTCTCTCCTCTTGTATAACTCTCAGATCTCTCTTGTATCTCTCTCATCACCACACTCTTATTTATCTTCTCTCCCTGCATTTTTCACACACGCAGACACACAGTTATTTTCTTAGGTTCCATCATCCAATAAAAATAATGGACAAGGGAGATAGATCATTTGAAGACTGTAGACAAGAATGTATGCTAAGGGAGACACAATCCAGATGAAACATCGGAAAGATTCATCATTTTGATTTTGTTCTCTGTTTTGCCAGATATGTGTTCATCCCAGTTCTGCCAGCATCACTGCTGGAGGTGCTAAACTCACCGACCCCATTCATAGCTGGAGTACATGCCAGCCTCCAAGAGAACGTCGCGGATTTAGTGAGTACCCTCTGTGTGCACGCATGTGTGTATGGTGTTTGTTGTTTGTATTTACATATATAAATATTTTGACTGTTTCAAGTGAAAGTGAAATAAATTGTAATAGCTATAGTGTTTATGGAAACGAAAGATATAGGGATAACAGAGAGAACAGATACTGAAGAGTCTAGTATCAAGGCATGGAAAGGTCTCAGTAGCAGAGAGAAGGGGTTGTGCCAACACATGATCACCTATGCTTGTCAGACATATGATGATGATAGTGATGTGAACAGCAAATGGGAATTAGAGAAATAAGAATTACTCCAGTGCAATCTGTACACTACATGAGATAGCAGAGAAATGATAGTGTCAGTACTAGGGGTGTACCGGATTTTGGCTCCGGCTCCGGCAAATCCGGAATCCGGCCATTTTTACAAATCCGGCTTCGGCTCCGGCTCCGGCCGGATCTCACTTCATAAATCCGGCCAAATCCGGCTCTGGCCGGATTTCAAAAATTTGAATCTGGTACAGCCCTAGTGAAAACACTCATGGCTTTCCTCCAGAAAGAAGGTAGTGATGCTGGGATCAAAACTATGAAAGCAGCCCTGCTTGAAGCTGTTAGCAGCAGATTTGCGGACATTGAATCCAACAATATTTACACCTGTGCCACACTACTGGATCCTCGATTCAAGCTGTGCTTCTTCTCCGAACGTGGTAGAAGTGATGCACGAGCCCATCTGCTGTTAGCAGCTAACTCCATTATTGATTCAGCAAACACAGTCAGTCCACAGGATCCATCAGCTACTACTAGTAGTAGTAGTACTAGTGTTTTGACTTCTGTGAGCACTGCCACACAGTACGAGTCCACAGCCTATGGAGCTGTTTTGACACAATTGTCGAGGAAAATCCCACCACAGATCGTTCTGCAAGTGCCGAAGGCAACAGCATTAACACTGAGGTGACACAGTACCTGTCAGAGCCACTTCAAACTCGACAGTCAGATCCAGTTTCATGGTGGCATGCCAATAAGCAAAGATTTCCAAGTATGGCTAGACTGGCGCAGGCATTTCTTGCACCATCACCTACAAGTGTGCCATCGGAAAGGCTGTTCAGTACTGCAGGAGACATTATCACTGACTACCGCAGTAGCCTTTTAACACAAAATGCTCACTGTTGTTGTGAGTTGTAACTGAGCTGCCAATTTGCCAACTGAAAACAATGTGAAAACTAAAAACTTAAACTGAAAACTAAAAATTAAAATTACTAAATTAACATTATGTGCTTATGTATTATGTTTCATCTTGAACTTACGGAACTTAATATTACTTAATTACTTATTCTAATGTAAATGTAATTATTTTACATTTAAATGATTTAATATGAGTATATGTCATCATTGTCATGTCTATAGTAATGAACTGCAGTAATGAAAAGTCGAGTGACTCCACTCACCTAAGTCAAGTGATGTAGTACGTTATTTTATTTTTATTTTTTTTATTTGTAAATCCGGCTCCGGCCGGATCTCACTTCATAAATCCGGCCAAATCTGGCTCCGGCCGGATCTCACTTCATAAATCCAGCCAAATCCGGCTCCGGCCGGATTTCAAAAATTTGAATTCGGTACAGCCCTAGTCAGTACACTATACTTAGCGTATATAGGAGAGAAAACCTTCAACACTGTAAATCAATAACAATAGTGGAGAACATGAAATAACTCTGGAGTTAGTCAATGTTTGGTAAATAATGCGTGTGTTTGTATAGTCAGTGTATGATGAGAACAGACATTGGAGGCACTGAAAATCTATACACAGTTTGGTGTACAACAAGTATGTCTTTTATCTCCCCCTGTATTCACCACTTCTTTTCTTCTTCTTCTGCCTTCCAAATCTCTATTGAGCATACGCCATCAGTTAACTCACACTGAGTCCTCATGTCTGGCCATCTCCTCCAGCTCCTCCCCATGTATTTAGGACTCCCTCTGTTGAATTTACCCCATGGGTTCCAGAGAGACGACTTTCTAGTTATACCAATAACAGTTTTCTCAATGTGTGACCTATCCAGTGCTAATGTCTTTTCCTCACCTGTTGATTTGCTGGATTTGTGTAATTCTCTCCATAAGCTCTGCACTAGTGATTCTGCCTGACGATTTTAGTCCTTCTCTCCTTCGCAGGCACCAGTTAATGAATGTTTGTAGTTGACTAGTAATTGTTCTAGTTGTTCTCCACATTTCTGATCCATACAGCAGTAATGATTTGTTGTTAGTGTTGAATATTCTAAGTCTGGCACGAGATTTCATGTCTCTTTGACTTCCACAAATTGTCAATTGCTGTATATAAGCTACTCTTGCCTTTTGTATTGTTATGTTAATATCTCTATCTGTTCCCTCCACCTTTGTCTACATTGCTACCTAAATAAGAGGTCTGTTAACAAGTATCTGATCTTTGGCCAAGACCAATACATCTACCCACATGTAGGTCTGTAACTCTAATATTCTTTACAGTACTCTCTGGGACTGTAGACACTTCACACTACTCTGTGGGACTCTGGACACTTCACAGTACTCTCTGGGACTGTAGACACTTCACAGTACTGTCTGGGACTGTAGACACTTCACAGTACTCTCTGGGACTGTAGGCACTTCACAGTACTCTCTGGGACTGTAGACACTTCACAGTACTCTCTGGGACTGTAGACACTTCACAGTACTCTCTGGGATTGTAGACACTTCACAGTACTCTCTGGGACTGTAGACACTTCACAGTACTCTCTGGGACTGTAGACACTTCACAGTACTCTCTGGGACTGTAGACACTTCTTCCAGCTGTTCCACTATTGTTTGGAAGCATGTTAGGAAGGTATTTTTGAGACTGTAGTACAGTGTGCACATTGCATTTCACAAAATATCTTGTCTACTCAAATCTAGTCTCTTTCGACGGCATTTTCAGCTTGGGAAACTGCCAGATATCACAAGAAGTCATGTTGGAAGAGTAGGAAGCCAGAAAAACCAGAGGAACATTGTGTTTAGCCAAGAAAGTCTGAATCAGATGCAAAGAATGCAAACAAACAGATCTGTGGGTAACTTGAACGTGGCAGCTTTGTCATGCAAACAGATCTGTGGGTAACATGAACATGATGGCTTTATCATGCAAACAGATTTTTGGTTAACTTGAACGTGGCAGCTTTATCATGTAAACAGATCTGTGGGTAACATGAACATGACGCCTTTATCATGCAAACAGATCTGTGGGTAACTTGAACGTGGCAGCTTTATCATACAAACAGATCTGTGGGTAACATGAACATGACGGCTTTATCATGCAAACAGATCTGTGGGTAACTTGAACGTGGCAGCTTTATCATGCAAACAGATCTGTGGGTAACATGAACATGGCGCCTTTATCATGCAAACAGATCTGTGGGTAACATGAACATGACAGCTTTATCATGCAAACAGATCTGTGGGTAACATGAAAATGACGACTTTATCATGCAAACAGATCTGTGGGTAACATGAACATGACGCCTTTATCATGCAAACAGATCTGTGGGTAACATGAACATGACGGCTTTATCATGCAAACAGATCTGTGGGTAACATGAACATGACGCCTTTATCATGCAAACAGATCTGTGGGTAACATGAACATGACAGCTTTATCATGCAAACAGATCTGTGGGTAACATGAACATGACGGCTTTATCATGCAAACAGATCTGTAGGTAACATGAACATGACAGCTTTATCGTGCAAACAGATCTGTGGGTAACATGAACATGACAGCTTTATCGTGCAAACAGATCTGTGGGTAACATGAACATGATGCCTTTATCATGCAAACAGATCTGTGGGTAACATGAACATGACGGCTTTATCATGCAAACAGATCTGTGGGTAACTTGAACATTATGGCTTTATCATGCAAACAGATCTGTGGGTAACATGAACATGACGCCTTTATCATGCAAACAGATCTGTAGGTAACATGAACATGACAGCTTTATCGTGCAAACAGATCTGTGGGTAACATGAACATGACAGCTTTATCGTGCAAACAGATCTGTGGGTAACATGAACATGACACGTTTATCATGCAAACAGATCTGTGGGTAACATGAACATGACGGCTTTATCATGCAAACAGATCTGTGGGTAACTTGAACGTGGCAGCTTTATCATGCAAACAGATCTGTGGGTAACATGAACATGACGGCTTTATCATGCAAACAGATCTGTGGGTAACATGAACATGACGGCTTTATCATGCAAACAGATCTGTGGGTAACTTGAACGTGGCAGCTTTATCGTGCAAACAGATCTGTGGGTAACATGAACATGATGGCTTTATCATGCAAACAGATCTGTGGGTAACATGAACATGACGGCTTTATCATACAAACAGATCTGTGGGTAACATGAACATGACGCCTTTATCATGCAAACAGATCTGTGGGTAACATGAATATGACGGCTTTATCATACAAACAGATCTGTGGGTAACATGAACATGACACCTTTATCATGCAAACAGATCTGTGGGTAACATGAACATGACAGCTTTATCATACAAACAGATCTGTGGGTAACATGAACATGACGGCTTTATCATGCAAACAGATCTGTGGGTAACTTGAACGTGGCAGCTTTATCATGCAAACAGATCTGTGGGTAATAAGAACATGACAGCTTTATCATGCAAACAGATCTGTGGGTAATAAGAACATGACAGCTTTATCATGACCCCTTTGATATTCATAATACTTTATTATCTTTCATAGCTCATCATACTTTTTTATTTGTCAGTGTTCATGACACTTATCTCTCAGTATAGTGTAATATTTACCATTTGTTCTGTTAATAATGTATTCTTCATAAATAAAAGCATTAAAGTGAAGCTTCGGATTAAATAATTGGTCTCATTTATTCTCAGTTGGATGTCATAACTGTGGACCTTGATGGGGGTAGTGTTCGTATCCCAGAGTGTGTCGTTGTCCCATCTATAACAGAGGACGTCCTTGGGAGAGTTAAGCGAGCTCTAACCATGGTCAGTGAGTTGATATTTCTAGATTGTTCACTCATACACAGTGACAGTTAGCTGGGAAATCTTATGCAGTGTGGCACTAATGTTATCTACTTACTTTAAGAAATACCTGCAACTTATTTATGTACACCACCTCTAACCTGGTGACTGGCACAAGGTTGGGAATTCATGGATGTATTTGTTTTGACATTCTTAAATTATATTAATGGAACATGAACTGTATTGTGTGATGACTTGGGTTTACATCTCTTTGCTCTGGGCATGTTGAACTAGTTTTTGATAAGGAGATCTAGTTTCAGAAGGTATTGTAAAAGTATAGGATTATTTTCTAAGCCTTTGGGGTGTCTAGCACAATCCCCACATTGTTATCGAACAATTGGCACTTGCTGGGTGATGTGGTCAGTTCATGTCAATGTGGCTTAGAATCACTGAACACTATAGTTGTTACTTACATGGAACAGAAATCTGTCTTATTGGTTCACCATTTTGTTTTCTCTCAGGAATTATGACCTAACACAATCTGCTTCACTGTGTGAACTGCTGGAATGGAATGAGGGAATGTAAATGGTCTTGGGTTGTACATAACTGTGAGAGATATGCTTGGCTTACAGTGGTGAAGTCTAGACTAGACTTACATTAGATGTCCCCATCAGAACAGTGAGAGATATGTTTGGCTTACAGTGGTGAAGTCTAGACTAGACTTACAGAGGCACAGGCTAAGGCCTACACTAGTCATGATAGACAACTACTGCATGCTAGCTTTAAAGACTTCATGCTGGAGTTTGTGGCAACATGTGAGCTGATTTGTTGGCCTCAAGAACACTAGTAGTTGGAATACTTATCATGGACAGGGGAGATATTTTGAAGACTGTATACATGAATGAATGCTAGATGAAGACACAATAACAGATGAAACAGTAAAAGATTCGTGAGGTAGGATTTAAGTGTGATTCCAGCCAGGAGGAATGAATAAGGGAATGAATCTGACCTATTCACAGCCGGTGTTTTTATGAAAGGATCAGCATCTGTACATATGCTGGGGGAGACGGAGCTTCTATGAGTTGGCTTGGAGTGTTATGATGCTGATTCTTTGTAAACCATTGTTAAATCCTACAGTGAGCATGTACCGCTCCATGTCAGTGAGAAAAAAGTGTTAAGTGCCATAGACAACATGTACTGCTCTATGCCACTAGAAAAAAAAGAGTGTTAAAGTGCTATAGAGAACATATACTTATGTATGCCAGTGAGAAAAAAGTGTTAAAGGGCCATAAAGAACATGTACTTATGTATGCCAGTGAGAAAAGATAGTGTTAAAGGGCCATAAAGAACATGTACTTATGTATGCCAGTGAGAAAAGATAGTGTTAAAGAGCCATAAAGAACATGTACTTATGTATGCCAGTGAGAAAAGATAGTGTTAAAGGGCCATAAAGAACATGTACTTATGTATGCCAGTGAGAAAAGATAGTGTTAAAGTGCCATAAAGAACATGTACTTATGTATGCCAGTGAGAAAAGATAGTGTTAAAGGGCCATAAAGAACATGTACTTATGTATGCCAGTGAGAAAAGATAGTGTTAAAGGGCCATAAAGAACATGTACTTATGTATGCCAGTGAGAAAAGATAGTGTTAAAGGGCCATAAAGAACATGTACTTATGTATGCCAGTGAGAAAAGATAGTGTTAAAGGGCCATAAAGAACATGTACTTATGTATGCCAGTGAGAAAAGATAGTGTTAAAGGGCCATAAAGAACATGTACTTATGTATGCCAGTGAGAAAAGATAGTGTTAAAGGACCATAAGGAACATGTACTTATGTATGCCAGTGAGAAAAGATAGTGTTAAAGGACCATAAAGAACATGTACTTATGTATGCCAGTGAGAAAAGATAGTGTTAAAGGACCATAAAGAACATGTACTTATGTATGCCAGTGAGAAAAGATAGTGTTAAAGGACCATAAAGAACATGTACTTATGTATGCCAGTGAGAAAAGATAGTGTTAAAGGACCATAAAGAACATGTACTTATGTATGCCAGTGAGAAAAGATAGTGTTAAAGGACCATAAAGAACATGTACTTATGTATGCCAGTGAGAAAAAAGTGTTAAGTGCTATAAAGAACATGTACTTATGTATGCCAGTGAGAAAAGATAGTGTTAAAGGGCCATAAAGAACATGTACTTATGTATGCCAGTGAGAAAAGATAGTGTTAAAGGGCCATAAAGAACATGTACTTATGTATGCCAGTGAGAAAAGATAGTGTTAAAGGGCCATAAAGAACATGTACTTATGTATGCCAGTGAGAAAAGATAGTGTTAAAGGGCCATAAAGAACATGTACTTATGTATGCCAGTGAGAAAAGATAGTGTTAAAGGGCCATAAAGAACATGTACTTATGTATGCCAGTGAGAAAAGATAGTGTTAAAGGGCCATAAAGAACATGTACTTATGTATGCCAGTGAGAAAAGATAGTGTTAAAGGGCCATAAAGAACATGTACTTATGTATGCCAGTGAGAAAAGATAGTGTTAAAGGGCCATAAAGAACATGTACTTATGTATGCCAGTGAGAAAAGATAGTGTTAAAGGGCCATAAAGAACATGTACTTATGTATGCCAGTGAGAAAAGATAGTGTTAAAGGGCCATAAAGAACATGTACTTATGTATGCCAGTGAGAAAAGATAGTGTTAAAGGGCCATAAAGAACATGTACTTATGTATGCCAGTGAGAAAAGATAGTGTTAAAGGGCCATAAAGAACATGTACTTATGTATGCCAGTGAGAAAAGATAGTGTTAAAGGACCATAAAGAACATGTACTTATGTATGCCAGTGAGAAAAGATAGTGTTAAAGGACCATAAAGAACATGTACTTATGTATGCCAGTGAGAAAAGATAGTGTTAAAGGACCATAAAGAACATGTACTTATGTATGCCAGTGAGAAAAAAGTGTTAAGTGCTATAAAGAACATGTACTTATGTATGCCAGTGAGAAAAGATAGTGTTAAAGGGCCATAAAGAACATGTACTTATGTATGCCAGTGAGAAAAGATAGTGTTAAAGGGCCATAAAGAACATGTACTTATGTATGCCAGTGAGAAAAGATAGTGTTAAAGGACCATAAAGAACATGTACTTATGTATGCCAGTGAGAAAAGATAGTGTTAAAGGGCCATAAAGAACATGTACTTATGTATGCCAGTGAGAAAAGATAGTGTTAAAGGGCCATAAAGAACATGTACTTATGTATGCCAGTGAGAAAAGATAGTGTTAAAGGGCCATAAAGAACATGTACTTATGTATGCCAGTGAGAAAAGATAGTGTTAAAGGGCCATAAAGAACATGTACTTATGTATGCCAGTGAGAAAAGATAGTGTTAAAGGGCCATAAAGAACATGTACTTATGTATGCCAGTGAGAAAAGATAGTGTTAAAGGGCCATAAAGAACATGTACTTATGTATGCCAGTGAGAAAAGATAGTGTTAAAGGGCCATAAAGAACATGTACTTATGTATGCCAGTGAGAAAAGATAGTGTTAAAGGGCCATAAAGAACATGTACTTATGTATGCCAGTGAGAAAAGATAGTGTTAAAGGGCCATAAAGAACATGTACTTATGTATGCCAGTGAGAAAAGATAGTGTTAAAGGGCCATAAAGAACATGTACTTATGTATGCCAGTGAGAAAAGATAGTGTTAAAGGGCCATAAAGAACATGTACTTATGTATGCCAGTGAGAAAAGATAGTGTTAAAGGGCCATAAAGAACATGTACTTATGTATGCCAGTGAGAAAAGATAGTGTTAAAGGGCCATAAAGAACATGTACTTATGTATGCCAGTGAGAAAAGATAGTGTTTAAGTGCCATAAAGAACATGTACTTATGTATGCCAGTGAGAAAAGATAGTGTTAAAGGGCCATAAAGAACATGTACTTATGTATGCCAGTGAGAAAAGATAGTGTTAAAGGGCCATAAAGAACATGTACTTATGTATGCCAGTGAGAAAAGATAGTGTTAAAGGGCCATAAAGAACATGTACTTATGTATGCCAGTGAGAAAAGATAGTGTTAAAGGGCCATAAAGAACATGTACTTATGTATGCCAGTGAGAAAAGATAGTGTTAAAGGGCCATAAAGAACATGTACTTATGTATGCCAGTGAGAAAAGATAGTGTTAAAGGGCCATAAAGAACATGTACTTATGTATGCCAGTGAGAAAAGATAGTGTTAAAGGGCCATAAAGAACATGTACTTATGTATGCCAGTGAGAAAAGATAGTGTTAAAGGACCATAAAGAACATGTACTTATGTATGCCAGTGAGAAAAGATAGTGTTAAAGGGCCATAAAGAACATGTACTTATGTATGCCAGTGAGAAAAGATAGTGTTAAAGGGCCATAAAGAACATGTACTTATGTATGCCAGTGAGAAAAGATAGTGTTAAAGGGCCATAAAGAACATGTACTTATGTATGCCAGTGAGAAAAGATAGTGTTAAAGGGCCATAAAGAACATGTACTTATGTATGCCAGTGAGAAAAGATAGTGTTAAAGGGCCATAAAGAACATGTACTTATGTATGCCAGTGAGAAAAGATAGTGTTAAGGTGCTACAGAGAACTTGTGCTGCTGTATACAAGTGAAAAAAAAAGAAAGTGTTAAAGTGCTCCAAAGAACATGTTTTGCTGTATGCCAGTGAGGTGATATAGTGCTACAGAGAACATGTGCTGATATATACAAGTAAGAAAGTGTTAAAGTGCAGAGAACATCTTGCTGTATACCAGTGAGAAATAAGTGTTAAAATGCTATATAAAAACAATTACTGCTGTATACCTGTGACTCCTGAACCTTATAAACACCTGATAGCAGTTGAAGTATGGTTTTAGAAGAATAATTAGCAACTGGGGGAATTCTTCAAAAAGTGGTTGATAGCTGCAAATTGTGAAAAGAAACTGGAAACTGACATGTCCAAGATGCTTGGGTATGTCGTAAGGAGAGAGAGAAACTTGAAAACTTACTAACGGCTGGGAAAGTTGATGTGAATTTGGTAGCAGGAAGATGTTGCAATATAACTGAAATGAATGGCCATATAGTACACTGGGAAAAAGAAAACAGGATTCATCTGAGACTGATGATCACTTGAGATGAGGAGCCAAGATCATTCATGTTTACAAGCATGTGATCATGCCCCATGCATACTGAGTGTTGCTGTGGTGCACTGGTTGTTTATGTGCTTGTGCCAACTCTTAGGTGCTTCTTGTTATTGCACTTATTATGTAAACTTGTTTTGTCATTTACTAAACACAGTGAACTGATTAATGTACTTACCTTGCACATAATCTGTACAAGCTTTTGAAGCTGTCACTGAAATTCTTATTGCCTTGCATGGCAAGACAGTAGAGTAACTGTTCAACATTTGAAAGCCAACGCCAGCCTCTTACACCTTGGCCACCCTTGTGAACTTGCAAGAAGCATCAACTGAGAGTTGGAGACGGCCATCACCCATAATAACAGAAAGTCAGGTAGCCATCTTAGGACTGGGAGCCGTGATATCACAATGGCTAAATGTTTGCCAGCCAGAGTGGTGATCATACATTCAAATTTGCATCAAGATGGATTTTAAAAATTGACCTTAGCTTCCTGGTTGACCCAGCCTAACTGGGTACCAGAAACTGCATTCATGAAACTTTCAAACTTTTCATTCATGCAGTTTTGTGTTCACTAGTTTGCCATTGCTGTCTGAACGGCTGATGCTCTTATCATTGTGATAACCAATGCAAAGTAGTCAGCTCCTAGATCATCCCTGGCTGACCTCGGATGCCGTGGCTGACCTCGGATGCCGTGGCTGACCTCGGATGCCGTGGCTGACCTCGGATGCCGTGGCTGACCTCGGATGCCGTGGCTGACCTCGGATGCCGTGGCTGACCTCGGATGCCGTGGCTGACCTCAGATGCCGTGGCTGACCTCGGATGCCGTGGCTGACCTTGGATGCCGTGGCTGACCTCGGATGCCAGTTGGTAAATACAAGTATGGGGCTAGCACCATATATCCAGTATGCCTCAATGAGTGGAGAAGAGTCCTTTACATGTCACTTGTCAGGAGTTTGGGTTTTAACATCTTGGGAAACAGATAAATTGTGCTTAACAGTGTCCTGCAACAGCATGTATAACCATTTGCTTTCAGTAAAGACCATTTTACATTTGTCTAGATTATTGTCATTAAATAATTAATATTTTATCAATGTCTGACAACTGTGTAAAAGTGTAACAACTCAGTAAACTGTTTCTTCATGAAACTAAATAGATGGCTTAGAACAGTAAACTTTGGGGTGTTGGGGGTGGTTTGGTTAGTTGCTGTTGCAACCAAGTCAGAATTTGATATTTTGCCCTTGCATTATCTGTGTAAATGAAGACATGAGATCACTGCACCTGTTTCAGATCTTAAACCCAAGCCTACAGTATGCAGATGATGCATTTTCTCCTGTAGCAAGGACTCCATCACCACTGGTCCTTAGGGTAGGTGTATTTCATGAATAATCAGCTTTGAGAACATTGCATCATAAGTCTTTGTTGAATGTGTGTAGACAATACTTCTCAATACACATTGTATACATCTTTGTTGAAAGTGTGTAGATGCACTACTTAATAGTTCAGTTTGGCTGGTAGAATAATACATGTGAGAGTGACTATAGCAAAAAGTTTCCATGTAGTGTTGAGAACAGCTAGAAACATGTGAAAGTCACAACAGTAAAAGATAGCATTGGATGACAAAGAACCCAGATACAGTAATTAACACTGAAGAGAGAGAACTGAAACCTTTTGTTAGGGGATGTACAATCAGCAAAACAGAGTCTGAAGAAAGGGAAATCACTGTCTGTCATGCACTTTGTGTGAAGATCTGGAACAGTGCTGTTTGGCCAAAAAGCATAAAAGAATAATCAACATTCCCCTCGCAGATAAAGAAAGTTGAAAATTGCACCAGATGTCACTGAAACATGTCAATGCAGAAAAATCCTCATCCACAGTATTATATAGAGAATAAAAAGGAAGTTAGAATATAAATTGCTAGAAGTTCAAGCAGGTCTTAGATAGAGCAGAGGTACTCATATCTTAAATATGAGAAAAATCTTTGATGTAAACTTATTTAATAGATTACAGTAAGGCCTGTTTCCAGGACATTTGATCCACTTCTTGGATGACTGTATCACGTATGACCAGCAGCTGTTAAGAGTGGTTAGTGAAACATGAAGTTGGTTTGAGGTGCAAAGGGAGTCAGACAGGGTTCCATTCTCTCTCTATCTCTGTTCAACATTTATTTAGAAAATGCGATGAGAAATATCAAATTTGATTACAAATTATGTAAATTTTGATCCACCCATAATTGGTAGAAATCAGATTCCAGTGCTCAGATTTTCACATGATGTGATTATTCTCTCAAAGAGTGCCAAGGTTTTAGAAGAGTCAGTGCTGTCTTTTACAAGACATAGTCAAGATCAATAAAACAATACTGAAGGCAAAAGTTAAAGGCAGGTAAACAAGAAGAAAACAAGGACAAAATGGGAGCATAATTTCAAGAGTTGGACCAGAGCAAGAAACAGAGAGTGTTGGAGATTCAATGCAGCGAACATTCAGTGTGGAGATGACACTTGATGATTAAATAGGGCATATAAAAATAATGTTTCCTAGTTCATAACATTATTTACATTACAAAGTCAGTCATTAAAAGAATTAGCTGATATGTATCTTAAGTGTGACATTTATACTTCAAAATGTATCAAAGTTCAGAACTGTGCAGCTGCTGAAGAAGGAGATATAGCAGTAGCACTCGCTGTATATAGAGAGTCATTCCTATAATGGCGACAAGAGTTGCTTTTTGTCCTTTGTGCTGTTTTTGATGAACATTGTTGAGCTTTGTGTGAACGCTTGACCTGACTGATGACCTTTACCATGTTGTCAGGACAAAGAACTGAGGGCTGTGTTTGTCAGAATGTTTGCAGAGCTCTTCTGTGGCTACAGATCCAGCTTGGCTGTGGTTAGAATACACCCATCTCCGTTCATCGCGTTTCATAAGGTAAGCTATGGGCATTCATTGATTGAGTTTACAATGGTTCTCTCTATCTAAGAGCTCATTGTGATACTGAGATCTAGCTTATAGTTTATATTTTGATAGAAGAATTAAAGTTGATTATGGAATTGTACTGCAGACATTTAAGTGGTAGGTAATAGTCAATATAAAACTGTCAGCTTGCAGTGCTACTGGCTACCATTTGTAAAGACTGCATTTGTGTTGACATTTGAGGAAGTATACAGAAAATCAGGAGTAAGATAAAGTAGCAGCAGAATCTGTGTGAAGACCATGAAATAATAGTCCACTGATTCTCGAGGATTATTGTAGGAGCAATTAGGTGAGGTTTCCTTGTGAATTTAGCATCTTCATGTTGTGAAGTAGTTGAGTTAATCATCATGTACCATGACAACAAATGTGGACAGTTCACCATCTCACATGGTGATCAGAGTGTTGGATCAGGTCTGTGGTCTTGTCCCAAGCCATCCAGGTATTCATCTCTCTGCCTTCCATTTACAGTTGCAATGAAGCTAATTAAGAAGTGATTATTGCAGGGCATACATGCTGCTGTAGCTCAGGCAACATGCTTGTGTCATGGTTGTATAGAACTCTCACATGCATCTCTTGGTTACACTTGTTTCTATAGAACTCTCACACGCATGCATCTCTTGGTTACACTTGTTTCTATAGAACTCTCACATGCATGCATCTCTTGGTTACACTTGTTTCTGTCTCTGCCATAGAGGGGGCAACACATCCAGCCCTGCCATGGATGCCTCAAGCTCAGTTCTCATTGAAATGCTGCACTGTCCATATTTTGTCAAATCAGAAAGTAGAACACGAAATGAAGAATGTTACTTTATACGACATGCACGATTTCATAACAAATCACAGTGACATCTTTAACCCTTTCTTTCACTGATTATTATTTTAAAACAGCAGCTGTCTTGATTTTTTATTCTATTCCACGTTATATAGTGTTCGTGCCTTGTTTGTCCACAGCCTCCTGTCTTTTCAATATACATGTTTCTCTATGCCGTGATGCCTAGTTGTTCAGCGTCTTCTTTCTAGATCTTTCTCAGTCTTGCTTCCCCCTTCAACTTTCCTGTCATCAGGACATTTTTCAGCTTACCCCTTATCGTGACATGTCCAGAGAATTTGGATTATTATCAGGCTCAGCAGCAATAACAGTCATGGCTAAGAATTACAGCAACAACTAGGTTAGAGTGGGTTAAAGAAATAACCCAGAAGGAGTTCAGTTACAAATTGAGAGTGAGTGGGTTGGTGTGATAACTGGCTGGGACAGTTGCCATGTCTAACACCGGCTAGGTCAGTGTGCTCTGGACAGCAGATTAACAGCTGGTCAATTGGGTGATTCTCTTTTGTTTAGTATAGATGTCCATTGATATGGACATCAAGCAACACACTGCTGGTGCTCAATATTGCAGACACACAGATATGTTCATCTCTACACCCTGTTCAAGCAACACACTGCTGGTGCTCAATATTGCAGACTGTGGGAGATTTGTTCGCAACATAGATGAGCAATATCTCCGGCGGACTGATGTGGGAGATTTGTTCGCAATATAGATGAGCAATGTCTCTGGCGGACTGATGTGGGAGATTTGTTCGCAACATAGATGAGCAATATCTCCGGCGGACTGATGTGGGAGATTTGTTCGCAATATAGATGAGCAATGTCTCTGGCGGACTGATGTGGGAGATTTGTTCGCAACATAGATGAGCAATATCTCCGGCGGACTGATGTGGGAGATTTGTTCGCAATATAGATGAGCAATGTCTCTGGCGGACTGATGTGGGAGATTTGTTCGCAATATAGATGAGCAATATCTCTGGCGGACTGATGTGGGAGATTTGTTCGCAACATAGATGAGCAATATCTCTGGCGGACTGATGTGGGAGATTTGTTCGCAGCAAAGATGTGCAATATCTGCAGCGATATATTCTCGCTGGTCGTGAGAGCCGCACTGTAAACAGTGTCAAGCGGGGAGTCTGACGGTAACACATGTTTTCCAGGTCCGTACACTTATGATGACGGATGTACATGTTCATACAGGTCCAAACACTTGGGCTATGGCTCTCAGCTGAGGGATATGGGGGGCTTCGTGGTCTCGAGGTATGGTGTCCGCCTCGAGTGCTGGAGGTCCCGGGTTCAAGCCCCGGTGGGGACCGGGATTTTTTCACGTGGACTTCTAGTAAAAATTCCCCCTGGTCTCTGGGTAGTGAGATCGGATGCCCGTGTGTATTGTTGCGCACGTAAAAAATCCCTTGGCAGTTGGAAATCGAAAAAGAGTAGCCTAACGGCGCTGCCCGGGCAAAATTTCGAGTTAAAAATCTACCCAAAGTATTTTAGGATCCTCGCCGGTGCTACAGAGTTCATGCACTGAGCTGAGTTTCTCCAGACTCAGGTTTGAGTTAGGAGAAGAACGGAGCACTTATTAGTTGCACCCATGTGCCGTGATGTTGATCCGTCGACTAAACTAAACTAAACTAACTAAACTGAGGGATATGGCCAAATTTCTCTAAGTCAAATCCCCCAGATGTGAGGGCCTGGCCGCTACTCACCTCTTGCTCTTGGAGGTTTGATGCTGAGCCGCCAGTGTTTGCAACCTACCTTGTTCCAGACGTACTGGTTATCCTTTTCTCTGGAGAAAACAAGGCAAGGCCAAGAGAGGGAACATACTGCATGGGCAACACATGTTCTCTGAATCCATGCCCAGGCATTGTGAGATGGAATTTTGGCCAAATTCCTGCTGAAGTTTGGCAGGTGTTGTTGTTTTCCTGTGTACTAGTAAGTTTACATGATGCACAGTTGATGTTTTTGCTAAATCATCTTTATTGGATCTTATTTAACAGATCTTTACTAACACAATTGAGCAAACAAGATTTCTGTGTAGTGATACAGTATGTTACGAGACAGCAATCAGCAGACTTCATCATCAGCATTTAGTGTCATGCCAGCTAGCATGGGTGTTCATGACTCTCCACAGATCTCAGTTCTTGGTTTTCTGGATCAACTCTCCTGATGATATTCCTCCTTGCCACCGTCTCAATCCATCCAGCATCATTTCTCTTGGTCTGCCTCTGCCTCTCTTCTCCTCGATCTTTCCAGTTGTCATGATGTTCTCCAATGTCTCTCTTCTCATCACATGACCAAAGAAAGCTGTTTGTCTCTTTCTTATTGTTGTATATAATGTTCTAGATTTCCCCGGGAAGGTTAACCCGGTCAACAAATGCCCGCAGAAGTCAGATGTGTTGGCCTAACGGCGCAAGAATGCAGCTCTGCTGTAAACAGGCACAACACAATCACATCAACAACAACAAAAACTCCGGATGAACGCAGAAGAAGAAGAATGTTCTAGATTTCATTAGCCTCTTTCAGGTGGTCGCTGTTAGTTACTTTGGCAGTCCAAGGAATTCGCAACATTCGTCTCATGCAGTCGCCTCCAAGTTCTTCCTAATTTGTTC
Organism: Cepaea hortensis; assembly: GCA_963921405.1. Classification (NCBI taxonomy): domain Eukaryota; kingdom Metazoa; phylum Mollusca; class Gastropoda; order Stylommatophora; family Helicidae; genus Cepaea; species Cepaea hortensis. Next base: position 28,920,544 of record OY992892.1, on the reverse strand, counting down.
ATTTACATTCCAAGATTCACTGCCATACAGCAAAACAGGTTCTGTATAGCACTTCAGCACCCTCTTTCTTACATTCAACAATAGTGACTTATTGCATAAGATACTCTTCATTTTCTGAAATACAGCTTTTGTTTGCCCTACTCTGCCCTTAATGTGTGTTGTGCATCTTCCACCAGATGTTATAAATGCCCCTAGGTATTTAAAACTATCTACTTGGATGGGAATTTTCTCTTCTTTTTCTATTTCACATGTTGGTGTCACCTTTTTCTTTTATGTCACCATTGTTACTGTTTTCTTGAGATTCAAAGGGAGTTCTTTTTTTTTTTTTTTGCACTCTCTGTTACTACAATGTCCAACAGTTCTTATAGATCTTTTGCATTATCCGCCACCAATACTGTGTCATCTGCATATAGTGTATATCAGCAGACTTACGGAACATAAAACACAAACTAGAACTAGTGCTGCATGTCGATGTATGTGAACATTTTAGACATGTGTCCCATCAGCAGGTAACAAGAGTAGTTATCACCCATACTCTCTGATATCTTTGTTGATTTATGAGGACATTTTAGACATGTGTCCCATTAGCAGGTAACAAGAGTAGCTATCACCCATACTCTCTGATATATTGGCAGAGAATGAACACGTGTATGCATGTGCTGAGTGCCTCGGATGTTGTTTGTGTTAACCAGTAACTGGTGTTTGCCTGAGTTTGGGCAATACCTGATTCATTGATACCTGCTGATATTTCATCATTATTGTTTGCATGTACAGTCCCACTTCCTGGGTCAACGAGACATGGTTGATGATAGCTTTCTGGGCAGACTGCTGGATGGGATGGCATTCAATACTTTTGTAGCAGAGAGAGGGCCGCCTTACAGAGTCTGTGATATTTTTGATGAGGTAACACTTTCAGATTTGTTGACATCTTGATCTAACTGGCCTTTGTTTGGAAATGTGTAGTTAGTTATTCCAGCATCATTTAACATTAAAGTACCTGCTTCCCAGGGTAGAAGGGGACAGGTTATGAATGAAGGTAAATAAATATCTTAGTTTGAGTGATATTGCCTGGTGATTTCGTGTACACTTGTTTATTGTGACCTGCCAGGCTGTTAGAATGTTTAAAAGAAAGAGAACTGTTCACCATGCAGCCCTCATGATATATAAGGTGATCCCTTGGTCAGTTAGTATGGGACCCATTGTCACTCATTGAGGCACATTGGGTATGTGAAGCTACTCTGTATGTTTATAGACAATTGGACACTTGATGGGTGATGTCAGTGTATGTGTGTAGAGCCATCAACACTTGATGGGTGATGTCAGTGTGTGTGTGTAAGGCCATCAACACTTGATGGGTGATGTCAGTGTATGTGTGTAGAGCCATCACCACTTGATGGGTGATGTCAGTGTATGTGTGTAGACCCATCAACACTTGATGGGTGATGTCAGTGTATGTGTGTAGACCCATCAACACTTGATGGGTGATGTCAGTGTATGTGTGTAGACCCATCAACACTTGATGGGTGATGTCGGTGTATATGTGTAGACCCATCAATTCTTGATGGGTGATGTCGGTTGTTACAAATCCGCTTCAATGGGGATTCGAACACATTACCACCGGGCCGGCCAGCCAGTGGATGACCTGTTGGGCTGCATTTATTTGTTTCTTGTAGCAGTGTCAGACAATTAACATGAAGGTCTGCGAACAAGGAGACCAAAGTGATCGATGATCATGACAGGATGAACATTTTATTATCAAAATAGACAAGTCTGTCAGTGCTGAGATCTCCTTCCAAGAATGTCTATGAGTGTTTTTGAGTGTTTGGTTGCTGATCACACTAATTCAGTGTTGGTTCACCAGTTGGCACCATTGTGTTACCAGGGCCTGGAAGGGAGACCAAGTGTAGTAACACTGTAACTGACCATGCATGATGTAAGAGATGACTGAGAACATTTTCCCTGAGACTGACTGCCTCAGTCTGTAGAAAAGTTAGTTGCAGGAGCTCACCAATAATGAACAGCTATAGAAAGGGCTTGGTGTGGTTTAGTTGAGAGCCTGTGCTTCATGGGGAGATCAAGGCTGAAGTAGTCAGTTGTGGCTTTCAGTCATTTTTTGTGTTTATTCTGGCTGAGAAGCTGCATTCAGTTTCTAGCCACACATTGCGAGATCAAGGCTGAAGTAGTCAGTTGTGGCTTTCAGTCATTTTTTGTGTTTATTCTGGCTGAGAAGCTGCATCCAGTTTCTAGCCACACATTGCGAGATCAAGGCTGAAGTAGTCAGTTGTGACTTTCAGTCATTGTGTGTGTTTATTCTGGCTGAGAAGCTGCATCCAGTTTCTGGCCACACAATGGGAGATCAAGGCTGAAGTAGTCAGTTGTGGCTTTCAGTCATTTTTTGTGTTTATTCTGGCTGAGAAGCTGCATCCAGTTTCTGGCCATACAATGGGAGATCAAGGCTGAAGTAGTCAGTTGTGGCTTTCAGTCATTTTTTGTGTTTATTCTGGCTGAGAAGCTGCATCCAGTTTCTGGCCACACAATAGGAGATCAAGGTTGAAATAGTCAGTTGTGACTTTCAGTCATTGTGTGTGTTTATTCTGGCTGAGAAGTTGCATCCAGTTTCTAGCCACACAGCAGTGGTCTATCAGTGCACACTATTGCAGCATGAATTCCAGCTTGAGAATGTGTATGTTTAATTTATGTGGTTGCTCTACCATCAAATCACTGTCTATACTTCTCCTAGTGTGATGATCCCTGATGGCAGTTGTCCTGTTACTGCCACTGTGGATCCATTCTATTGCCCTACCATCACATCACTGTCTATACTTCTCCTAGTGTGATGATCCCTGATGGCAGTTGTCCTGTTACTGCCACTGTGGATCCATTCTATTGCCCTACCATCACATCACTGTCTATACTTCTCCTAGTGTGATGATCCCTGATGGCAGTTGTCCTGTTACTGCCACTGTGGATTCATTCTATTGTCCCTGGTACATTTTCCATTGTGGTGAACATGGTCACCGCTTGTGTCAACCATGTCCTCTCTCACCTTGTTACCATATTTAAGGGTGGTGTTTGTTGGCAATTGGAAACAGATAGTCTTTGTCCTGGGTTAGTGTATGAAAGTCAAGGACATTTGTACATGCTGTAAGGCACGTACCATCACATCACTGTCTATACTTCTCCTAGTGTGATGATCCCTGATGGCAGTTGTCCTGTTACTGCCACTGTGGATCCATTCTATTGCCCTACCATCACATCACTGTCTATACTTCTCCTAGTGTGATGATCCCTGATGGCAGTTGTCCTGTTACTGCCACTGTGGATTCATTCTATTGTCCCTGGTACATTTTCCATTGTGGTGAACATGGTCACCGCTTGTGTCAACCATGTCCTCTCTCACCTTCTTACCATATTTAAGGGTGGTGTTTGTTGGCAATTGGAAACAGATAGTCTTTGTCCTGGGTTAGTGTATGAAAGTCAAGGACATTTGTACATGCTGTAAGGCACATTGAGCACACGGTGCCAGACCCATATTTGTATGGACCAATCAGCATTCAGTGGGCGATGTGGTCAGTATCAGGCCCGTTGTCTTTACTTCCCCAGACGTCTGCTGGTAGCCACTTCAGGCTGACTTGGCCCGATGTCAATTTGACCCGCCAGCAGGTGAGCATCTAGCCACCACATTAACACAGATCCTGGGCTAGTGCATCCCAGCACATTATTGGCTGAAGCCCAAACCTGTATTATTTGTCAGCCGGGGGAATATCGTGTAACCCTAAGATGATCCCTTCATGCAGGATACACTGCAGTCATTCACTCTGAGAGTCTGATAGTGTGGGTGAGCTGAGCCGATAGTTGATCACAGTGAAGTCAGGTCTTAGTCAGACATGACTGAGCTACAGTATGACAGTAGACAGTACCACCTGCTTTCTGTTAGCACCGAATGTTGGGTCTTAGTCAGATATGACTGAGCTACACCATAACAGTAGACAGTACTACCTGCTTTCTGTTAGCGCCGAATGTTGGGTCTTAGATATGACTGAGCTACCATATGACAGTAGACAGTACTACCTGCTTTCTGTTAGCGCCGAATGTTGGGTCTTAGTCAGATATGACTGAGCTACACCATAACAGTAGACAGTACTACCTGCTTTCTGTTAGCACCGAATGTTGGGTCTTAGATATGACTGAGCTACCGTATGACAGTAGACAGTGCTACCTGCTTTCTGTTAGCGCCGAATGTTGGGTCTTAGATATGACTGAGCTACCGTATGACAGTAGACAGTACTACCTGCTTTCTGTTAGCGCCGAATGTTGGGTCTTAGATATGACTGAGCTACAGTATGACAGTAGACAGTACTACCTGCTTTCTGTTAGCACCGAATGTTGGGTCTTAGATATGACTGAGCTACAGTATGACAGTAGACAGTACTACCTGCTTTCTGTTAGCGCCGAATGTTGGGTCTTAGATATGACTGAGCTACATCATAACAGTAGACAGTACTACCTGCTTTCTGTTAGCGCTGAATGTTGGGTCTTAGATATGACTGAGCTACAGTATGACAGTAGACAGTACTACCTGCTTTCTGTTAGCGCCGAATGTTGGGTCTTAGATATGACTGAGCTACAGTATGACAGTAGACAGTACTACCTGCTTTCTGTTAGCGCCGAATGTTGGGTCTTAGATATGACTGAGCTACAGTATGACAGTAGACAGTACTACCTGCTTTCTGTTAGCGCCGAATGTTGGGTCTTAGATATGACTGAACTACAGTATGACAGTAGACAGTACTACCTGCTTTCTGTTAGCGCCGAATGTTGGGTCTTAGATATGACTGAGCTACATCATAACAGTAGACAGTACTACCTGCTTTCTGTTAGCGCTGAATGTTGGGCGGTGCTCACCAAACCAAACACTCCACATTGTGCCAATGGCTTTGGGTGGAGGAGCGCAATTGGGAGGGTACAAGTCTTACCCTAGTGTGAGGAAATGCACCCTAAAGAGTAAATGTCATGGCGAGGCAGACCAGGCCTTATGCCTTGGTTGGCTGCTGGTCTAGGATGGAAGCTCTGACAGGCAGACAGTTATAGTATTGTTTTGCTGCGTTGACAGCTTGTCTTGTTCCAGACTTATTGGTGTTGGACTCTGGTGTAAACTAGGTGGGCCAAGAGAGGGATCAAATGGTCTCTAAATTCAGCTTACGTTTTGTGTAATGGAGAGGGGTAGCTCCATTTTACAAACTCTAGTCTATCAAGACGGCAAGGTGCCAGTCAGTTGATCATGGGCAGGACCAATATATTGCACAATATGATCAGCCATCTCCGCTCAAGCTGTGGTGCAGCCATGGTTTTTAATGCCACCAATACTTTTTTGCATATTTGCTTGGTTTGTTCAACATGGTATTTGAATAACAGGAGTTTGTGCACATTGTGATTCTCTTTCTGTGATCTATGGCAATAGACTGGAGCACATATAGGGATCCTATGTGCATTCAAGGTGACCCTTGAGAAACTGTTCAAACTTACAGACAATAGTGCTAGTAGTAATGATAGTTGCTAGTTATAAGAGAATTAATGAGCTGCTTGAATACCCTCAGGTCTCAGCAACAGTACAGGACCAGCTGCAGGAGGAGGCTCATGATCCACAGAGGCTGATGGAGAACATCAGGGAGTTGGCACATCACTTGTATATGAATGTAGGTGCTTGTGTAGCACATTTCTGTGTTGTGTGTCTGTAGTGGTAGCTTCTTGTTCTTCTAGGGTTCAAGATGTGTTCAACATTTAATTTAGTCAGTATGAAAATGCTGTTTTAGAGATGTGTTCAACATTTAATTTAGTCAGTATGAAAATGCTGTTTTAGAGATGTGTTCAACATTTAATTTAGTCAGTATGAAATTGCTACTTTAGAGATGTGAAGTTTTTGACTCTCTTAAATGCTGGGACCTTATCATGAGAAATCTCTGAGATAAATCTGGATTCACCCTTGTAACAAGTTATGGGGAGGGTCCCATAATGTCCCGTCACAATATTTCAAACTTATTCTTTTGCTCTGGCTGGGGATAGGTCTTTGCTGCCAACCCTCATCCGTTCCCCGGACTTACTGTCACTCTATCTTTCGACCTCAGGGTTATTTCCTGCAGTGTATTTCTGGCTGACACAAACGTAACATGACGATTGTCTCAGTCACTATAATTATGATTTAATATCGTAATAAAGACAACACAGAAAAACACCAAGACAGATAAACCTATACAAGTCCAGAAAACAAAACTGATGAGATAACTCTAGTCCAGAAATGAATCCAGAAAACTCTGAACCTCATATAGCACAGATCTTGAAATGGTCGAGTCAATACACAACTGCCTCACCGGGCAAAGATTCCAGTTTCTCTATCCAGCGTCGGTTGTTCGAACAACAGTTTCCAAGTTTCCTAGGTCACCACGATATAGTCAGTAATCTGGTCTGGAAAAGTGCCATGGGTTCACTGGGCACAATTGAGGTTGGGAACCAAAGTCATGATACCAGATTGGATATAGGGAATGAATCAGAGTCTTTCGCTGTCCCGGACAAGGATGGGAATTGGCGTAGGTCCAAACAGCCTCATCAGAAAAACACTCGACCTTCAGTCGATGAGACTTGAGTTGTGGTCTTTCCACTCATTTAATTTTGTGTAATGCTTCTTTCTTAAAATTAGAAAACATTCTACCTCATATGTCCACTGACTTGCCCTGGCTTCATCAGGTGCTTAGGACTTTAGGTATAGAAGCCTTGTCAATTCCCTCAACACACTTTCCGGTTTACACTCGACCTTAAGTTGATGAGAAGACTTCAAAAGAAGGACCCTGTAGATGATAACATTTAAGTGAGGGATCAAGCTGACTCATGGACCACATATTAGTTATGCATTTCGGCTTACCAACACCAGTTTATAAGTGGCTTGCTTGAATGCTTCGGACATGTCAGGTAGCCCCTGGATTGGCTACGTCCTGGCTTGCATAGACCTCCAATCTGTAGACGTCCGGTCGGCTACACTATGCACCCTGTTGCATACACGAATCACTCTGCACACTCATACCCTGCCTTTATTATTATTGGGCACATTCGTTTCCCAGCTTCTCTCTCCCTCGCAAACCATGCCTTTCTCACAACCAAGATCTTGTGGTGTGGTGCGCCTAATAATCTGTGTGTTTCTCCCCCTTAACACTAGTATAGTAGTGTGGTTGTATGGCACGCATTGTAGTTCCCCATTCCCAACAAGAATATGCAAGAAGATACTACCTCTTCCGGCTGCTGCTCTTGTCTGAGCTGCCGCCGCCATGGACCGGCAGTGCCTCACCTAACACGTAGATTCAGAGAAATGCAGGTTCTCTCAATGAGATAAAGAAGTTTATTTATAATCCCCACATCATCCCATCGACTAAAAGACGAAAGAGTTAGCACCGTGGATAGCCTCTTCCGGCTCAAGAAGATAGATCATAGATTGGTGGACCCCATCTCCAAGGAGCCCTTCCCTCCTTCCGGCACATCGTAGCTATCTAATGTACTTATATTTAAATGAGAGATGCTACTAAGTAACGGTAAGCCGTAGGAAGAAAGATAGCACTCGTCTATCGGCTGCCAAGAACAAGCGATATCATTTGGGAAATATTTCTTCTTCAGATTTGTTCCCTTGCCATGCCAAGATTAAGACGCGTAGCCAGATTGGCTAACGGTCACCCCTTCCCAATATGGCATGACTGCTGTTTCGCCATATCATCTCAGTCTTTAAGACAATAGAGATTTATAAGTGCAAAACTAATTACAACCTAAGATTACCTTTCTTAGGCCATCAGTATTCTGCCTTTAGAATGTCGCAATCTTTAACTTGGACTCTTGACATTAGGCAGTAGATAGCGATCAGTAGAAACGGACATGAATCCTCCAGAAGCCGCACCAGTGCACATTTGGCGCAAGGCGCTCCATCGGGTCTACCCGAAAGAACCAAACATATATCCACTCGCTCCATGTAAAGATTGTGTTATGAAGGTAACCCAAAGAACTATCTTTCATGGAGATTGAGCGAACAAGAGAACTGAGAGCCTCCGAAAGCCGTTTCCCCCTGTTTTCCCAAAATCAAAGAAGGCATGAGGACATGAGCCATTGGCGTTTCACCACATAGGCCCCATCTTAAGAAAGTCGAACCCTACGAACTTTCTACTGCCAGAGGTTCTGTTCGAAGGACCCCACCCTCACATTCAACCATAGGATGCCGTGATAGGAAATCCGCTCCCACATTCTCCCTTCCGGGGATGTATTCGACCGTGAACTGATAGGGTTGTAGGAGTAATGACCATCTCATTAACCTCGCGTTCAGTTTCTTAGAAGTTGCCAAAAAGGTCAGAGGTTGATGGTCGGACTGCACTTTGAACGGTACTCCATACAGATAAGGTTGAAATTTCCGTACTGCCCACACTAGAGCCAGACATTCCCGTTCGACTGTGGAGTAATTCCGTTTGGCGGGTAACAGTTTTCTACTTGCATACGCCACCGGACATAGCACTGAAGCATCATCTCGCCCTTCCTGCAACAAAGTTGCCCCAATCCCTATGTTACTCGCGTCGGTTCTTAGAACAAACGTTTTCTCCAAATTTGGGAGTTGCAGGACTGGCCTATCCACCAAAGCCTGTTTCAGCTTCCCATAAGCTTCTTCACAGCTCGGGGTCCAGATTATAAGATCTGGCAATCCTTTCTTCAGGGTCTCGGTTAACGGCGCCGCAATTTCGTTGAACTTCGGAATAAATTTCTGGTAAAACCCACACAGAGACAAGAAAGACCTAACATCTTTTTTGGATTTAGGACGGGGTGCAAGACGGACCTTCTCAATATTCTTTTCTTCCGGTACCAGTCCCCCTGGGGTAATAGTATGTCCCAGAAATTCCAAGGATTGATAGCCAATCATGCATTTGGCTGGACGGGCGGTTAACCCTTCCTCTTTTAACCTTTTGAAGATCTGTCCCAAGGACTTCAGGTGATCACTCAGATTGTCAGACGCGATGAGAATATCATCCATAAACGAGACCACAGAGGGATCCTTTAAAGGCTCTAATAACATTCTCATCATGCGAGTGAACACACTGGGCGCATTGCTCAGCCCAAATGGCATCACCTTGAATTCGTAATGCCCGCTCGGAGTACTGAAGGCGAGTAAGGGGCGAACCTCGGGTTTCACAGGGATCTGATAATATCCCCTGCTTAGATCAATTTTCGAAAAGTACTTTGCCTTATTTAGTCTGGCAAACAGTTGATTTGTGTTCGTTAACGGTTCAACTTGGAATGTCGTACATCTGTTTAAATGCCTGTAATCAATACATAGGCGGTGCTCCCCACTGGGCTTCCTCAACAAGACAACCCCGGCATTATAAGGAGAAGTCGAAGGAGTGATGATGTCATCGTCCAGAAGCTTCTGGATTTCAGCTTCCAGGGCCTTCTCTTTCGAAAAGGGCACTGGATATATTTTTTGGCGAACGGGGTCTTGGGTAGTCAGAGTCATATCAAACTCGACTAACCCTGTTCGCCCTGGCCGATCGGTAAGAATCTGCTGATTGGACTCCAACAAACGGATGACTCGGTCTGTTTCTTCAGCCGACAAATCAGGATTAATATGTACATCCCTATAGGTTTCCCCAGAGTGTAAAGGATACTCCCTATCCGCGTCTTCGCCCGATTCAGTTTCCATCGCAACCGCCATAGTCATAAGTGGGAGAGAGGTACCATCAGATCGTTCTTCATACTTTTTGAGGAGGTTAATGTGGAAGATTTTAGATTTCCCCCTGATCCGGATGGCATAGTTGGTTCGGAACACAACCCTTTCCACCGGGAAAGGTCCCTGCCAACCAATTTCGAGTTTATTGGAACCCACTGGAAGTAACAACAAAACCCGATCCCCCACTTTAAGAGACCTATCTTTTGTCCTTCTATTGTAGTAGGCCGCATGTCTCTTTCTGGCTGCCCTTAGATTCTGAGCTGCCAAAGCCCAACCCGTCTGGAGTTTCTTCTTTAACTCTTCGACGTATTTATATGAGGATACAACTTCTTCGGAAGTTTCTTCCTCTGTCCAACATCTCAATAGGGCTTCTAAGGGACCCTTGATAGGCCTCCCGAATAATAGAGTGGCTGGTGGCAACCCGGTCGACCCATGGGGAACCTCCCGATAGGCGAACAAGGCGGCTGAGATATACTCATCCCATCTGTCTGGTTTCTCTTGAGCCAGCTTCCGAAGCATGGTCATCAAGGTACCATTAAACCTCTCTACTTGCCCATTAGACTGAGGGTGGTACGGGCTTGTGTGAATGTGGTTAGTCTGGAAGATACGAAAGACTTCTTCCATCAGCTTACCACAGAACTGAGACCCATTGTCCGTTAGGATCTGGTTGGGAAATCCCAACCGAGTAAAGGTCTCCATCAGTGCATCAGCCACTCGCTTAGAGTCGATTGTGGCCAAAGGTATCGCCTCACCCCACATGGAACAGCAATCCACCATCGTGAGAATGTACTTATTCCTCTTCCTAGTCCTAGGAAGAGGACCAACAAGATCGATGGCAACTCTCTCGAAAGGAGAGTTCATAATGGGCATGTCACCCAAGACTACCGGAGCCGTCCAGTGTTTTGGTGCCACACGCTGGCACTCTGGGCACGACTTGACGTACCTACGCACGTCTCCAGTCATCCCTGGCCAGTAGTAATGGCAGGAAATGCGCTGGAGTGTTGCCCCGACACTCATATGTCCACTGAATGAAATGGTGTGTCCCATATGAAGAAGCTGTTCCCGATAGGCCTTAGGAACTACCAGCTGTCCATGCTGGCGTTCCTCCACTCCGGCTCTCCGGTCCAGTAACCGATTCCTCATATAATACTGACCCCGTCTTGGTGGGTCAGAACTTTTTGGCAACTGGTTAAAGCAAGGTTGCAAAGTAGCATCCTGGCTTTGAGCAGCTCGTAACTCCCCAGGCAAGTGATTCACGATCAAGGCCGGCGTCTGCTCATCCTCTGATTGAGATCTGGTTTGCATCGCCCCTACATACATGGGTTCGGTTGGAATCCCTAGAAAGACGTAGCGACAACCCAAGATCATTGGGAAGATAGGATCGAGCAGAACGGCTGCCTGTATAGTGCCGGTAACATATTTGGATTTGATGTCCACCTTCGCAATTGGAAGAGACATCGCTACCGCACTCTTTGTCGCCGTTTGAATCTCAATAGATTCCCCGGTTAACTGCTCTGGGCTCACTAAGTGTGATGAAATTACAGCCTCAAACTGCAGACCGGTGTCATAGAGACACTCAACTGGTTGTCCGTTCACCAGTATCGTTTCTACTACTGGTGGTTTCTCTGAATCTTTGTTCTCAAGACCCCTCCCTTCTACCTCCTTGTTAGACCCTTCCCCGGTTTCTACAAGACAGGCAGCATAGTGAGAGTCTTTCTGTTTGCGCCGGCACTCGGCCGTATTGTGTGTGGGAGATTTGCAGTAGGCGCACCACTTTTCACTCCACTTTCTTTTAGGAGATCCAGGTGGACTCTTACCAGAGGGTTTCTTAATTGGAACTTTAACGAAAGGATCCTCCTTCTTGGTGTGAGCTGTTTTAGGGTTCTTCTTCTTTCCAGACCATGTGTCTGGTGGTCGGGGATTGGGTTGTGACAGTTCCCCATTATCCCCATGAGCTAGCACATACCTTTCTGCTAATGTGTTCACTATGTCTAACCTTTCTGCCCCATTTTCAAGCAAGAAGGTTTGCAATGGCCTAGGCATCATTCTCTTCATTTGGTCCACGACCACTAATTCTTCTAAACTTTCATAGTCGTTAGCAAATCCAGCTAATGACATCCACTTCAAAAGGTAAGACTTCAGTTATATACAATATAACAGGACGGTCCTTCAAATAACAATTGGATAGTTTATACGACCACAACACATCACATGTCGGTCAGTCCGTGTCAGGCAGAGTACAGACAATAGCCAGGCACGGTAGGCAGAACCTATTGATAGTAGACAAGGATATCTGTCCCCTATCACTATATCAGCCAGAATTCCACCAGGATTTCAAATATCCCGGACGAGCCCCCAGAAATTGTAACAAGTTATGGGGAGGGTCCCATAATGTCCCGTCACAATATTTCAAACTTATTCTTTTGCTCTGGCTGGGGATAGGTCTTTGCTGCCAACCCTCATCCGTTCCCCGGACTTACTGTCACTCTATCTTTCGACCTCAGGGTTATTTCCTGCAGTGTATTTCTGGCTGACACAAACGTAACATGACGATTGTCTCAGTCACTATAATTATGATTTAATATCGTAATAAAGACAACACAGAAAAACACCAAGACAGATAAACCTATACAAGTCCAGAAAACAAAACTGATGAGATAACTCTAGTCCAGAAATGAATCCAGAAAACTCTGAACCTCATATAGCACAGATCTTGAAATGGTCGAGTCAATACACAACTGCCTCACCGGGCAAAGGTTCCAGTTTCTCTATCCAGCGTCGGTTGTTCGAACAACAGTTTCCAAGTTTCCTAGGTCACCACGATATAGTCAGTAATCTGGTCTGGGAAAGTGCCATGGGTTCACTGGGCACAATTGAGGTTGGGAACCAAAGTCATGATACCAGATTGGATATAGGGAATGAATCAGAGTCTCTCGCTGTCCCGGACAAGGATGGGAATTGGCGTAGGTCCAAACAGCCTCATCAGAAAAACACTCGACCTTCAGTCGATGAGACTTGAGTTGTGGTCTTTCCACTCATTTAATTTCGTGTAATGCTTCTTTCTTAAAATTAGAAAACATTCTACCTCATATGTCCACTGACTTGCCCTGGCTTCATCAGGTGCTTAGGACTTTAGGTATAGAAGCCTTGTCAATTCCCTCAACACACTTTCCGGTTTACACTCGACCTTAAGTTGATGAGAAGACTTCAAAAGAAGGACCTTGTAGATGATAACATTTAAGTGAGGGATCAAGCTGACTCATGGACTACATATTAGTTATGCATTTCGGCTTACCAACACCAGTTTATAAGTGGCTTGCTTGAATGCGTCGGACATGTCAGGTAGCCCCTGGATTGGCTACGTCCTGGCTTGCATAGACCTCCAATCTGTAGACGTCCGGTCGGCTACACTATGCACCCTGTTGCATACACGAATCACTCTGCACACTCATACCCTGCCTTTATTATTATTGGGCACATTCGTTTCCCAGCTTCTATCTCCCTCGCAAACCATGCCTTTCTCACAACCAAGATCTTGTGGTGTGGTGCGCCTAATAATCTGTGTGTTTCTCCCCCTTAACACTAGTATAGTAGTGTGGTTGTATGGCACGCATTGTAGTTCCCCATTCCCAACAAGAATATGCAAGAAGATACTACCTCTTCCGGCTGCTGCTCTTGTCTGAGCTGCCGCCGCCATGGACCGGCAGTGCCTCACCTAACACGTAGATTCAGAGAAATGCAGGTTCTCTCAATGAGATAAAGAAGTTTATTTATAATCCCCACATCATCCCATCGACTAAAAGACGAAAGAGTTAGCACCGTGGATAGCCTCTTCCGGCTCAAGAAGATAGATCATAGATTGGTGGACCCCATCCCCAAGGAGCCCTTCCCTCCTTCCGGCACATCGTAGCTATCTAATGTGCTTATATTTAAATGAGAGATGCTACTAAGTAACGGTAAGCCGTAGGAAGAAAGATAGCACTCGTCTATCGGCTGCCAAGAACAAGCGATATCATTTGGGAAATATTTCTTCTTCAGATTTGTTCCCTTGCCATGCCAAGATTAAGACGCGTAGCCAGATTGGCTAACGGTCACCCCTTCCCAATATGGCAAGACTGCTGTTTCGCCATATCATCTCAGTCTTTAAGACAATAGAGATTTATAAGTGCAAAACTAATTACAACCTAAGATTACCTTTCTTAGGCCATCAGTATTCTGCCTTTAGAATGTCACAATCTTTAACTTGGACTCTTGACATTAGGCAGTAGATAGCGATCAGTAGAAACGGACATGAATCCTCCAGAAGCCGCACCAGTGCACATTTGGCGCAGGGCGCTCCATCGGGTCTACCCGAAAGAACCAAACATATATTTACTCGCTCCATGTAAAGATTGTGTTATGAAGGCAACCCAAAGAACTATCTTTCCTGGAGATTGAGCGAACAAGAGAACTGAGAGCCTCCGAAAGCCGTTTCCCCCTGTTTTCCCAAAATCAAAGAAGGCATGAGGACATGAGCCATTGGCGTTTCACCACAACCCTAGAGCTATATGTGATGGTGGGGGAAGGCAGAGATAGAGATGAGAAATCTCTTAGATAAATCTGGGTTTACCCTAGATCTATATGTGATGGTGGGGGAAGGCAGAGAGAGAGATAAGAAATCTCTGAGATAAATCTGGGTTTACCCTAGAGCTATATGTGATGGTGGAGGAAGGCAGAGAGAGATGAGAAATCTCTGAGATAAATCTGGGTTTACCCTAGATCTATATGTGATGGTGCAGGAAGGCACAGAGAGAGATGAGAAATCTCTGAGATGAATCTTGGTTTACCCTAGAGCTATATGTGATGGTGGGGGAAGGCAGAGAGAGAGAGATGAGAAATCTCTGAGATAAATCTGGGTTTACCCTAGAGCTATAGGTGATTGTTGGGGAAGGCAGAGAGAGAGATGAGAAATCTCTGAGATAAATCTGGGTTTACCTTAGAGCTATATGTGGTGGTGGGGGAGGTAGAGAGAGATGAGAAATCTCTGGTGTAAATCTGGGTTTACCTTAGAGCTATATGTGGTGGTGGGGGGAGGTAGAGAGAGATGAGAAATCTCTGGTGTAAATCTGGGTTTACCTTAGAGCTATAGGTGATGGTGGGGGAAGGCAGAGAGAGAGAGAGAGAGAGAGAGAGATGAGAATTCTCTGGTATAAATATGGGTTTGAGATGAGTTAAGTTAAGAACCGACATCACTGCACTCAGGACATTCCCATACGTGCTCCATCCCCTCGTTCAACAGCCAGCTGAGATTCATACTACTAATCGTTCCCACTGCTATCTGGTTTACCCTAGAGCTGTATGTGGTGGTGGTGGTGGGGGGGGGGGGGGGGGGAGGCAGAGAGAGATGAGAAATCTCTGATATAAATCTGGGTTTACCCTAGAGCTATATCTAATGATATACTATTGTCTTATATCATGTTTCTCCCTTTTGGGTAAACTATTGTCCTATATCATGTTTCTCCCTGTTGGTGTATACTATTGTCTTATATCATGTTTCTCCCTGTTGGTGTATACTATTGTCTTATATCATGTTTCTCCCTGTTGGTGTATACTATTGTCTTATATCATGTTTCTCCCTTTTGGGTAAACTATTGTCTTATATCATGTTTCTCCCTGTTGGTGTATACTATTGTCTTATATCATGTTTCTCCCTGTTGGTGTATACTATTGTCTTATATCATGTTTCTCCCTGTTGGTGTATACTATTGTCTTATATCATGTTTCTCCCTGTTGGTGTATACTATTGTCTTATATCATGTTTCTCCCTGTTGGTGTATACTATTGTCTTATATCATGTTTCTCCCTGTTGGGGTAGATTATTGACTTATGGGTCATCATAGTTATCATTTGAACCCATTCTCTCACAGCCAGTTGTTACTTTATTTCTATCAGTTATTCTTTTAACATTTATCCTATGCAGTTCTTAGTTGTAACTCCTTCTGAAGCAGACATTTGTTGTTTCAAAGTAACAGGGACATGTAGAGTTGAGAAGAGACAATGTGTTGATAATGTGCTAACTTTTACCAGGAGTGCACAAACCAACAGCCATTTGTACCCTTGGTGCTGGAGCCAGCAGAGGGCATATATACCAGAATAAACCAGCCCCCATTCCCTGCGCTGGATGGCACTGTTGTCCAGGATGTCATCAATGAAGGACTTAATAATAACAGTTCCAAACGGTAAGTTCATTGTCATATGTTTATTTCTTGTCATTAGCTTGCTGTATAACAGTAGATAGTACTACCCGCTTTCTGTCAGCGCCAAGTGTTGAGCAGCTTACACCAAACCTAACACCCTATATTGTGACAGCGGCTTCAGGAGGAGGAGGAGCACAATTGGGAGGATACAAGCCTTATTCTAGTGCGAGGAAATACAACCTAAAGACTAAATGTCATTGTAGGGCAGACCAGGCCCTTATCCTTGGTCGGCAACTGGTCTAGGATCAAAGCTCTGACAAGCGGACAGTTAGAGCATTTTTTGTTGATCTGGCAGCTTCTGCAGCTTGTCTTGTTCCAGATATATTGTTGTTACCTTTCCTCTGGAATGAACTAGGCAGGTCAAGAGAGGGTTCATACTGCATGGGAAACACATAGTCTCTATAAGTATAATTCACCCCACTATTTTTGCTGTAGAGAGGTATAAATCATCCCTGGCATTAACTACAGCAGTTCTGGGTTATATGTCTTTGTCAGTTGGCGTCGACAGGGGCACCACGAATTGCCTCTGATGGTGGGAGACACCTACAGGTGTCACTGATCAGTTACCTCCCACTTCAAGCTGGGTAGTCCCCGGCCAGTTGGGTGCTGATCCACCTCACCCTGCCTGCTTTAATGAGTGCTTGGGGCTAGGACAAAAAGTGGTCTGTGAAACCAGTGCATCAGACAATAATAAAGAAAAATAGAAACCTCAAGCTACGACCAGCAACCTGGAACATAAGACCACGTATCCAGGATTTTCCACTGACCTTACGAATATTGACTGCGTGAGAAAAACGGCTGTGTTTGATGCCAAACTTAATGTCTTAATATTGATATTGCTGGCCTGCAGGAGGCTGGCCTTGCTGAAGAAGGGTCACTCAGGGAAAACTATTACAGAAGTGTTTTGGAAGGGAAGAGGTTAAGAAGGCGAAAAATGACAACATGGAGTGTGCTTTGTAGTGAAGTATTCACTATTGGGAATGATTGAAATTCCATCTAGAGGTAATGAAAGACTATTATCACTGTGCTTGGCAATCTCTTGTTTCTTGCCACATTATCACTACATACACACTGACACTCAATTACTCAAAAGATGTGAAGGATTCCTTCTATGAGGAGTTAAACTTTGCAATCAAGGTAGTTCCAAAATTCGACTACGTTTATATACTCAGTGATTTTAATGCTCGTGCGGGGAAGGACTCGAGTTCGGGGCCAATGTATCTTGGAAAATACATCAGTAGGATGAAAATGGACAAAGGCTTTTGGAGCATTGCACCAGAAAAAACCTATGTTTCAAAAACTCGTTTTTTAAAGCAAAAGAGCGGCATAAGATCACATGGAAACACACTAAATCTGGCCCTTGCATGATCAGGATGGTGGCACATACATTCACTAACACTCAGATAGCGGCCTTTACCATACTCAGAGATAGAAGGCCAAGACCAAAAGAGGGTATTGGTCAAAGAGTTGGTTTTTGTAGATGATGCTGCAATTATAACTCACTGTGAGGAAGAATTACAATGGCTTCTATTCTTCTTCTTCTTCTTCTTCTTCTTCTTCTTCTTCTTCTTCTTCTTCTTCTTCTTCTTCTTCTTCTTCTTCTTCTTCTTCCTCAGCATTTCGAGCCATCGAGGTTCTTTTGCTGCAGATGCAAGCCGTTTCCATTCGTCTCTCTGGTTGACCTTCTTTTCCCAGTCGCTGATTTCAAGTGCTTGTAGGTCTGTATGTATATTATCTCGCCACCGTCTTCTTGGTCTACCTCGGGGTCTACGGTCATTTATGTCCTGAGTGTAAGCGAGTTTTGTTTCCCTATTATCTTCCATTCTTTCTATATGCCCCAGCCATTGCAGTGTATTAGCCTTCATGATACCAGTGATTAACGGGGACTTAAACAGATCATAAATGTCTTTGTTGCTTCTTCTTTTCCACTCTCCACTTTGTGTATCCCTAATGGGCCCAAAGATGTGTCTTAAGACTTTTTTCTCAAAGGTTTGTAACAAGGCTTCGTCTCCTTTAGTTGTACTCCAGGTTTCAGAGCCATACAACACAACTGGTCTGATCAGTGTTTAGTATATTGTGATCTTGGTGTTACGAGATAGCGCATTTGATTTTAGCAGATGTTGTAGTGCTAGTATATCTTATTTCGAGAGATGATTCTAGCTTGTATTTCTTCCCTTATTATGTTGGAGCAGTTGAAGATTGTACCCAGGTATTTGTATGTTTCCGTTCTTTTAATGGTCATATTATCTATTTGTATGTGGCCAGAGTTTTTAGCCGTTCCGTCTCTTGAAATTACCATATATTCTGTCTTATCTTGGTTGATAACCAGCCCCATTTGTTGAGCTTTTTCCTTTAAGTGAGTCAATATTTCCGATGTCTTTTGTTCATTTTCGCCTATAATATCTATATCATCTGCATAACCAAGCAGTCTGGATGTTCCTCCAATAGCACATTCCTCCTTTACCTTCCTTACAACTTTCTCTAGAGCCAGATTGAAAAGGAGCGGCAATAGTGCATCACCCTGTTTCAAGCCAGATGTTATTTGGAAAGGGTCTGATTTCCTGCCTTTATATGTTACTATATTATAAGTATCTTCCATGCATAGTCTGGTCATGTTGATTAACTTCCTTGGTATTCCAAATTCCTGCATAGCATTCCATAGACTATTCCTATGCCAGGCAATAAATCGTACTATATATGGTTTGTGTCTTCATTATTCATATTCCTATGGACACTATCATAAGCCTTTTTAAAATCCACAAAAATGTTATGGAGATCTCTTTCATATTCCCAATTTTTCTCGGCTATTTGTCTTAAGATAAATATCTGATCTATTATTTATCTGTTTTGTCTAAAACCCGCCTGGTAGTCACCTAATATGTCTTCTGAATAGGGTTTCAGTCTTTTTAGTAATACCGTATTAGTATCTTATAGTATCTTATAGCTTGTGGACAGTAGTGATATCCCTCTATAATTTTCACATTGGAACTTGTCTCTTTTCTTAAAGATAGGTATCAACAATAGTTAGTTAGTTAGTTAGTCGACAGATCATCCTCGTTGCACATCGGACCATTCAGTCCATAAGTGCTCGGATCCCCTCCTCAGCAAATCCCGCAGCGTGTAGCGGCTAACGACGCCAGTTCTGTGTTGGTTTATCAATCTTCTTTGGCTTCCTGCGTAGTGTTCTTGTTTGGCCACCCCTCTTTTAATTTGCTGCTCTCGCAGTCTGGCCATTGTTGTAGATTCACAGTCATCACTTGGTTCTTGCAAAAGTCTCACTTCTCGTAGAGCATTCAGAATGTCAGCCTGGTCCATGGCGCGTCCGCCCTCCACAGTAGCCTCACCTGCGAGCTTGTCAGCCCGCTCATTTCCTTGTACTCCCGCATGCCCTGGCACGAAGATGAAACTAATCTTTGCCAGCCGAGACCGCTTCAGAGGCAGCAACCATTCTCTTCGGATCGACCCCTCCTCTATCCTCTTGATCATGTTCATTGAGTCGCTAAGGAAACAAGCCCTAGTGAATGTCTGTGTCTCGAGCCATGTTATTGCTTTACTTACTGCCATGACTTCCATGGTCAGGCTACTTGTGGTTTCAGTGAAAGCACCAGAGTCCTCCTTCACAATTCTCCCTCCGGCCTGAGCTGTAAAGGCCCATGAGCTTCTCACATGTCGGACGACCGACCCATCTGTGTAGATGACCGCGTCACTGTCTAGCGAATTCTCGAAAATCAACGCTTGTACTTCAGCCTCCACAGCAGCCGGATTTTCTTGTCTGCATTTTCTATCTAGTTGGATGCAAACTGAAAAGGATGTGCAGAAGTCTGTTGGCACTTGCACCCACTCCTCGCCAGGTTCTAAGTCCTCAAGTGAACACACCTGTTGAAGAATGTCTTCGGCTTGACCCATCCACGACCGTCCTCTTTTTAACCTGCTGCCCTTCACCTTCCTAATTTCACTATGCAGTGGATGCTGTGTGTTTGCGTTAATTCTGAGGTAGGCGCGTGCCCTGCAAACTTGCATTCTCTCTTCAATGGTTGGAAAATCAAGAAGGTAGCGCATCGCCCTGCATGCTGTATCTCTTGTACATCCAAGAATAATGCGCATAGCTTCATTCTGTATCCTTTCCATCCTTTCTATCTGCTTATGGCTGAGAGTCAGGATTGCCATTGCATACTCCAAAACAGACATGACCAGCCCCTCGTACAGAAGACATAGATGGCGCTGCTCACAGTTTGCTGCCGCCATCACCCGCATCGCTGCCAAACCCCGCTTGGCCTTTGTTATCACCTGGTCGATGTGCACATTATAAGCAAGGCTTCGATCAAACCGTATCCCCAGGTAATTCATTGCCTGCGTTCTTTCCACCGTCTCTGAACACAGCATTACAGTTGGTGTTGGATTGTTGACAATATGATTATTCAACGAGAACCAAGTCACTGTTGCCTTTGTTGGGTTGACCATTGCCCCAGCTTCATCACACCAAGTACTTATGCGATTGAGTTCGGTTTGTAGTTCCACAGCAACCTCCTCTCTATCCTTACCCTGACGATACACTAAAACATCATTGGCATATGACAATGTCCTGCCAGGTCCAGTGATCTGCTCACTGGTGATTCTCACTGTGTAGGCGTTGAACAGTACCGGAGATAATGGTGATCCCTGTGGTAGGCCAGGATATATTGTTGTTGGTTCCGAAGTCCAACTGCCACATCTAAAAACTACTTTCCGTTGGAAGAGGGCTGCAGCGATCCAACTAAGGAGGAATGGACTTACGTTTAGTTCAAGAAGCTGAAACATTAAAAAATCCAGTGGTACTCTGTTGTATGCGTCCTCAAGATCAATCGCTGCAGCAACGGTTTCAGTGCCTGAGTGGAAACCTTCATAGACATCGTGGGCAAAGACTGCTGCATTGGTCCAGGTTTCTCTTTTTGGACGGTACCCACCCAGGGTAGGTGGGAAAACACCTTGCCTCTCTAGTTGGCTTGATATTTTCCTGGCAATTACCTTCTCCAGCAGCTTGCCTATTGTATTCTGCATGGTTATAATTCGATATCCCTGAATTTTTTTGTGGTCTTTGTCAGGCTTCGGCAAGGGAATCAGATAGCTGTGTAACCATTCCTCCTTGATGCTAGCACTCCCTATACTGTTGTTGTACATGTCTGCTAGTTTCTCTAGCTCATTGTCGGTACACCTATTTATGTCGTCGTATCTTATGCCATCAGGACCTGGAGCACTGTTTTTTGATCGTCGAAGCACAGCCTTGATTTCTTTCACTGTCACTGAGTCTTCATCCGAAGTGTTCTGGGCCTTGCATCTGTCTGAGGTGACCTCCTTGGCCAGATTCCGGCCTCCCATGTCTGTCTGGTTGCTCTGCTCATGGTAGCGTTCAAAGAGGGCTTTGCCCTTGTCCTCGTCAGTCCTCTGCCAGATGAGGTCAGCACCTTGGAAGTCAGAAATGCTCTTATTCTTGACTACACCACTCATGCTTTTATGTAGTCGCCAGAACAATTTCAGTGACTTGTCTGTGCTTACTCTTTGACACACCTCTGCCCATTTTTCGCTTTTAACCACCTTGACCAGTTTTTTGAAATAGCTTACTTTTGTGTGCATCTCTCTTTCTAAGTGCAAGCAGGGACTAGGATGACCAGCTCTGTTCTTCTTGGCATTTTGCCATCTCCTTACAGCACTACGCTTATCCACCCAAGCCTTCTCCACCTCGAAACTCCACCACGGTGGCTGCTCCCAGCTTTTTTTCCTGCCCTGAAACGTTCTGCGCTTGTCACGTCTTATTTTACTCACTACATCTTGCCCTGTACTGTCATACTGGAACGTCTTTACCTTTAGCTTGTGCTGCCTGGTTCTGCCTTTCTCCACCAATATGCTGCATGGGTGGTGGTCGCTGCCATGGTGTCCTAGGACACCCCATCTACACACTGTAGTGAGTGAAGGTGAAACTAGCGCCAGATCAATAGCACTGTCCTCATCGCCTGGACGGCTTGCTGTCCTGGTGACACAGCCGCTGTTGATACAAACCAGGTCGATGGTTTCCAGTGCAGTCTCGAGCTCCTCCCCTTGTGTATTGGAGGAAGTGTTTCCCCATGATATGCCTTTAGCGTTGAAGTCACCACAGAAAATAACATTTCTCTCGTGGCCTAATATGCCACTTAAGCACTGCCACTTCTGGGCGTCCACACTCGCATTGCGGGCATAAACATTAACCAACACGAATGGTATACTGGAATGAACTCTCAACGCCTGTATTTGTATATCGTCACTGTTCCAACTGGACATGTCTAGCTCTGACGCCACCATGCTGTCGCGAACGAGAATCGCCGTTCCCAGATGTCGTCTGTTGTAGAAACATTTGAAGCCGGCAATTCGGAGTAGCTGATCGCCCAGTCTCGTCTCCTGGAGTGCTACAATGTCGTTCCTGTAAACTAGGGTTTCTAAAATAGAGCCCCGTTGTTTTACACTGGCACAGTTCCAATATAGAATACGGATGTTCCTGAGTCCTAGACGGTGACACTTGAGTCTAAAACGTCTCAAGCCACCGCGCTTACCTGGCTTCTTTTTCCCTGCGCGGCTACCACGCCGCTTCGGTATGTTGACTGCTGATCGCTCGGAACACACACGTTGTTCCGCCATGTTGAAAAAACGTAAACACAGACTTTTGAGAACCACACACGCTGCTGAAAATTCACTCAAGGATGGCTTCGCTCGATGCACGAACTCCGTAGCACCCGCGCAGATCTTGAGTAGAAACTCCTGGTTTTACATCCTGGCACACCAATTACACACAAGAAATGAATAAATCCATCCCCTACGCGAAAAAGTTAACGAACACAAAACAACACGACCGTCCGTCGCCATCTTGAAACCGGAAGTGTTTTCTGGTGCTGCATCAACAATGACTCTTTCCAGTCATGGGGTAGTTCTTCTGTCCTCAAGATTTTTATTATTAGTTTGTATAGCTTTAGATGTAATGCGTGGCCACCTGCCTTTATAAATTCAGCAGCAATTCCATCAGCCCCTGTTGCCTTATTGTTTTTATGTTGTGTTATTACATATAGGATTTCTTCAAATGCAGGTTCTTCAATTTGTAGCTCACGCATTAGAACCTCTTCCTGTGGGAAAGTGTTACTTGAAGCTTCACAATTTAGTAATTCAATTTAGTAATTCAACAAAGTATTCTTTCCATGTGTTGCACATTTCCTCATTGGTATTTATCATATTCCCATTTTTGTCTTTTAAACCATATGTGTTGTGTTGATGCCCTCGTTTCATTGACTTCAGTTCTTTAAAAAAACTTTCTGGATTCATTTTTCTGGTGATTAGTTTCCATATATTTGATTATATTGCTCATATATTCTCGCTTCTGCTGCCGAACTATTTTTGTAGCCTCTTTACATTCAGTTCTATATTGCTCTTCATTTTGAATATTGTTGATGTCATATAGCCATAACTGTCTGGCATTCTTTTTCCTAATGACTGCTTCTTCACATTTTTGATTGAGCCATCTATTCTTTCTATGCGTGGTTAACACACCAAGACATTCTTCTGTGATAGTTTGAATTGTATTCTTGATGTTCAACCAAGTTTGGTCAACGCTTTCCTCCAACAGGTTTTGTAGAATTTCAAGTTTACATTTTATTTCATCTGCAAATTTCTCTTTGACTGTAATTTCTTGTAGTTTTTCTCTGTTATATGTTGGGTGTAACCTATGTAGTTTAGCATAGAAAGCTCTCTTAAGTTTTATTTTAAATTTTGCCCCGATGAGGAAGTGGTCGCTGTGGTACTCGGCTCCTCTATATCTTCTAACTTGTATGTTTGATGTATTTTTGTTGTTAATTAAAATGTGATCTATTTGATTATAGGTTCTCTTGTCACATGATTTCCAAGTTTGTTTATGTATATCCTTTCTTTGCAGTCTGGTACTGCTGATCTGCAGTCCTTTGGCTTCTGCTAGGTTGATGATTCCCCATCCATTATCATTTGAAGTTGTATGTAGGCTTTCCATACCGGCAACTTTTTTATGAGTTTGCTCTCTACCTATTTTTGCGTTGAAGTCTCCCAGCACAATCAGGATATCTTGTTTGGGGGTTTCTTCTATGACATCTTCCAGATAATTATAAAAGTCTTCTTTAATATCATCTTCTTTCTCTTCAGTAGGTGCATGTACATTAACCATCGTTATATTTTTCCATTTACCTTTTATTCGTAATTTACTAATCCTGTCATTAACAGCTTTAAAGTTTAGAACGTTCCCCCATAACTCTTTTTTGATGACAAATCCTGTTCCTAATTCATGTTTATTTTGGGTGTTTCCTCCATATATTATAACCATTCCATTTTGCTCTAAAGTACCCTCTCCTGGCCACCTTATTTCTTGAATTGCTGTTATATATCCATTTGATATTCAACCAGCTCCTGGGTTAGTTCTTCGGCCGCTCCAGCTCTATATAGTGTCCGTACATTCCATGTTCCAAATCTCAAAAGTCCTTTAACGTTCCAAGGTCATTGTCCAAATAAGTCAGTCCGAATTCGAGGCTCATGTATCTGTTTCATAACAAAATAGTTTTACAAAGGTGGGGATGTTAACCCCACGCTTCAACCCCCAACCTGGAGGACCAGGGTGTTTCTCTTTGTCTGTTCTCTGCCTTTTGACCTGTCCAGCTTGGGAGGCCTTGCTGGTAGCTACGCTACCACCGGCATAGCTCTCAGGGTCATTGAGAAACTCAAGCTCCCCCACCATGACAAGGTGGAAACACCATCGGAGGAGAACGGTTTCTATCTGCTTATCATGAATTCAGTTTAACAGTTAGCAAAAAGAAGACAGATTAAGGCGCAAATGGGGTACCATCAATCTTTATTGATCATGCAGAGCTGGAGATGGTTGACTATTTCACATATCTAGAATCGGAGGTCAACAATAAATTATCCCTACATCAAGAAATAAACATCAGAATTGGTAAAGCAGCAACAACTAACAGGTTTAAAAGAGAGTCTGGTAGAACAAAGCTTACTGCCAAAACAAAAGTCCTAGTCTATCAAACCTGTGTCTTTGGTACTTTATGTAAAACCTGGTCAGCTTACTCACGCCAAGAGAAACGTTTAAACAGCTTTCATATGCGGTGTCTGCAAAGAATACTTGATATTAAGTGGCAAGAAAACATCATAAATACTGAAGTATTGGAAAGATCAGGTTGTGTGACAGTTTGTTCCATGCTCAGTCTTCATAGGCTTAGATGTATAGGACACGTAAGGAGGATGGATAATGGTAGAATACCAAAGACATCTTTTGTGGTGAATTACAGATAGGCAAGAGATTTCAGGATCAGCCTCTACTACGATACAAAGATGTGCATTAATGTGCAAAGGACATTAATGATATAGGCATTGATATTGCACCTTGGGAGCTGATCATGTTGCATGGAGGAAGAATATCATAAATGGAATAAAGACAAAGGAAAAAAATGATTGCAAATAGGGCAGACACTGAGCATATGAGATGTCAGATGTTGCATAATGGTGGAAATGACAATGTGTTCACATGCTTCCATTGTGGATAAACACTTACTGCCAAATTGGTCTGTTCAATTACATTTGCTACCACCATGGGTGTATTTGTTATGCCTATTTTGAAATTAGTTAGTTTGACACGGTTCCAACTTCATGGCAAAGGGTCGTCCCCATAATGCTCCATTCCTGTACCAGTGAATATTGCGCAAAATGCTCCTCACTGCCCCATGTGAAAAATGGAACAGACAGGGGTCTCGACAAGCCAACAGCCCGCACAAGTATACTATGCATAAGGCCGCTGCCAGAATGCCAACACAAAAGTCTGTCCTGAAAAATACAGTTCATCGTCGATGAAAGCAGTAGTCACTAGGAAACCAGCAGCCACACATTACTAAATAAGGCAACCCTAGTTTGTTGAAATTCAGTGTAACAAACTATCATCTTATCAAGATGGCCAGGTTTCAACGGTGGCACATTTGCTGCTGTATACCAACCATTGCTGTATAACCAGCCATGAGTGTCCTAGTTGTTTCGTATTACGGGACAGCTCATGTTGGGATGTTAAAACTGTTGGCTTGTTTCTGGATTAATCTTCCCCATTTTGGCTGCTGAAGTCAGGAATTGAATATGAACCTGGTCGTATGGACTTCAGCACGGAGTCCTCCAAATGACTCTGCTTGGGGCTGTACACACTTCTAGTAATCCTGCCTTTGTTGGAAGCATTTCAGGATGGCTTCTTTGGGAATGGAGTGTGGCCTGGTCCTGTCATTCCACAATGTTTTCTTGTGACTCAAATGGGGTTTTCAGTTTGGGGTAGAGCCAAATATTACAGTGCTATGACGGGAGAGTAAAAAGCCTGACGAAACTGAGGAATATTTGAAAGCGTGTTACTTTGCTTTACATTGACTTTAATTTTAGCTTTACTTGTGGATGAAAAATATGAACTTTGTTATTGTTAATCTGGTACATAATTGTCAACTTATAGCAGCCATAATGTATCTCAATCTGTTATTATAATAATGGTCTTGGGATCTTAGAATTAGTGATTATACTTTAATTTTGATGATGTAAACATTGGTAGACCCCGAGGTAGACCAAGAAAACGGTGGAGAGATAATATACATACAGATCTACAAGCACTTGGAATCAGCGACTGGCAAGAGAAGGTCCACCAAAGAGACGAATGGAGGCGGCTTGTATCTGAGCAAAGAACCTCAATGGCTCGGAATGCTGAAGAAGAAGAAGACGAAGAAGAAGAAGAAGAAGAAGAAGAAGAAGAAGAAGAAGAAGAAGAAGAAGAAGAAGAAGAAGAAGAACATTGGTAAGCAAAGACTAGGACTGAAGTACTGAGACCAATTTGAAGAAACAGAATTCATGTCTGTTCCATGCTACTAGCATAGCTTGGGCCTATCAACAGTTTGTCAATTAGTTGATTCTTTTGTTCTCAGTGAATATTTTAGCATTATTTTTCAACAATGTTAGGACATTATTTCTGGCCTATATTTCTTAATTTTTCTCAGTGCTCAAGTTTGATAACTGCTACCACACTCTTTGATACAGTTTGTCCGTGAAATTTACAGAAATACTACAGCTCCTCATTGATAATCATGTATAAATTAATACTGTTGAGAGTATAACTTGGAAATAACTGAAAGTGTAATCATGTATACAAACAGAGAGAAACAATTCTGAACCAAACATAGGTCAACCCTGACACACTTTAAGAGTTACACTGATATTTCTTCATTGTAGACTGGGAAGTTCCCGGCCACAGAAGATGAGGATTGTGCCTGTGAGTGGGTCACATGGCTCCTGGAGTAGACAGAGAACTATAGAAAACAACACACGCAGGCTGGAAGTCGTGAAAAACTGTGTCAACCTAATATTTGATAACAAAATCACGGAGGCAGCGAAAGTGAGTTCTGTAGCTGTTGTTGGTAAAACCTGAAATTACTGTAGTCTGTGGTTGTGGCACACTTGAAATAGGTATGTTTTCTGATGTAACTGTTCATGTTACTTTCTTTCTGTCATATTCCTGTACATGTTGAATAGAGAATATGAACTTGTAATATGTTCACATGTTTTGATCTTGTTCATGTTATCTTTTTTAATCATATTTGTTTCCCTGTAGTGTGTTAAATCTGTGTTCCATACTTAATTCTCAATTTCAGAATAATCATCTATCTACTTCTTACCCTTACCACACAACACATACTTTTTGTTCAGAAAAGAAGTCACATTCTTTTTTGTTTTGTGAATTTCATTATTGTAGATGTACATGGCCGGACTCCCTGGCGAAGGTCTTATTGACTTTCTCCTTAATCCCATATATCCACGTGGGGTAATGCAGCTGCATGAGATTCGATAGCGGATCGCGTCGCATTGGTTCCCATACGGGGGTATGTGAGCCGGTCGCTCAGAAAGCAATGGCAAACTACTGAGCGTAATCTTGCCATGACATCAACAACAGCAGTAAAATGCTGGTTTTGACAGCAATATCCTGTAAAAGGATATGCAACAACAACAAAAAATGTACATGATCACTGTACGTATTTTGTGCTTGATACTCTCTTTTTGTGTTTGTAAGCATTGCACTTGGTATGAATATTTGAATTTTGTCTGTAGTAATATGAATGTGAAAAATGTGGATTTTTAATTGTAATTTTATGCTTGTTATTCTTTTGTACTTTTAATAAAATCATGTTAAATGGCAGAAATTAACTATGGTATGAGAAGTATTCTCAACTTCTTTATTAGCTTCTTCACATTTGTCCTGATCTTTGGCTTTCAAAGCTCTGGCTTTGCTATTGTTTAAATATGCTTTCTTGCTTGTCTTTTCTTCTGTCTTCTTTAAAGGTTTTCAGCATTCAATCAATCAATCAGGTGCCGTCTCCAGTGAAGGTTGGCTGCAATGGATCTCCAACACTGTCTGTCTCTTGCCTTGACTGTACATTCTGTCAGGCTGATGTTCGTCTATCTCTTGATGTTATCCTCCCACTTGTATTGTTGTCTACCTCTTGCTCACTTGCCCTCAACCTTGCCTTCCAGTATGTTTTTATGAGAGTATCATGTCTTTTAACTTGGCCAAAATATTTCACTTGTCTCCTCTTTATTTCTTTCATCAACTCTCTCTTCATTCCCAGTTTTTCTAGGACCTCTGCATTTGATTGTTTTTGTTTCCATGAAATACGACCTATTCGTCTGTATATCCACATCTCCAGGGCTTCTATGGACTTTCTAGTCGCTTGTTTAATGTCCAGGATTCCGCGCCATACAGTAGCGTTGAATATACGTAGCATTTGACAATTCTCAATTTTAATGCGTTATTAATCTCTCTAGATGTTAATACTGATTTCATGCCGTTGAAAGCATTTTTGCCATTCCTATTCTCTTTTTGATTTCCATTTCACTTCTGCCATCATCTGTTATTATATGTCTAAGATAAGAGAAACTTGTTACTTGTTCTAGTATCTGCCCGTTTACTGTGATTGATGACCTTTCCTTTTCACTGCTAATTATCATAGTTTTTGTTTTTTGGATGTTAATATCTAAGCCACATTTCAGCATTATCCATGCTTTATGATTTATTTCTCTTTGTCAAGGACTTATAAACATGATTTCCTCCAAATTCTTTTAGCCAACTGCCAGTAACTCCCGTACTCACTTCACCTATCACCTATTGTAGGGCCAGGTATTTATTTGAGACTGTGACAGTGAATTGTTCCTTAATTTCCCAATTCCTGAGGTATCCAACATTCTATCAGTTTCTGTGTTTATGGGATGTTATGTTTCTCCTGAGCTTGTTTCATTTGACTTATTCCTCTATTCAGTGATAACAATTCCGCTCAGGAGCAAGCATGGCAGGAGGCTTCTGATCATCAGAAGTAGTCCCCCTTCCCAGAATGATTCGGCCCTTTATCTTCCTGACACTCTCTAGGGACAGGCCCGCCCGGGTCATGACTCCGGGTTTATTTCTCCTGCTGTGCATTCAAAACATGTTTTGAGACATTTATTCTTTCGTTGTCTTGTGTTGTTTTCATGTTTGTCCCATACTTGCAAAAAATGCCTGCTCTCCCAAGCCATCCCTCCCTCGGGGAGGAGACCCTCATGCACCCAGTACTTCATGCCCTCACAGAAATCCTAGCACCTGTGGCCATGGGAAGCCAGCTTCTTCCCTGGCCATTGCTTATGTCGCCTCCTCGCCAGCACTTCGCTATGCGCCGGTGTTTGTCTTCATTGTTGTGTTCCTTTCTTCATTCCCCGTTCATGGCTCATGCAGCCACACTCTGGGAAGCCGGCTCTTCCTCTAGGTTACTTGGTTGTGGATTGGATTCCTCGACCCCTCTACCGATCTCTTCTGCGGAATGCAGTCCTTGCAAGACGACTACCACCGCCAAATGGAGGTAGGGCTTTGGCCAACATTTACCTGACTTCGGCAACTGCTACTGTGTGGTATTTTGCCCACACTAAACAGTCCCATTCTCAGATGTACTGCCCTCACTCTGAGGGATGGCTACAGAGTCGAGACAGTACAAGTTCGAAATCTTAGTTGAGAGATTGGTTGGTTTCGATGTTTGTTGCACTGCAGTTACATACAGAAATGCTAACCATATTACTGCAGAGACTTGTCCTACTCTAGGTTCTGATTGTTCCACAGCCAGCACGAGACCTTTTCAGCTGCTTCATCAAGTTGTTTCTGTGTCCGCGTTCTTGCCTGTCCTTTGATGCCCAGCTGTTTGAGTATATCATACATGGAATGTGAGACTAGACCGCCTGATAGTGTACCCTTCCTGTCTCAGACTTGTGACTTGTCTGACAGTGTACCCTTCCTGTCTCAGACTTGGTACTTGTCTGACAGTGTACCCTTCCTGTCTCTAACTGGCAACTTGTCTGGCAGTGTACCCTTCCTGTCTCAGACTGGTGACTTGTCTGACAGTGTACCCTTCCTGTCTCAGACTTGCGACTTGTCTGACAGTGTACCCTTCCTGTTTCAGACTTGTGACTTGTCTGACAGTGGGGTTCCAAATGTTGCTGTATGTAGCCGAGGCGCGGTGTTGGGGTGAGCGCCCAACATTGCTCAAATACCTCAATGGCTCGTGAATACATAACCTATGCAGCAAAAGTCCAACTCCTGGCCTTCACGTGGCGGACCTGTTTAAACTAACAGGAGAAGGGGCGACGGCGAGTCTCTGGCGCCGGAAAATAACCAGTATGCTCTAGATGTGTATGCACGTACATGCATGCGCAGACAGGTGTGTGCGCGCGTACACATCTACACTCGAGTGAGACCACAGTCTGCTCTAGCAAAGAAAGGTGCTGAAGACGGAGGCAACCAGCCAAGAGGCGCACCACAGAAATCAGGATGCCACGCAATCACGCAAAATGGAATATGTCGACTACTGCTAATCGTTATGGTGCTCGCCCTGCTTTGGACCCCCAGGCAGGTGCAGTACCGGGCCCTATGTCTCGAAAGGGTCCAACCCCAACTACTGGAGGTCCTTCTCAGATGTCCTGTGGAGCCAGGGGACATGAGAATAGGACGACTGGCCATACTAAACGAAGACTTAAAATAATGCACTGGAATGCGGAGGGAGTCAGCAACAAAAAAATAGAATTAGAAAAAATCTTGGACCAAGAAAAAGTAAGCATATGTTGCTTGCAAGAAACTCACCTCAATGAAAATATAGCCTTCAAAATCAGAGGCTACCAGTGTTACCGATCTGACCGAAAGAACAGGCGAAAAGGTGGGATACTGACCCTTGTCAGAAATAACATCATGGCTTCCCAAATCAAAGTCTACATGGAAGGGGCTGAGTATCAGACACTTAAACTTAAGACAGGTAATACAGATCTACATCTGATCAATTACTACTGTCCAAGTGACCGCCCACAGGCACTGGACACTCTACCACTAAAAGAAAAAATGATTGTGTGTGGCGATTTCAACAGCCACTCGCAGAGCTGGGGCTATGATCACATGGACCAGAGAGGAGAGAGACTGGAAGACTGGCAAGATGAGAATAGATTCATGTTGATTAACAAGCCGTCCGACCCACAAACTTTCTACTCGAGATCATGGCACTCTACAACTACACCTGACCTGGCTTTTCATTCACCAGACCTGGAGTGGAACATTACACGAACTGTTGGGAAACAACTTGGTGGCAGTGACCATCGGCCAGTCTTTCTAACCGTAGAAAATGAGCTTGTAAGTGAAAGCAGCACCCTCTCGAGGTGGAACTACAAGAAAGCAGACTGGGCAATGTACAAGCATCGCACCAGCATACTGGTTAGAAACCTGAACACTGAGAAAGACATAAATAAAGCAGTTGAAGAGTTTGGGAAATGCATACTACAGGCAGCGCGAGAAACAGTACCAAGAGGAGCCCGTAAACAATATAAACCCTACTGGAACAGTTGCATAATGATGTTGAAGTGTGTAGAAAGCAAGCAGAGGCCACACCCAGCCAAGAGCACCACAATAAATTCCAGCATGCAAAAGCCAAATTTCAAAGGGCCAAGCTGCAGGCTAGACGGAAAAGCTGGCAGGAGAAAACGGAGTCTCTGAACTTTGAAAGAGACACAAGGAAATTGTGGAAGCTAATAAAACAGCTTAATGACGAGGGCACAGGGAGAAACTCAAAAATTGCACTACATAAAGATGGAAAAATCTTAACAAAAAAGCAAGCAGCTGACCATTTTGCGGACTCGTTCGCACAAGATAGCAATATCAAAATTAGTCCAGAGAAACAACAAGAGATTCGAGAGAAACGACAACATACAGGACAGAAGGAAATAGTACATGAGGTTCTGGAGGCACCCATCACAATCAGCGAACTGGAGCTAGCCATATCAAAACTGAAAATGAGAAAGTCACCAGGAGCTGATGGTATCTCCAATGAAATGATCAGGAACCTAGGAACAGAGGCCAAAACAAAGCTGTTGCAGATCTTCAATAACAGCTGGACCTTAGGCAGTGTTCCACAAGCCTGGAGAGAAGCAATCATGATACCCCTTCTAAAATCAGGGAAAGATGGTTCCATTGCCTCTAGCTACAGACCAATTAGCCTCACCAGCTGTCTCTGCAAAACACTGGAGCGCATCATCAATCACAGACTGCAGTGGTACATTGAAAGTAAAAACATCCTTGTGCCACAGCAGGCTGGCTTTAGGCAGTGCTACTCTACGGAAGATCAGACAACCTACCTCTCTCAAGAAATTGAGGATGCATTCCAAGAGAAGAAGCTGGTGCTTGCGGCATGGATAGATCTGAAGAAAGCCTTTGACAAAGTCTGGAAAGAAGGTCTGATGAAGAAACTGAGAAACTGCAAAGTCAATGGAAGAATGTACAAATGGGTGAAAGCATACTTGCACAACAGAAGAGCCCGAGTACAGATAGACGGACTCAAGAGCAAGAAAGTACTACTGCGTCACGGTGTCACCCAGGGCGGAGTCTTGTCCCCCACACTTTTTCTAATCTTCATCAATGATCTTGTTGCTCACCTACCGCATGGAATTAAAGCGGCAATGTACGCCGATGACCTGGTTCTATGGAGCACAAATGAATATGCATCAGTGGCCACCAGATTGCTACAAAGAGCTGTAGATACATTTGCTGCATGGGCAAATAGATGGTGTGTCAGCATAAACACTGACAAGTGCAGCACCACCCTATTTACCCTCTCTCCAAAACAAAAGGCAGGGATCATCCAGATAAATGGAACACCCCTAAGAGAAGATAAAGAACCAACATACCTTGGAGTAACATTTGATGGCAAGCTGACATGGAGAAAGCACATCAACAAAGCAGTAGCAAAAGCCAGAAGGAAAATAGCCATCCTGAGAAAGCTAAGTGGAACCACATGGGGAGCCAGTACGAAAATACTTAGCAAAGTTTACCAACAGAGCATACGACCACACCTGGAATATGGGTCAACTGCGTGGTGTTCAGCATCAAATACCACACTACAAGAGCTGGACAAGGTGCAAAATCAAGCACTTAGAGTCACTACAGGAGGGATGAGATCAACCCCTATAGTGGAAATGGAGAAGATGGGGAGGACACAGGCACTGAGTGAGCGCAGAGATACGAAAACGCTAATACAAGCAGAAAAGTTCCTCAGCTTGCCAGGCCACCCTATGAAGAACAGATTTGAAAACCTAGCTATGGGGCGGTTGAAAAGAAGTAGTTTTATCCACCAGGCCAAACGACTCTGCAGAGAAACCACTGATCTGCCCACAGTTGGTATCCCCCTAACAACTATTCCAGAGCGAACTCCATGGAAAGATGAGCATAGACTATCGTTACAAATCCAGACAAAAGTGAGAGGAATATTTGACAAGGAAGAACAGAACTGTGTGCAGCGCAGAACAGCCACTCTCAGCTTCCTTGATGAAGAATACCCACAGGACCTCTGGATCCGAGTCTACACAGATGGGTCAGCACAAAATGCTGTTCGAAATGGAGGAGCGGGAGTGTACATAGAATACCCAAATAATATTAGGGACACAGCCAGAGTACCGACAGGAAAGTACTGCCATAACTATGATGCCGAAATTGAGGCAATCAAGATAGCAACAGAGAAATTACTAAATAACAGCAATGGTACACAACCTGTGGTGCTACTAACAGATGCAAAATCAGTACTCGAGGCGCTCCTCTCTGGGAAATTGCCAGTACTAAGGACACTACTTTCTGAACTTAGCAGTCAGCATAAAGTCACCATACAGTGGATACCATCCCACTGTGGAGTACCCGGAAACGACAGAGCTGATCAATTGGCTAAGGAAGGAGCCAAAGAGGAACAGCCTGATGTGCCCGTTACATACCACCAAAAGAAAAGAATGATCAAATCAGTCAGAAAGCCACCAAAACCTGCTCAAGATGACTACCACATTATGGACAGACCAGAACAAGTCATTATTCTGCGCCTCAGAACAGGACACAATAGATTACGCAACCACATGTATACAAAATTCAAGATTGGTGAAACAGCCATGTGCACATGTGGATTGGCGTCGCAGACAGCAGAGCACATACTCCAAGACTGCCCAAAATATAACATATCTAGGCAAACCTTCTGGCCTAGAGAGACGACAGTGGAAGATAAACTCTATGGACCACTGTGTGAACTGAAAAAAACAGTTCAATTCATGCAAGAGACGACATTGCAGATATAGACATATTTCAAGCGAACGAAAGAAGAAGAAGAAGTCTGACAGTGTACCCTTCCTGTCTCAGACTTGCGACTTGTCTGACAGTGTACCCTTCCTGTCTCAGACTTGTGACTTGTCTGAAAGTGTACCCTTCCTGTCTCAGACTTGTGACTTGTCTGACAGTGTACCCTTCCTGTCTCAGACTTGCGACTTGTCTGACAGTGTACCCTTCCTGTCTCAGACTTGCGACTTGTCTGACAGTGTACCCTTCCTGTCTCAGACTTGAGACTTGTCTGACAGTGTACCCTTCTTGTCTCAGACTTGCGACCATGTCACTGTACTTCTCCATCTTGTACGTGTGCTGTTCCTGGATTCTCGACTCATATGAAACGGTCAGCTCAATCAGTGTTAGCTGCTGAACAGACAAGGAGTGAAGTACAATGTCAGGTCGCATTTAAAACTGGTGGATTACTGCCGGATACGTGCCACTGCTCTTCAGGTCAAGGACATTTTTAAAAATAAGAGCTTATCTGTTTTTGCAGTATAGTGCTACCTTTGCCAGATCTGGAACATGAGCACTAAGGGTTTGCTGGAAATGTGGTTGATTCTTTACATTGAAAGTGTCACATAAGTATCCCCTATCACTTGAACCTCTGATCTCTTGGGTAATGCGATCAGATCCATAGCAGTCTTGTATAAGAGTGAAACTTTTTGTCAAATGGTGTAAAGATATATATTAATTACTGAGACATTCATATTTACCAGATTTTTCCAGCTGTTCTACGAGCACTCAAATCTAAAGTGGTTCGTTTAGCGCTGACACAGGAACTGGGAGAGCAGGTGCGCAACAACAGAGCCATGCTGGAGCATCAGCAGTTTGATCTGGTTGTGCGACTGCTGAACTGTGCTCTGATGGTAAGTGTTGCTAAGTAGATGACAACAAGCCAAGTTTCCTTTCTTAACTTGTTAATATTAACATTTTAAAATCACTTGGGAACTTGATGCTCATGACAGTTATTCCTGTATTGAGAGTATGATCATTCAAACACAGGTGAGTAACATATGACATCATCACTATTCATGTGGTTGATTGAGTTGTCAAGAATAGGCAATGCTGCCACTTTGGGATAGGAAAACAAAAAACATCTAATATTTTTAAAATGCATTAACTAGCTATGCAATCACATTCATTAAGTACTTTGCCAATTAGCATGGGTGACTAGGCTTTTCCACAGCTCCTGTTCTCTAGCAGAATGTTGCTTTGTCTGCAACACTTGTAGTTTGTTTCTGGTACAAATTTATTCATACAACTCTCTTATCTATTTCACTCTATAACCTGCACAACACCAGGGCAGTGGCTTACATGGCCTGGTCCTTGTGAATTTCAAATGACAGAGGATTTTTAACGTGAGCAACAGTTGAACTTGATCTACTGTTTGTCAGCCAGCTCTATGGCGAAGTTGTTACAGACACAGTTCATAGTCCCTCATATCACGTTCGAAACACAGCTGCAGGCGATTTGGCAGCAGACCGCCATGCGTTGGTATTTATAAAATGGCATGTGTGCTGGTCGTCAAGAAATCATTGGAAAACTACTGAATATAAACTTAGCAAGAAATCACAAACAGCCAATGGGATTGACTGCGACATCCTATAAAGGATATGCAACTAACTTTTAACTGTTTGTCTGGGAAGACTAGGCTTCTGATCCACAGCTAGAGACCAGGAGTTTGGGGGTGATGTATGCCATGTATCAATTGGTGATAAGAACAAGGTAGATTAGTATTAACAAGAGAGCAGTTAGATTCTCCACAAAATCGTGGTACAAGATGGGACACGAAGAAGGTTGAACATAACTCAGCATTGAGACGCTGAATAAACGAAAGTGAAAGTAGCTGGGATTATCTCCTCGGGAACACGTGACAGAAAGTGACGTCACACCGGGGAAACTTCCTGAATAACAGTTAGGTCAGGGGCTTCAACTTGAGTAGACGTGAGAGCATTTGTAAGCCATAAAGAATCGTAAAGAAGTCTGTTAAATGATTCAGCAAATGTGTTCAAAGATATTATATCAGCCTAGTACGGCAGAGCGAGTGACCAAGATGACTGCAAGTTGTTTTTCACTAAGTAGATGGCAGTCAGGTGTGACCCAGCATGTACCAGACGTCAAGGCCTGTCTGTTAGTTGACATTTTCCATAATTGTAATATCATTGTCACAGGTCGAATAGAGGACGATACTCGAAATGATTGATGCACCTAGGACTAAATAATTCCTTAAAGCAGACAAAATATATATATTTAATGAGAACATTCAAATACCCTCCCACAGACCGGAACGTGACATTCATGAATGATGTCTGCTGTAATACATGTCCACAATAAAGTTGTGTTTAATCAAGGACGTCAGTGTCTGCGCTTATCGTTCTGCTTTGATGTTCATGATAAACTGTCAATGTGTCCACTACGAGCCACACTATAAACACATTGGCAATGTGCGACAATGCAAGGTTCCTCGAAATGTATGAGAATGGTGCCTTTAAATGGCTTTAAATCTGATGTTGTTCCATTTAGAGCCAAGCTCTAAGTCACTCTGACTCCTGCTTAGAGCATATATTCTTTTGTGTAAACTTTAAAATGACAATATAAATATTTCCAAAGACAGCAGCAGTCAACTTAAGCTTGTTGACCTCTCCATAGAAATTGTCATCAAATGGAATGGTGTAGGCCAAAATAGTTAATCTGTATATGTATATATATTATGAATATGTATATATTCTGTATATGTTGGAAAATAATGTAGCAAATGTTCAGCCATCATATGACCAGTTCCACAGTTATATTCATCAGCAACTCATATCTTTAGTTTATTGAACGTGTGGTATTTCAGCCTATTATTTTCTGAGTAGAGTCTGAAGATTGTTACTTTTTCTCATCAGTGGAGTTGGTAATCTGAATCATCTTTCAGGTGGTTCTGTATACTCTGAACCCCACTTGGTTCTGTAATTGTTTCTTATAAATCTCTTGGCATAATCATGTTTGTATCAGGCTTAGACAGTCTTCCACTTTCCTGTGCCAATCTGTCAGCATCTTCACTTCCAGTTATGTTGCAATGTAAGGAACACATAGGGCATATAAATGTACACACCTATAGATTCATCCTGTGTGTACTTCGGGATCAGTGTCACTCACTTCTTTTATCACAGAATGATTCCAGTCTTGATGAGAATGGAGTTGCTGCAGCCATAATGCCATTAGCTACAGCATTTTATAGAGCAAGTATCGTGTTTGTATTGTTTCATATATTTGCATATCATTTTAGTGCAGAGCATTGAGCATCTTGTTTACTAGTTGTGTCATGTATCAGAAAGCCTGAGAATAGTTTCACTAGAAAGGCCCCTGTCTGCCACCACGGGATATGAAATAAAGGAAAATCTCCAACCACATGGAGAAGAGAATTAGAGACAGAAATGGCCGATACGGGGGAGAACATGGACAAGAGCTGCATGAGAGATAGCCAAAGGCAGGAGGGCTTGCAGTGAGTTGGTTGAGTCTGTGCCCTAGTGGGGGAGACATGGCATGAGATGTGTCCTCTAACAGGAGGGCTTGTACTGAGTTGGTTGAGTCTGTGCCTTAGTGGGGGAGACATGACATGAGATGTGTCCTCTAACAGGAGGGCTTGTACTGAGTTGGTTGAGTCTGTGCCTTAGTGGGGGAGACATGGCACGAGACGTGTCCTCTAACATAGTCAGTCAAGTACAGGACTCTTACATGCCTTGAGGTGTGTTGGCCTAAAGGTGCTATCCCCAATTTGTGTAGACCGGTCAGTGTTCGGTGGACCAAGTGGTCAGTATCATGCATAGACTTGGTCAGTGTTCAGTGGACTGTGGTCAGTATCATGCATAGACTGGACAGTGTTCATGGACCATGTGGTCAGTATCATGCAAAGACCGGTCAGTGTTTGGTGGACCATGTGGTCAGTATCATGCATAGACCAGTCAGTGTTCAGTGGACTGTGTGGTCAGTATCATGCATAGACTGGACAGTGTTCAGTGGACTGTATGGTCAGTATCATGCATAGACTGGACAGTGTTCATGGACCATGTGGTCAGTATCATGCAAAGACCGGTCAGTGTTTGGTGGACCATGTGGTCAGTATCATGCATAGACCGGTCAGTGTCCAGTGGACGGTGTGGTCAGTAGCATGCATAGACTGGACAGTGTTCAGTGGACTGTATGGTCAGTATCATGCATAGACTGGACAGTGTTCATGGACCATGTGGTCAGTATCATGCATAGACTGGACAGTGGACTGTATGGTCAGTATCATGCATAGACTGGACACTGTTCAGTGGACTGTGTGGTCAGTATCATGCATAGACTGGACAGTGTTCAGTGGACTGTATGGTCAGTATCATGCATAGACTGGACAGTGTTCATGGACCATGTGGTCAGTATCATGCATAGTCCGGTAAGTGTTTGGTGGACCATGTGGTCAATATCATGCATAGACTGGTCAGTGTTTGGTGGACCATGTAGTCAGTATCATGCATAGACTGGTCAGTGTTTTGAGGGCCATGTGGTCAGTATCATGCAAAGACTGGTCAGTATTTGGTGGACCATGTGGTCAGCATCATACATAGACCGGTCAGTGTTCAGTGGACCATGTGGTCAGTATCATGCATAGACTGGTCAGTGTTTGGTAGACCCTGTGGTCAGTATCATGCATAGACCAGTCAGTGTTTGGTGGACCATGTGGTCAGTATCATGCATAGACCAGTCAGTGTTTGGTGGACTATGAGGTCAGTATCATGCATAGACCAGTCAGTGATTAGTGGACCACGTGGTCAGTATCATGCATAGATCAGTCAGTGTTTGGTGGACCATGTGGTCAGTATCATGCATAGACCAGTCAGTGTTTGGTGGACCATGTGGTCAGTATCATGCATAGACCAGTCAGTGTTTGGTGGACCATGTGGTCAGTATCATGCATAGACTGGTCAGTGTTTGGTGGACTATGTGGTCTGTATCATGCATAGACCAGTCAGTGTTTGGTGGACCATGTGGCCAGTATCATGCATAGACCAGTCAGTGTTTTGTGGACCATGTGGTCAGTATCATGCATAGACTGGTCAGTGTTTGGTGGACCATGTGGTCAGTATCATGCATAGACTGGTCAGTGTTTGGTGGACCATGTGGTCAGTATCATGCATAGACTGGTCAGTGTTTGGTGGACCATGTGGTCAGTATCATGCATAGACCAGTCAGTGATCAGTGGACCACGCGGTCAGTATCATGCATAGATCAGTCAGTGTTCGGTGTACCATGCGGTCAGTATCATGCATAGACCTGTCAGTGTTTGGTGAACCATGTGGTCAGTATCATGCAAAGACCAGTCAGTGTTTGGTGGACCATGTGGTCAGTATCATGCATAGACCGGTCAGTGTTCAGTGGACTGTGTGGTCAGTATCATGCATAGACTGGACAGTGGACTGTATGGTCAGTATCATGCATAGACTGGACAGTGTTCATGGACCATGTGGTCAGTATCATGCATAGACTGGACAGTGTTCGGTGGACTGTATGGTCAGTATCATGCATAGACTGGACAGTGTTCAGTGGACTGTGTGGTCAGTATCATGCATAGACTGGACAGTGTTCAGTGGACTGTATGGTCAGTATCATGCATAGACTGGACAGTGTTCATGGACCATGTGGTCAGTATCATGCATAGTCCGGTAAGTGTTTGGTGGACCATGTGGTCAGTATCATGCATAGACCGGTCAATGTTCAGTGGACCATGTGGTCAGTATCATGCATAGACCGGTCAGTCTTCAGTGGACCATGTGGTCAGTATCATGCATAGACCAGTCAGTGTTTGGTGTACCATGTGGTCAGTATCATGCATAGACCGGTCAGTGTTCAGTGGACCACGCGGTCAGTATCATGCATAGATCAGTCAGTGTTTGGTGGACCATGCGGTCAGTATCATGCATAGACCTGTCAGTGTTTGGTGAACCATGCAGTCAGTATCATGCATAGACCGGTCAGTGTTCGGTGGACCCTGTGGTCAGTATCATACCACCAGCTTAACTTCCCAGGAGATTTTCTGGTGCCCATTTTAGGTTGTTTCATCCTGGGAGCCTAGGTCAGTTTTTTAATTTCTCAATGGGGATTCGAACACATGATCACTGGGCTGGCCTGCAGGCATACCACTGCACTGCTGCAGCTCTCCCAGGATTCATGGTGCTGTCAGTTTATAGTTAGTATTATTGTCAGCATACAACATTTCCAGTTGATATTTATTATCTTTTGTTCACAGAGTCATGATTTAGTCTGTTTTCTAGTTTATGTTTGCTTACAGTCTTACAAGCAGTTTTTATGATTTATAACAATTATCAGTATTTATTTTATTTTCAAACGACTGTTTAAAACCTCTGCCATTTTAAAGGGTTTTTTGAAGGAAAACAACCAAAATAAAAATAAAAACAACTAAATTTCACAAATGTCTAATTTTAAAAATAGACTTTTCTTATTTATGACACACTCACGTTGTTATCATTGTTTTGGTGTTAACTGAATAACACTCATTCCTTTTGCACATTCAGTATACTTTTCCATGTATTCTTTTGCTTGGAAATGCTAATCCTGTTTGTTATCATTGCTTATGTTTACACTAGGGTCAGGCGACAATAGCCAGCATTGGTAGAGAACATAATGTGACAATTTGATGCACATTTGTGATCACATTGTTTTATTTGAGTTCTCAAAGATGAGTCTCTGCAAGGTTATTTGTATATTTTTGTTTTGTTTTATAGATTTACTGCTTAGGCTAAAAACTAATGACAAATATGTCTTCTGGTGGATTTAGTTTGAGGAATAAAATCATTACAGTCCATACAACAATTGAATATTAGTAATTAATAGCAATGTTCATGAACATTTTACATACATTTTTACAAACTTTATGTAGTTTTCTTTCTCTTAAATGGGGCTGAAGAGTACTGAAGAGTGAACGTTATCATTATTGCCTCCGCTCCATAAAGGCAAACTCTCAGCTGCATCTCCTAGTGGTAGAGAACATGCAACACAGGAGGGCAGCAAACAACTCAGGGACCCAGTATCTATGTGTAAATTTAATAACTTTTAACCTAAGTAAAGTAGGACATTCACTGTCTTGACAGGCAGAAATTACAACCCAAGACAGAGATTACAAACAAATCGAATTGATTTGGAAGACAAAGGGAAATCACATTATTTTCCCAAGAACAAGTTTGTGAGTAGGTTGCATATCTGGAAGTGGAGGAGTGACAGGTTTAGGAACTTTATAACTCTTCAGGCTAAATAACCTGATATGACATGACAATGGGATCCTAATAATCTAGTGGTTAGTTCACTGACCTATCTGTACAGTAATAAACGGATGTGACAGTGGGCCCTGATAACCTTGTGGTTAGTTCACTGACTTATCTGTACAGTAATAACCTGACATGACAATATTCTCTGACAATCTAGTAGTTCACTCACCTATCTGTACAATAGGACGCAGAGGTGTTTCCAAGGCACCAGGGCCAGGTTCTATACTGGCCAAGACCTGCTAGCATGTCCTAGTCGTGCGTCCTGGGCAACAGGTCCCTTTGGGGTCCTGGCTAACGTAGTAGGATCGCTGATTCTTCCAAAGTCGGAGAGTATCTGCCTGCACGGTGAGGAACCACCAGTCTCACAACAATAAGCCAGACATGGGACAACGGATACTCATGCAAACCTCAGTCTGGTATGACATCACACTGATGTTGGACAACAGGTTGTCTTCAAGCTGGAGTTCACAGCCGGTGAACGCAAGCATCTGTACAATAATAACCTGGCATCACATCAAATAACCTAAGAAAGAGTCCCTGACAAACTAGTGGTTTGTTCACTGACCTGTCTATTGCTTTGATCCTCTTTATCGTTAGGCAGAGTTGCATGTTTTCCCACCAGTATGACCCTTTGGTGGGCCCAGACTCATAAACTGGATACTGGAGTTTTGTGAAGGTGAAGGTGACTGAAATATCCATCCATCCATCATGTGCCATGCTAATAAGTGTGGGCAGTCATGACTCACCAGAGTCATGGATCTGTCTCGACCATGCCATGTGACCAAGCCATCCAGGTATTTACTTCTCGGTCTTCCCCTTGGTCTCTTCCCTTCAATCTCGCCAGTTGTCACCAAGTTCTCCAAGTCATTTCTTCTCATAACATGCCCAAAAAATTTTGACTGTCTACGTCTAATGTCTCTAATCAGTTTACAATCTTCATTTGTTTCTTGAAGGACTTGTCATTGGTTTTTCTATCTGTTCATGGTATTCTTTGCATTTTCCTTAGAAACCACATTTCTACAGCCATCAGATGTTTTTCAGCTTGTCTGCTCATTGTCCGTGCTTCACATCCATACAAAAGTACAGGTAGCACTTCAACACTCTTTTTCTCATTTCAATTGATATCTTTTTATTGGTCAGTATGTTTTTCATCTTGCAAAAGGCTACCTTCGCAATGGCAATTCTTGTTCTAATCTCTTCAAGGCATCTCCCATCAGATGTTATTATGACTGGCATAATGCTTACCCTATCACTGCACATGTGCCATTCTGTCATGGCAAATATCCATGATATGCTTTATGGCATGTAGATATACTTT
The DNA here is from genome assembly GCA_963921405.1 of Cepaea hortensis. NCBI lineage: Eukaryota > Metazoa > Mollusca > Gastropoda > Stylommatophora > Helicidae > Cepaea > Cepaea hortensis. Next base: position 28,877,217 of record OY992892.1, on the reverse strand, counting down.
ACCTGATATGGTTTGTAGGTATGCCAGGTTTCTGTAGAAAAGCAGTCAAGATCAGGAAAAATGTGTTGCATAAGTTTAACAATGTTCAAATTTTGAAACAGAAATTATGCCAGGGAGTGATTCAGTTTGCATACACCCTCATCCAAGAGCATGCTGTGTGGGAAAATCTGCAGTTTTGGGAGCAGTCATTTTACCAGGATGTCCAGTCACAAATACATCAGCTGTACTTGCCAATGGTATGTGTTGTTCACTTGAGAGTGGGTTGTCGATGGGGCTTAGGGGCTGACTAGCCTAGAGGTAACTGTGCCTGACACAAGCCTGGTTTGATTCACAATGTGCACAGTGTGGGATCTGACAGAACATGGGAGGCTTGCTCCCCTCTGATCCCACACAGTGGATCAGACATAAAGCCTTCTCATACCATGCTGAAATACTTGGAGAACCCATGTGCATGTCCAGCATGTTGAGAATCCCTGGAGAGTTGGAGATCCAGCAGAACAGGTTGAATAGGCTACTTCCCTGGCTACATTTCAATATTGCAAACCTACTCACACAATTATGTTTATACTATGTGTGATTTTGTATATACAGATTTTAATCTGCATCGATGCTTCAAAATTTGTTCACTTTTTTTTTCAAAATTTTCCTTGTGGGACTAGAGTACTTTTGGAGCAATCGTGTGCAATGAAAGTGATCCTGAACCACATCTAACCATCATGAGCCTTGCTATATTATATATATAGTCTGCACTCACACATATACACACATGCATATACACACGCAAGGGTGCTTCAAATGAAAACCTAAAACGTGTAGGTCCCTACATTTATTAAGAAAATGTGACATGCCGATGTATCATTTTGCTGGATCTAGTCGCGATGACTCGTTCTTAGGGGAGACACTGTTCAGTGTTTTTCTGTGGATTTCCTATGGAAATTCCCGTGGAATTCGTGTGGATAGTGTTTTTCCTTTGGATTATGTGATGTTATTTCGTGTTCGTTTATTGGAAGTATTCAAAAGAAGCCACGGAAGGCAGGTGGTGGATGAAATTTTGAGGGCAGCCGACAGATATTTGTTGGTTATGGTCTCGAGTTTCGCGACGGCAAGCAGAGGATCTCTTTCGAGAGACAATGGTTGCGGTCATCCGGCCAGTATGGTCACTGCCATAGAGGAAAGCAACGGCAAACTACCTCTTTGAAAGTGCCTAGTTTATTATGATTCGCTTAAAGACTGATCATCGCAAGACAAGGACAGAGACATTAAAATTAGGAACATGGAACGTTAGGACGTTAAACAACGACGGAAAATTAGAGAACATAACACAAGAAATTCAAAGAGAAAAAATTAATATATTAGGTATGTGCAAAACGAGATGGACAGGAGCAGGCATCAAGATACATAAAGATTTTAAGATTATTTATTCTGGAAGTGAAGATCGACATAGGGGAGTGGCAATAATTTTGGACCGGAAAACATCTTCTGTTCAGGGATATTGGGCCGTGTCGGACAGAGTTCTACTAGTTAAATTGAGTGGCAGACCTTTTAACATAAATGTTATTCAAGTATATGCCCCAACAGGAGAGTCCAGTGAAGATAGTGTAGAGGAATTTTATAATGACATAGAGTCTGCCTTAAAGAAATGTAAAAATTCAGAAATAAACATTATAATAGGGGACTTCAATGCAAAAGTAGGAAATCAAGGGGATAGATACACAGTAGGAAACTATGGTTTAGGAGAGAGAAATGAAAGAGGATACAGACTAGTAGAGTGGGCAAAAGAACAGGAAATGATTGTAGGAAACACCTGGTTTAAACAACACCCTAGAAGATTATGGACATGGAGGAGTCCTGATAGCAGGATTAGAAACAAGATTGACTACATTCTCATTAGCAGAAGATTTAGAAACTCGCTAACAGTAGCAGAAACAGTTCCCAGTGCTGATTGTTATAGTGACCACAGATTACTCACAGGAACATTGAGGATAAAGTTGAAGAAAGTCAAGTATACAACAGGAAACACTAAATATGACTTGTGTACATTGAGTAATGACAAGGAAATACAAAACAAATTCAACATAGAAGTACAGAACAGATTTGAAATATTGTCTGATCTAGAGATCCTATTCCAGGATGTGGATGATCAATGGGAAATGTTAAAGAATTCAATCAATGTGGCTGCAGAAACAACTATTCTAAAATTAAAGAAGGTGGGTCGTAAGAAATGGATGACTGAGGAAATTTTACACTTAATGGAAACAAGAAGACTCAACAAAAATAATCCTGCCAAATATGAAGAAATTCACAGACAAGTCAGAATATTATGTAGGAAGGCAAAAGAATCATGGCTTGAGGAAAAGTGCTTAGAAATTGAAAAACAACACAACAGTCAAAATACCAAATTAGTGCACAAAAGAATTCAGGAACTTACTAATAAAAGAACAAGTACATCAATGTGGTTGTCTAAAAACTAAAGATGGCAAAATCATAATAGAAAAAGATCAGATTCTACATGTATGGACAGATTATGTGAAAGACCTGTATAATGATAACAGAGAGGAACAGTATGCTATTAGATTTAATAATGAAGGATCAGCAATTCTAAAGATGGAGGTTCAAAATGTTCTTAAGCATATGAAAGCTGGCAAGGCCCCCGGTGCAGATAACATCACAACAGAAATGATTAAAGCTTTAGAAGAATTTGGACTAGAGCAAGTCACTAGACTGCTGAACACATTATATGATACTGGAGATATACCTTCTGAATTATGTAATTCTGTATTTATTGCAATCCCAAAGAAATCAGGAACCTTAGAATGTGATCAACATAGAACAATTAGTATAATGAGTCACATCACAAAGATTTTGTTACGAATTATCATGCAAAGAGTGAGGAAGAAAATACAACCTGAAATAGGGGAAGAACAATGTGGGTTTGTAGAAGGAAAGGGTACAGTAAATGCTGTGTATATGCTGCGAACAGTTATTGAACATGCTTTAGAAGTAAACAAGGATATACATCTTTGCTTTATTGACTACACAAAGGCTTTTGATAGAGTTAGACATGTCAACATTGTGGATATGCTTGCAGATCTACAAATTGATGGGAAAGACATTAGACTTATAAAAAACATATATTGGAAACAACAAGCTGCCATAAGGATTGATAATGAAGTAGGACAATATCAACCTATTAAGAGAGGTGTTAGGCAGGGATGTGTAATGTCTCCAGATCTTTTTTCCCTATACAGTGAAAATATTTTCAGAAATGTAGAAGACCTAAATGGAATCAGCATTGGAGGACGAAACATAAATAACATTAGATATGCAGATGATACAGTATTGATTGCAGACAATGCATAGGATCTGCAACAATTAGTAGACGCTGTTGTTGTACACAGTGAGCAGCTGGGGTTGGAATTAAATTGTAGGAAGACACAGGTTATGGTTGTCACTAGGAAGAACGAAGTACCACAATGTAATATACAAGTAAATGGGGATATTCTTCAACAAGTGAATCGGTTCAATTATCTCGGAACAGTCATAACATCTGATGGCAGATGCCTTGAAGAGATTAGAACAAGAATCGCCATTGCGAAAGTAGCCTTTAGCAAGATGAAAAACATTCTGACCAATAAAATGATGTCAATTGAAACGAGAAAAAGAGTGTTGAGGGGATACATAGAGCCTGTTCTTTTGTATGGATGTGAAACTTGGACAATGTGCAGTCAAGCTGAAAAACATCTGATGGCTGCAGAAATGTGGTTTCTGAGGAAAATGCAAAGAATACCATGGACAGATAGAAAAACCAATGACCAAGTACTACAAGAGACAAATGAGAATCGTAGATTGATTAGAGAAATTAGACGTAGACAGTCAAAATTTTTTGGACATGTTATGAGAAGAAATGGACTGGAGAACTTAGTGACAGCTGGCAAGATCGAAGGGAACAGACCAAGAGGAAGACCGAGAGGAAAATACCTGGATGCCTTGGCCACATGGCATGGACGAGACAGGAACACTGAGCTGATCCACGACTCTGGTGATCGAGTGAAATGGCGAATCATGACCGCCCACGCTTTCCGGCATGGCACATGATTGATTGATTGAGTCGCCATTGTGTTCAGTACAAGTCTCTCAGTGGCTACAACGTGTATGGGCTCTGGACAATAATTCTTTTTGTTGTTTTCATTTATAATCAGCCACTCATACACCAGCTCTGAAAATTATTGCTCTCATCACTTCATTCAGGGATACAAAGAGGTAGAAAATCACATGAAGATAGGTCTTATGAGTGCAGTGGATATGGAGAGTACTTAAAGTTTAGGTCCACGATGGCTGCACTTTTGTACAGGCAGTATGGGGCAGAGCATTTTCAAGTTACAACAAGAGGCATGTACTGAGATGTTCACGTCATTAGGATATGATTGAGGGTCCGAGATGATTCCTGATTAGATCTGTGTACATGGCACTGGTGATAGTGTTCCTTCTGGGTATCATCATCATCAAGTGCCCTGCCAGCTGGCGTAGGTGTTCATGACTTTCCAGATCTCGGCCTGTGGTGTTCTGGATCAACTCTGCTGATGATATTCCTCCATGCCACCGTTTCAATCCATCCTGCATCATTTCTCTTGGTCTGCCTCTGACTCTCTTCCCCTCGATCTTTCCAGTTGTCATGATGTTCTCTAATGCCTCTCTTCTCATCACATGACCGAAGAAAGCTGTTTGTCTCTGTCTTACTGTTGTATATAATGTTCTAGCTTCATTAGCCTGTTTCAGGCAATCATTGTTAGTTACTCTGGCAGTCCAAGGAATTTGCAACATTCCTCTCAGGAACCACATCTCTGTTGCTTCTAATTTCTTCTTAATTTGTTCATTTGCATTCCAAGATTCACTGCTATACATCAAAACTTGTTCTATATAGCATTCAGCACTCTCTTACATTCAGTGATAATGACTTATTGCATAAGATACTCTTCATTTTCTGAAATGCAGCTTTTGTTTGCCTTATTCTGCTCTTAATCTATGTTGTACATCTTCCATCTGATGTTATAAATGCCCCTAGGTGTTTAACCCTTTGAACCCTGCCAGTACCCAAGGGTAAATATCCTGTACCCTGGGGTTCCCGGGTCATTACCTGTTTTTTGGCATACTAATAATGTTTCAATATTTCAACCTGAAAAAGACGTTATTTCTGGAAAAAAATCATTAAAAAAACAACAAGAAACATAGGAAATGTTTGTAAGTGAGAAAAAAATGTTTAAGCGATAAAAAAGTATCATATTTATGCAATTTTGGGGAAAAGTATAAATTTGCCATCGTTTTTGCCGATTTTTCCAAAGTTCACTCAAAAATAAAACTCCCTGTCCTCATTGGGGTCTGAACCCGGGACCTCTAGCACTTGAGGCGGACACTATATCTTGAGACCACTCAGCCCCCTATCTTTCTTATTGCATTGTTTGTACCCTTTCCTTTCACAAATCCATACTGTTCTTCACCAATTTCCATTTTCACAGTGTACTTTGGCCAAAAACCCCATCAACTATCGAAAACATTTTTGAATCTTCGGCAGGAGAGTAACGTCAAACATGTTAGACATGTCTAGATGTAAGCTGGATGCTTATTGGTCGGCTGGTTGCCAATTAACAGTGAGATGTAAATAGAAAACATGCGGAAGCGGGATACCGGCTCGTAGCATACGTCAAGTCGGTATACTGGCACATCTGGTTCAAAGGGTTAAAATTATCCACTTGGTTAAGAATTTTCCCTTCTATTTCTTTGTCACATTTTGGTGTCATAATTTTCTTTATCACCATTGTTACTGTTTTCTTGATATTCAAGAAGAGTCCTTTCTTTGCACTCTCTGATACTACAATGTCCAACAATTGTTGTAGGTCTGTTGCATTATCCGCCATTATCCTGGGTATGTAGGTGAGAGTTAGCATAATCTTTCCTGCAGATGCCTGCATTTGACACGTCTTTGATTTCACAAAGGAGGTATATTATGATTCCTTGCTGACTCCCGTATTTCTGGCTGGTGTTAGTGAACCCAGACTCACCACACATTGTGCCAACGGCTTCGGGCAGAAGAGCGCAATTGGGAGGGTACAAGCCTTACCCTGGTGCGAGGAAATGCAACCTAAAGACAAAATGTCATGGCAGGGCAGACCAGGCCCTAAGCCTTGGTTGGCGGCTGGTCTAGGATCGAAGCTCCGACAGGCGAACAGTTAGAGCATTGCTTTGCTGATCCGGCAGCTTCTGCAGCTTGTCTTGTTCCAGATGTAGAGGTGTTACCTTTCCTCTGGAGTGAACTAGGCAGGCCAAGAGAGGGATCATGCTGCATGGGCAACACATGATCTCTATATTTTAGCCCAGGCTTTGTGCTATGGAGAGGCAATATCTCCATCCCTAGTAAAAGTTATTATGCCTTTTTAAAGCACAAACTATCGTCTGTCAAGACGGCAAGGTGCCAAAGTTAGTGAACCCAGGTTTCATGTCCTGGAACACTGTTGACTAGAAAACCAGCACTTGCTGCTTCAACACTGCAACACTTCTTGACAGGCTTCAACTTGTGCTTGTTAAAATTCTGGAGTAAGCTATTCTGATGTTGTAGTGACAGTTCAGGCACAACTGCTTTTCTTTCTTTCTTTGTTTTTATTGTTGTTGTTGCTGTTTAACAACAGCAAAGTTTTCACTAGAAAATTGAAAATGTGCCAAAAAGCACCTTCTAAATTGTATTATATTTGTTTCAATAAGGATGACAATAACATTTTTGATATGCACTTTCTGGGATTTCATCATGTTTAGTTAGGTTTCGTCAGCAGTTTTTTTATTTGCTGTTGTAATTTATATGTTTAGTGGGATGTTTATTTTTTTCATTTAAAATGTTTGTCTGTCATCTCTCCTGCTGACAGCTGTCAGATGATTGCAGGCGACTGTTTCGTGGTCTGCAAGGTACCTCCTAATCCTCTGCAGAGGGTGCTGAATATAAAGTTAAATCTGGCTACTTATTGGTATATGTTGCTTCTGTCATGATTCCTTGGTAGAATCTATGTGTATTACGGCACAATCATCGAACCTTTAACTAGGCAATGCTCTGTGGCAGTATATTGCTGCTGTTTGGTTCCTTTAAGTTAATTTGTTTTCAGATTTGTAGATCAGTTTGAATTTGTGAGAAACTTGACTACTCATATGCAGACCTGCCAGTTTGTGTCCACACTCACAATGTATGGCCAAGTCTGAGTTCACTGACCACCACACATATTTACTGCTGAATGTATCATGCTTGTGAGATATTTGTGACATCTATCTAACTGTTAACTGACATTATGTGTTGTGTATTCTACTGACTGACCAAGTTGGTGATCTGGGTTCAGTCCCTAGTCATGGCAGGACTTGTTTCTGACCACTGCAGCTCTGAAGTTGACCCAACCATAGAAAAATGGGCACCAGATAATCTTCAGCTCTATGGAAATCATCTGCAATCGAGAAGAAGCAAGTAAACAATGTGAATACAGCATGTGATAATGCTGTGACCTTGTATCAGTGAAGGGCAAACACTACATGGCCCTACTGGCGGAATCTGCCCTGTGAGATGACCTTTAGCTTGTGCTCTGCAGTGGCAAACTACTGAACATATAATTGCCTTGACAGTCGACCTGGGGTTGGGGTTGATTGCCATGTCCAGCACAGGACTGTAGCATTTTTAACGCTAGAAAATTTGACAGTAAACTGCACTATCATGTCGTGAGCACGGTTAGATGTGGGTCGACAACTGGGCTCATTGCTGGCCAAAACGAGGTCAAGACTGATCACCTATTCTCCTTGTTCTCGGCCTACAAAATGTGAAGGTGCTTCACACCCAAAGCAGGAAACTCCTTCAGGACAATATTCAACATTTGTTTGTTTGCTTGACATATTTCATATGTTGACTGTGATATTGATTTGTTTGCTTGACATATTTCATATGTTGACTGTGATATTGTTTTGTTTGCTTGACATATTTCATATGTTGACTGTGATATTGTTTTGTTTGCTTGACATATTTCATATGTTGACTGTGATATTGTTTTGTTTACTTGACATATTTAATAAGTTGACTGATATTGTTTTGTTTGCTTGACATATTTCATAAGTTGACTGTGATATTGTTTTGTTTACTTGACATATTTCATATGTTGACTGTGATATTGTTTTGTTTGCTTGACATATTTCATAAGTTGACTGTGATATTGTTTTGTTTACTTGACATATTTCATATGTTGACTGTGATATTGTTTTGTTTACTTGACATATTTCATATGTTGACTGTGATATTGTTTTGTTTGCTAGACATATTTCATAAGTTGACTGTGATATTGTTTTGTTTGCTTGACATATTTCATATGTTGACTGTGATATTGTTTTGTTTACTTGACATATTTCATATGTTGACTGTGATATTGTTTTGTTTGCTTGACATATTTCATAAGTTGACTGTGATATTGTTTTGTTTACTTGACATATTTCATATGTTGACTGTGATATTGTTTTGTTTGCTTGACATATTTCATAAGTTGACTGTGATATTGTTTTGTTTACTTGACATATTTCATATGTTGACTGTGATATTGTTTTGTTTACTTGACATATTTCATATGTTGACTGTGATATTGTTTTGTTTGCTAGACATATTTCATAAGTTGACTGTGATATTGTTTTGTTTGCTTGACATATTTCATATGTTGACTGTGATATTGTTTTGTTTACTTGACATATTTCATATGTTGACTGTGATATTGTTTTGTTTACTTGACATATTTCATATGTTGACTGATATTGTTTTGTTTGCTTGACATATTTCATAAGTTGACTGTGATATTGTTTTGTTTTGTTTACTTGACATATTTCATATGTTGACTGTGATATTGTTTTGTTTACTTGACATATTTCATATGTTGACTGATATTGTTTTGTTTGCTTGACATATTTCATAAGTTGACTGTGATATTGTTTTGTTTACTTGACATATTTCATATGTTGACTGTGATATTGTTTTGTTTGACATATTTCATATGTTGACTGTGATATTGTTTTGTTTACTTGACATATTTCATATGTTGACTGTGATATTGTTTTGTTTGACATATTTCATATGTTGACTGTGATATTGTTTTGTTTACTTGACATATTTCATATGTTGACTGTGATATTGTTTTGTTTACTTGACATATTTCATATGTTGACTGTGATATTGTTTTTTTATTTGCTTGACATATTTCATAAGTTGACTGTGATATTGTTTTGTTTACTTGACATATTTCATATGTTGACTGTGATATTGTTTTGTTTACTTGACATATTTCATATGTTGACTGTGATATTGTTTTGTTTACTTGACATATTTCATATGTTGACTGTGATATTGTTTTGTTTACTTGACATATTTCATATGTTGACTGTGATATTGTTTTGTTTACTTGACATATTTCATATGTTGACTGTGATATTGTTTTGTTTACTTGACATATTTCATATGTTGACTGTGATATTGTTTTGTTTGCGTGACATATTTCATATGTTGACTGTGATATTGTTTGGTTACTTGACATATTTCATATGTTGACTGTGATATTGTTTTGTTTGCTTGACATATTTCATATGTTGACTGTGATATTGTTTTGTTTACTTGACATATTTCATATGTTGACTGTGATATTGTTTTGTTTACTTGACATATTTCATATGTTGACTGTGATATTGTTTTGTTTACTTGACATATTTCATATGTTGACTGTGATATTGTTTTCTTTACTTGACATATTTCATATGTTGACTGTGATATTGTTTTGTTTACTTGACATATTTCATATGTTGACTGTGATATTGTTTTGTTTACTTGACATATTTCATATGTTGACTGTGATATTGTTTTCTTTACTTGACATATTTCATATGTTGACTGTGATATTGTTTTGTTTACTTGACATATTTCATATGTTGACTGTGATATTGTTTTGTTTTGTTTACTTGACATATTTCATATGTTGACTGTGATATTGTTTTGTTTACTTGACATATTTCATATGTTGACTGTGATATTGTTTTGTTTACTTGACATATTTCATATGTTGACTGTGATATTGTTTTGTTTACTTGACATATTTCATATGTTGACTGTGATATTGTTTTGTTTACTTGACATATTTCATATGTTGACTGTGATATTGTTTTGTTTACTTGACATATTTCATATGTTGACTGTGATATTGTTTTGTTTACTTGACATATTTCATATGTTGACTGTGATATTGTTTTGTTTACTTGACATATTTCATATGTTGACTGTGATATTGTTTTGTTTACTTGACATATTTCATATGTTGACTGTGATATTGTTTTGTTTACTTGACATATTTCATATGTTGACTGTGATATTGTTTTGTTTACTTGACATATTTCATATGTTGACTGTGATATTGTTTTGTTTACTTGACATATTTCATATGTTGACTGTGATATTGTTTTCTTTACTTGACATATTTCATATGTTGACTGTGATATTGTTTTGTTTACTTGACATATTTCATATGTTGACTGTGATATTGTTTTCTTTACTTGACATATTTCATATGTTGACTGTGATATTGTTTTGTTTACTTGACATATTTCATATGTTGACTGTGATATTGTTTTGTTTACTTGACATATTTCATATGTTGACTGTGATATTGTTTTGTTTACTTGACATATTTCATATGTTGACTGTGATATTATTTTGTTTTGTTTACTTGACATATTTCATATGTTGACTGTGATATTGTTTTCTCTGCTGACAGTATGAGGAACACATACTGCTGATGTCCAAGTCCACTGACAGCACTGAAGACTTCAATGACAACATGGCTGGTGACACATCTTCCTCACTGAAACCAAAGAAGATTGGACCCTTGGAGATCACAGCAGAACAGGCTAGTGTTGCTACTTCATTAAACACATTTTCAATTTAACCAGATAGTGGCCCCCCATCTTTCATTTCTCATTGATTCTGGCAATTTGAAGATCGCCTTGGACAAATGACTGTGTATTTCACTTTTGTGTGTTTGGTGGGTGTGGAAATTAAACCATTGTTTTTCTCAGTTGCATGCTTCTTGTATGTATGTCCTACAAACTATCAGGAGTAAGCTGAAGGGTGTCGCATCCGACCACAAACTGTTGCTGATCACTTACAGACCGCTGATGTGTTGTCCTTATGCTATTATTGAATTTACTGTCTTTATGCTATTATTGATTTTACATCCAACTATAAAGTTATATATCCCTTACGTACTATCATTTAGGGGACACGCCCTTCAGACATATTGGGAACATAGTATGTAAAGTTATGTCATGTCGGGACACACCCTTCAGACATATTGGGAACATAGTGTGTGAAGTTATGTCATGTAGGAGCACGCCCTTCGGACATAATGGAAACATAATATGTAAAGTAAAGGGCCCCATTCCATGCCTTGAGTTGTATTAGATGGATAATGCTACCCAATATTTGTATAGATTAGTCTACCCTTGATGAGTGATGTGGTCGTAGTGTATAGATGAGTCAACACTTGATGGGTGATGTGGCCATAATTTATAGATGAGTCAACACTTGATGGGTGATCTGGCCATATTGTATAGATGAGTCAGTACTTGATGGGTGATGTGGTCATATTGTATAGATGAGTCAACACTTGATGGGTGATGTGGCCATATTGTATAGATGAGTCAGTACTTGATGGGTGATCTGGCCATATTGTATAGATGAGTCAGTACTTGATGGGTGATGTGGTCATATTGTATAGATGAGTCAACACTTGATGGGTGATCTGGCCATATTGTATAGATGAGTCAGTACTTGATGGGTGATGTGGCCATATTGTATAGATGAGTCAACACTTGATGGGTGATCTGGCCATATTGTATAGATGAGTCAGTACTTGATGGGTGATGTGGCCATATTGTATAGATGAGTCAACACTTGATGGGTGGGTGACCTGGTCATATTGATTAGATGAGTCAACACTTGATGGGTGATATGGTCATATTGTATAGATGAGTCAACACTTGATGGGTGATGTGGTCATATTATATAGATGAGTCAACACTTGATGGGTGATGTGGCCATATTGTATAGATGAGTCAGTACTTGATGGGTGATGTGGTCATATTGTATAGATGAGTCAACACTTGATGGGTGATGTGGCCATATTGTATAGAGGAGTCAGTACTTGATGGGTGATGTGGCCATATTGTATAGATGAGTCAGTACTTGATGGGTGATGTGGTCATATTGTATAGATGAGTCAACACTTGATGGGTGATCTGGCCATATTGTATAGATGAGTCAGTACTTGATGGGTGATGTGGCCATATTGTATAGATGAGTCAACACTTGATGGGTGATCTGGCCATATTGTATAGATGAGTCAGTAATTGATGGGTGATGTGGTCATATTGTACAGATGAGTCAACACTTGATGGGTGATCTGGCCATATTGTATAGATGAGTCAGTACTTGATGGGTGATGTGGTCATATTGTATAGATGAGTCAACACTTGATGGGTGATGTGGCCATATTGTATAGATGAGTCAACACTTGGTGGGTGATGTGGCCATATTGTATAGATGAGTCAGTACTTGATGGGTGATGTGGTCATATTGTATAGATGAGTCAACACTTGATGAGTGATGTGGCCATATTGTATAGATGAGTCAGTACTTGATGAGTGATGTGGCCATATTGTATAGATGAGTCAGTACTTGATGGGTGATGTGGCCATATTGTATAGATGAGTCAGTACTTGATGGGTGATGTGGTCATATTGTATAGATGAGTCAACACTTGATGGGTGATCTGGCGATATTGTATAGATGAGTCAGTACTTGATGGGTGATGTGGCCATATTGTATAGATGAGTCAACACTTGATGGGTGATGTGGTCATATTGTGCCAGCCTAATTGTTTGTGGTACCCCAGTTAGGCTGGGTCATCTTGGGAGACCACGTTGGTGTTCACAAATTCCTACCATGTTGGAAAGTTAAACACATGACCATGGGGTTGGCAGGCAGCCGTACGAGCTCCTGCATGACCACGTTGCCCATTCTGAGAATGTATGTTAGACCTTTATTTGTGGTGACCTCATTATATTTGTTAGTTACATATCCTTTACGTTGCAGCCAATGCCATCATGTTTGGCTGTTTGTGATCTCTTGGCAAGTTTACGTTCAGTAGTTTCCCATTGCTTTCTGAATGACTGGTATGTATTGTTCATGAATTAAGTTAACATGTCCCATGTTCACATTCAATACAGAACACTCTTGTGTCCACCGGCATACATTACACTTGCCAATATTATTGGCCACCAAATACTTCATGACCCAATGTTCAGGTGCCTTCATGGCACAGCTACTGAGTACATTGTGTGTACAGTGTTGCTGCAGGCATTGAGTGTGTCCAGGAACATTTAACAGAAGCCTCCATCATTCACATGTATCATTTGTTGTTTGATTCCAACAGTTGAGAGTTTGGGCATCGATGTCACCCGAGGAGCAACAAGAGATGATGAGCAACGAGGAGTCCACAGTATATAGCCAGGCTATTCATTATGCATACAGGATGGTGTACCTAAGAGTTCCTGTAGATGTTTCCAGGTCTTTCAAAAACATAAGCATGGAAGAAAACAGCAGCATAGTTACACCCAGGTGAGAATGCCTTTACTTGAAGGTTTTTTAACAGTCCAAGAAGTGTTACAACTGTTTCAGGCAAGGAGCCCTTGCAAGACAAATTTTGCTACAAAATGTTCTAACATACGGATACAAACCACAGCCAAATCCAACATGAAAGCACCGGCAAACAGACAACTGTGGAAAATCAGACTTGGAAACTGGAATGACGCAAGAGAAAACCCATTCTGCATAGCATGCCTAGAAGACAATACCATTGAACATTAACTATTAACATGCAACGAGTACAACAGTGAGCAAAGAGATCTAAGAGATTACTTCGTCAAAACTAAGACTCCAATGACAACGACGGAGTGCCTGCACACAAATAGCAACACAGAAATGCTGCAGCTGGTCAGACAGTTCATATGTAGAACAGGGAAGGCCATATAACTTTTCTATCTTCTTTTTTATTTTACACACATATATATATATATATATATATATATATATATATATATATATATATATATATATATATACATATATATATACATACATATATACCTGTTTAGTGTCTGTTCGTACCTTTTTGTCTCTGTTCTGTGTTACCAAATTCCTTTTTTTTTTGTTGGACATCCATCTATCTCGCCGGGGATGGATGTCCTGGTTGTCCTGAGGGGGACAGTTGAGTGGCAGGATGGTGGGTTGGCTCTTCCAGAAGGGCTCCTGAACAGGGCTGACAGGGAGGTCGGGTCGTCTTGTTGTTGCACCAACCCATACACCGATGACGAAAACAAGAAAGCGAACATAGAGGAGTATGGGCAGCTGACCGGGGGGACACATTGAGACTGCACTTGAACTCTCTGCCTTTGCCTACATCGAGTCCTTATGAGGACTGAGCGTGACCGGGATCAGCCCCGGTGAGGACAACACAAGAAACAACCAGCACATAGTAGTGCTAATAGAGAAAGAAACCAACAAACGAAAGACTGCAGAAAATAGTAGGCCCAACCAAGACCGGTCTTTATCAGGACCAACATAAGATAGAAAGAAAATAACCAGGCAGCACAAAAATAATCTTATCCGACTAACATAGGGGAACCAATAAAACCAGTATTAATACGGACTAACAGTCCACACAACCACGGATCTCAACAATAACCACAGCTGAGGAGGCAGGTTGAACGAGGCCAAATTTGGAATGTTTGTTTTGAAAATTGTAATTGGATACTTGGTTGACGTATATTTTTAAACAAGCAAATAACAGTTGAACATAAATAACTTTTTCAATAGCTTAACCTGAGTTCTATACTTAGCATTTATTGCACAAGTAAGTGCTGAGTTCTGAGCTGTTGTCACATGTGTGGTGTCTGTGCTTGCCAGGTTGAGGTGTTGTCACATGTGGTATGTGTGCTTGCCAGGTGGAGGTGTTGTTACATGTGGTGTGTGTGCTTGCCAGGTGGAGGTGTTGTTACATGTGTGGTGTGTGTGCTTGCCAGGTTGAGGTGTTGTCACATGTGTGGTGTCTGTGCTTGACAGGTTAAGGTGCTGTCACATGTGTGGTGTCTGTGCATGCCAGGTTGAGATGTTGTCACATGTGTGGTGTCTGTGCTTGCCAGGTTGAGGTGTTGTCACATGTGTGGTGTCTGTGCTTGTCAGGTTGAGGTGTTGTCACATGTGTGGTGTCTGAGCATGCCAGGTTTGTCACATGTGTGGTGTCTGTGCTTGACAGGTTGAGGTGCTGTCACATGTGTTATGTCTGAGCATGCCAGGTTGAGGTGTTGTCACATGTGTGGTGTCTGAGCATGCCAGGTTTGTCACATGTGTGGTGTCTGTGCATGCCAGGTTGAGGTGTTGTCACATGTGTTATGTCTCAGCATGCCAGGTTGAAGTGTTGTCACATGTGTGGTGTGTGTGTGCTTGCCAGGTGGATGTTTTGTCACATGTGTGGTGTGTGTGTGTGTGCTTGCTAGGTTGAGGTGTTGTCACATGTGTGGTGTTGTCACATGTGTGATGTCTGTGCTTGCCAGGTGGAGGTGTTGTCACATGTGTGGTGTCTGTGCTTGCCAGGTGGAGGTGTTGTCACATGTGTGGTGTCTGTGCTTGCCAGGTGGAGGTGTTGTCACATGTGTGGTGTCTGTGCTTGCCAGGTGGAGGTGGTCATCCTGACCTTCTTTACTATTCTGTACTATTTCTGGATTTGCACCATTCAATGTTCATAGTTCTTTGTTAAATGTAGCAATGGAATAGTCTTGAGAAAACTCCACTCTTGACCAGAACAAAGAGTTTGTGAATGTTTGTATATTAATGACAACCCATGGAGTTCCTTACTGTCAGCTTCTGTCAGCATGTTCCCCTGAAGTGTCTGTTGAGGCAGTATAAGCACTCCTCAGTCCTGGCTTCACTGTATGTGTCAGCACATTGCAATATCAAATCTATTATTCATTTTCTTCACATAAAAATGTATTCCATTATAAGTGTAGGTACTCTTATGTTTTTGGTAATATTTAGTGACCTTCTCATAGACAGAATTTATTTAGCAAAAATTCATTCACCCATACATTATGTCTTTGTTCTGTCTTTGGACATTGTACTATATTCAAGGTAATATATTCTCTTTGTGAGTTTAAACAAAGAATCAAATAGATTGCTCAATTTGTTGTCTGGCACATTTTGCTGCATCTCGGCACATGCATACTGCAGAGTTTGAAGTTGTATGAAGAATGAAAAAGAAAACTTAGCTAAGCTATTCATTTCCTCTCCACCCCTACATCTGACTTGACAACACAAATATAACATTCCCATCTTCAATCTTGAAAACATTTGAACCCAGATTGATTCTAATGTCAACCTATATTTCTGTTTCACCTTTCCTTCTGGGGTTAGTCATCAATGAATTCTGATGCCCTTTTCAGTAACAAAAGACACCCCTCACTTCTGCCAATCTCTGACATTTCTATATATTGTTCTCACATGTGTATGCCTTGACTGTCACAAGTTGGAATGAAATGTTCACATAATTATTTATCCTCAGTGTGGCAGAAAGTGACAGCTTTGATGCTGAGAGTGGCTTTGATGAGACTGAGCATGCAGATGTTGCTGCTGTAGTCACCAAGTTTGTGTCTCGGTTTGTGGACAAAGTCTGCAGTGAAGCCAGTGTTGCCGAGGGCCACTTGAAGTCCCTGCAACAGCTGGTACCAGGTAAACTTCATTTCTCAAACACTGAACTTGTCAACTCTGAGATACCGTATGGCCATATATGAGGGGGCTTCAAATGAAAATTTTAAATGTTTATTTTTGGGGGTGAATATACTGAAAAAATAAAGAACAAATGTATCATTTTTCAATGTAGTCTCCACCGCTTTCAATGCAAGTCCTCCAGCGCCAATAAAGTGTTTGGATTCCTGTAGAAAAAATTATCTTGGTCGCGTGTCTAACCTTTCATGCACAACCTGCTGTACCTCTTCATCGGACTGAAAAGTCTTTCCTCCCAATGGCTCTTTGAGTTGTCCAAACAGATTGAAATCACTTGAGGCTAGATCTGGCGAGTAGAGGAGATGTGGTACACACTGAAAGAGGAAATCTTTGAGGTTTCATCCATTTCACAGGCAGTACGGGTGTCACCAACTGGCTGGGGTTAGATCCCAGATGGGCAACCACTCAGCCAAAATCATTTTCTTCTACTGGTGTTTAGTTCTGGATGCAGTTTAAGATCCCCTAACTCTGTCAGAAGGGACTAATTACCACCCCAGATCCCAGAGAGAAAACATGGAACTAGTGTCTTTTATGCTGATTTAAGACACTGTCCCTGATACTCAAGAAAACAGCCAAGAAGTGGCTCGTTGAAGATAGAATATATCTATATAGATGTGGCTGTACTTGGTATCACCAGAAGTGAGAAAGGAGGAGTTAAGCTATGTAACGTAATCTGGTTACTTATGACTGCATAGGCAAGGTCCCTCCCTGACATAACTTCCCCCTTCTGGACAATGTGTGCGAACCCCCACTAAATGATATAATGTGTGTACTTGATTACGCTACACAAACATTTATAAACATTTAGAATTATACAGACAACTGAGTTTAAAATACAACAACTGTGTTTATTATTGCTATTGATGATCATATGATGATGATGATGATATTATGGTATACGTAACTTAAGAGGTCACATAGGTCATGCTTCCCCACAGTGAGACGCAGTGCACTGTCAGATTGAAGGAGTCCAAATTGGTCCCTTCACAAGGCTAAGTCACTTCCGGATATGGGTTGTTGACTGTCCATTGCTCCTAAGAGATCTGGAATGAAACGAACGGAGATGGGTAGTATCTACGTCTACACATCTCAAACACATATGTCTATACATTCATATAAACATACATTCAAGTCATAATATATGATGGTATGATGATAGATGATGGCATGTTACATAAACATATATCAGTTCTAAATAAATAAATATATATGTATATATTCATAAAACCATTTATAACATCTATAGCTCAAAACATACATCATCACATACATTTATGTAATGGGGTGTTTCCCATATAAGTTCACCTCACTTATTCTTTCCCTTTCTGATTCATTCATACTGTCTTGTCGGAAGGGCTGGTCGCACAGTCCTGTCGAACATTAAATGCCTTCCCTGAATCTGTCTGGGATATTGAATGTCCTAAGTCATGTCTGTCCTCATGCAGACATCATGCAGACAAGGTGAACTGGTGCCATTCCTCAAACCAAGTGGTTTCACCACAATCTTGGTAGGCACTCAAAGTGTTGGTCCAAATAATCAATGTTAATTGGACGCTAAAGACTGGTAGCTCTCAGGAATTTCTCCTAAGTAGTCAGTCTCCCCAATGTTTAACATCATACAGGATGAATCTAAATATATCTCCTGTACATGCATAAGCCACACGCTTGTCTCGACGTGCATTCAACCGCCGAAGCATTAAAACTCAAACTTGAATGAATTTATGTAACAGAAGTCGCTCACCTGGAAGACTGGTATAATTTTGAGATAAATTCTTTTATTTCGGATCTGCTCTCTTTTAGACAAAATGAACACAACACTGCTGTATCATATAATGGGACCCTAACACGGGCACGGGACGTTATATATGTTAATACACACTTGACCGTTCATCTAATTCTATAATTACCCAATCTCCTAAAGCATATTGCAGCTAATGTTCAAAATAACTCGTTGTCTATACCTGATATATGTCCCGGTCCTGAGTATGACAAGAATGCTATATAAACAGGCGATATCCCTTACTCAGTAACAATGCCTTGCCCTAAATGATCAAACCTTTTGCTCACAGAGCTTTCAGGGAAAAACACACACAGCCGTCTTGATGTCCTTTCTCGAAGTCACCTTCTGCTGTCCCTGACGATGATTACGTCGTCCTAAGTTTCTAGTCGTCAAGTCATTCTATTGTTAGACTGGGAAATTATCACATACAACAAATCAGACAACCAAGTGGTGAATGAAAGAAGAAAATAGTTCTCAGTGAAATCGTAAAGCTAGAACTGGAACATTAAGTACAAAGAAAATCCACCAGTGTAAAGTTTGGGAGAATATGCAGAACAAGAAACTACACAAGCCTTCAGACTAGCAGACAAACTAATCAGAGTAATGGTATTACCTGGGTTATAGCTAGGAAATTCCATCATAATACTTCGTACAGAAGTCCAACAGAACGAAATGTTAATATTTCTCCAGTAGGTATCCTAAGAATGCTATTGTGAATTTGCGTCTGAAGTCTTGCTGGCCATGCATGTAGTTTTATTCTCTTCATCCCTGGCTAGTTTCCACGTTAGCTAATTACTATGTCCAAGTTCCTGTTAGCTCCACCTATTTTTCATGTAGGACGATTTACCCCGATGGATTAAGTGCCAAATTTTTTTCACCCCTCCTCCTTTCCTGTGAAGGGTAGTTTCATCTGTCAATCAAATTGACCGATGCCCCACCATGGCCTGAAACAATAAAACATGCTTCGCTAGCGATGCAATAGACGTTGTGTCATAACTACATACCAATCTGTTGTTAACACAAGCCTTCCCGGTTGCTGGCAGGAATGTGTCAGCCATGTGTTCCTACTTTGCCGCCTGTATTGCAGTGAGGTGTTAAGCATCTGGTCCTAATTGCTCCTTTGTGGTGGCAATTACAGACGTCCCAGCTCCACAAAGTCTGGACTTTTAGATAGGTGTTAGGCCTGCATTAAATTGCCGTCTTTGGATCACACGGGGTTTTCCCCTGAGTAGCACTGCCATGTATTATTTCAGACGGGTCTGGCTGACCCTCTTATCTCCCATTCTGCCGTGGCTGGTTTACACATTAGGTCATGTTAACCGTAAGGTGTTAGGTGTCAGTCCCTATTCCAACCGCAGGATTCTAAACTAACACGTCAATCTCAACTGACTGGCTCCGCGATGTATCAACTGAAAACAGTGAGTTTTCAACCTTTGATAGCGCCCGCCGACTGGTGCCGTGGTGTCTGGGTTTTACGTTTGATCTGGACATCAAAGCTTTCTCAGACCTAGCATTACAGAAATGATGGGGCGTGCGTGGTCAAAATGTAATTTTCTCTTGTTTTCAATCTCTGTTAGTTTTTCCTTATAGCCTTGGTTGGGGACTAGATTATTTTCTGGTGAACAATTATTCTTTTACTTAGAGAATGATAGAATAATTCTTGTGGGCTCTTTAATTCCTTTCAAACCTTTGTAATTCGGATGCTGCCGGGGCTGTCCCATCACAACGGGGTATTGCATTGTGATGTTGCTAAAGGACATCTTTACTCAGAAGTCCACGTCATTTTGATTTGATAGCGGGTCAAAGATGATTTCTGAGAAGATCTATATATGTATCACTGGTGACAGTTTTCCCTCATGGCATGTAGTGCTCTAAAATGGCGCCTCGTTCATCCCAAAAGAGTCAACATAACCTTCCCTGCAGATGGCTCTGTGCGAAACTTCTTTGTTTGATTTCGGTTGGAGGGGGGGGGGGAGATGGCGCCATAAGGTGCTCGCGTTATTTGTTTCTGGCTCATGGTAGTGAAACCAGGTTTCATCTTAAGTTATATTTCTTGATAGGAAACCATCACCTTCTATTTCACAGCGCTGCAAAAGTTCTTGACAAGCATCAGTGTGTCGTCGTTTCAATTCTGGACAGAATGAGTTGACTGCATGCTGCCAGTGAACTGTGTGCAGACATAATGAGTTGATGGCATGCTGCCTGTGAACTGTGTGCAGACATAATGAGTTGATGGCATGCTGTCGGTGAACTGTGTGCAGACAGAATAAGTTGATGGAATGTTGCCAGTGTGTGGACAGAATGAGTTGATGGCATGCTGCCAGTGAACAGTGTGTGGACAGAATGAGTTGATTGCATGCTGCCGGTGAACAGTGTGTGGACAGAGTGAGTTGATGGCATGCCGCCGGTGAGCAGTGTGTGGACAGAGTGAGTTGATGGCATGCTGCCAGTGTGTGGACAGAGTGAGTTGATGGCATGCTGCCAGTGTGTGGACTGAATGAGTTGATGGCATGCTGCCAGTGTGTGGACAGAGTGAGTTGATGGCATGCTGCCAGTGAACAGTGTGTGGACAGAATGAGTTGATGGCATGCTGCCAGTGAACAGTGTGTGGACAGAATGAGTTGATGGCATGCTGCCAGTGAACAGTGTGTGGACAGAATGAGTTGATGGCATGCTGCCAGTGAACAGTGTGTGGACAGAATGAGTTGATGGCAAGCTGCCAGTGTGGACAGAATGAGTTGATGGCATGCTGCCAGTGTGTGGACAGAATGAGTTGATGGCATGCTTCCAGTGTGTGGACAGAATGAGTTGATGGCATGCTGCCAGTGTGTGGACAGAATGAGTTGATGGCATGCTGCCAGTGAACAGTTTGTGGACAGAATGAGTTGATGGCATGCTGCCAGTGAACAGTGTGTGGACAGAGTGAGTTGATGGCATGCTGCCAGTGTGTGGACAGAATGAGTTGATGGCATGCTGCCAGTGTGTGGACAGAGTGAGTTGATGGCATGCTGCCAGTGAACAGTGTGTGGACAGAATGAGTTGATGGCATGCTGCCAGTGTGTGGACATAATGAGTTGATGGCATGCTGCCAGTGTGTGGACAGAGTGAGTTGATGGCATACTGCCAGTGTGTGGACAGAATGAGTTGATGGCATGCTGCCAGTGTGTGGACATAATGAGTTGATGGCATGCTGCCAGTGTGTGGACAGAATGAGTTGATGGCATGCTGCCAGTGTGTGGACAGAGTGAGTTGATGGCATGCTGCCAGTGTGTGGACAGAGTGAGTTGATGGCATGCTGCCAGTGTGTGGACAGAGTGAGTTGATGGCATGCTGCCAGTGTGTGGACAGAATGAGTTGATGGCATGCTGCCAGTGTGTGGACAGAGTGAGTTGATGGCATGCTGCCAGTGTGTGGACAGAGTGAGTTGATGGCATACTGCCAGTGTGTGGACAGAATGAGTTGATGGCATGCTGCCAGTGTGTGGACAGAATGAGTTGATGGCATGCTGCCAGTGTGTGGACAGAATAAGTTGATGGCATGCCGCCAGTGTGTGGACAGAATGAGTTGATGGCATGCCACTAGTGAGCAGTGTGTGGACAGAATGAGTTGATGGCAAGCTGCCAGTGTGGACAGAATGAGTTGATGGCAAGCTGCCAGTGTGGACAGAATGAGTTGATGGCAAGCTGCCAGTGTGGACAGAATGAGTTGATGGCAAGCTGCCAGTGTGGACAGAATGAGTTGATGGCAAGCTGCCAGTGTGGACAGAATGAGTTGATGGCAAGCTGCCAGTGTGGACAGAATGAGTTGATGGCAAGCTGCCAGTGTGGACAGAATGAATTGATGGCAAGCTGCCAGTGTGGACAGAATGAGTTGATGGCAAGCTGCCAGTGTGGACAGAATGAGTTGATGGCAAGCTGCCAGTGAGTGGACAGAATGAGTTGATGGCATGCCACTAGTGAGCAGTGTGTGGACAGAATGAGTTGATGGCAAGCTGCCAGTGTGGACAGAATGAGTTGATGGCAAGCTGCCAGTGTGTGGACATAATGAGTTGATGGCAAGCTGCCAGTGAGCAGTGTGTGGACAGAATGAGTTGATGGCAAGCTGCCAGTGTGTGGACAGAATGAGTTGATGGCAAGCTGCCAGTGTGTAGACAGAATAAGTTGATGGCATGCTGCCAGTGTGTGGACAGAATGAGTTGATGGCAAGCTGCCAGTGTGTGGACAGAATGAGTTGATGGCAAGCTGCCAGTGTGTGGACAGAATAAGTTGATGGCAAGCTGCCAGTGTGTGGACAGAATAAGTTGATGGCAAGCTGCCAGTGTGTGGACAGAATGAGTTGATGGCAAGCTGCCAGTGTGTGGACAGAATGAGTTGATGGCAAGCTGCCAGTGTGTGGACATAATGAGTTGATGGCAAGCTGCCAGTGAGCAGTGTGTGGACAGAATAAGTTGATGGCAAGCTGCCAGTGTGTGGACATAATGAGTTGATGGCATGCTGCCAGTGTGTGGACAGAATAAGTTGATGGCAAGCTGCCAGTGTGTGGACAGAATGAGTTGATGGCAAGCTGCCAGTGTGTGGACATGATGAGTTGATGGCAAGCTGCCAGTGAGCAGTGTGTGGACAGAATAAGTTGATGGCAAGCTGCCAGTGTGTGGACATAATGAGTTGATGGCAAGCTGCCAGTGAGCAGTGTGTGGACAGAATAAGTTGATGGCAAGCTGCCAGTGAGCAGTGTGTGGACAGAATAATTTGATGGCAAGCTGCCAGTGAGTGGACAGAATGAGTTGATGGCCTGCCACTAGTGAGCAGTGTGTGGACAGAATGAGTTGATGGCAAGCTGCCAGTGAACAGTGTGTGGACAGAATAATTTGATGGCAAGCTGCCAGTGAGTGGACAGAATGAGTTGATGGCATGCCACTAGTGAGCAGTGTGTGGACAGAATGAGTTGATGGCAAGCTGCCAGTGTGGACAGAATGAGTTGATGGCAAGCTGCCAGTGTGGACAGAATGAGTTGATGGCATGCTGCCAGTGTGTGGACATAATGAGTTGATGGCAAGCTGCCAGTGTGTGGACATAATGAGTTGATGGCAAGCTGCCAGTGTGTGGACATAATGAGTTGATGGCAAGCTGCCAGTGTGTGGACAGAATGAGTTGATGGCAAGCTGCCAGTGTGGACAGAATGAGTTGATGGCAAGCTGCCAGTGTGTGGACATAATGAGTTGATGGCAAGCTGCCAGTGTGTGGACATAATGAGTTGATGGCAAGCTGCCAGTGAGCAGTGTGTGGACAGAATAAGTTGATGGCAAGCTGCCAGTGAGCAGTGTGTGGACAGAATAATTTGATGGCAAGCTGCCAGTGAGTGGACAGAATGAGTTGATGGCATGCCACTAGTGAGCAGTGTGTGGACAGAATGAGTTGATGGCAAGCTGCCAGTGAACAGTGTGTGGACAGAATAATTTGATGGCAAGCTGCCAGTGAGTGGACAGAATGAGTTGATGGCATGCCACTAGTGAGCAGTGTGTGGACCGAATGAGTTGATGGCAAGCTGCCAGTGTGGACAGAATGAGTTGATGGCAAGCTGCCAGTGTGGACAGAATGAGTTGATGGCAAGCTGCCAGTGTGGACAGAATGAGTTGATGGCAAGCTGCCAGTGTGTGGACAGAATAAGTTGATGGCATGCCGCCAGTGTGTGGACAGAATGAGTTGATGGCATGCTACTAGTGAGCAGTGTGTGGACAGAATGAGTTGATGCCAAGCTGCCAGTGTGGACAGAATGAGTTGATGGCAAGCTGCCAGTGTGGACAGAATGAGTTGATGGCAAGCTGCCAGTGTGGACAGAATAAGTTGATGGCAAGCTGCCAGTGAGTGGACAGAATGAGTTGATGGCATGCCACTAGTGAGCAGTGTGTGGACAGAATGAGTTGATGGCAAGCTGCCAGTGTGGACAGAATGAGTTGATGGCAAGCTGCCAGTGTGGACAGAATGAGTTGATGGCAAGCTGCCAGTGTGTGGACAGAATAAGTTGATGGCAAGCTGCCAGTGTGTGGACAGAATAAGTTGATGGCATGCCGCCAGTGAACAGTGTGCGGACATAATGAGTTGATGGCATGCCACTAGTGAACAGTGTGTGGACAGAATGAGTTGATACCAGTGAGCAGTGTGTGCAAAAACTATCAAAGTAAAACATACTTTATGTTTTGCAGGTATTGTTGCTATGCATATTGAAACTCTCGAAGGTGTAAACAGAGAAAGCAAACAGCTACCGCCAGTACAAAAGGTAAGTTAGTCCAACTACATTTTGGCTGTAGTCAGAAAACTGATTTTCACCAGCTCTTGTGTGTGTGTGTGTGTGGGGGGGGGGGGGGGGGGGGGGGAGAGTTGCAGGACCACATTTCAGTCCTGAATTATTACATGAAATGCTAAACATTGCCAGAGCTAGCCATTTTGACAAAGATAGAGAACAGTGTGAGAGCTTGATTATCAACATATTCGCCATGGTGCGGCTACAAGCCATAGATGATGCTAATGGATACCAGGAGTAGAACACTTGAAGCTTCAACCAAGAGAAAGCTACGCTGTGATTCTTCTTCTGCCTTTTATCCTCCATTGGGGTCTAGGCCCTCATCCAACTCACACATCCTTTGCTATCTCTTGCAGCTCCCTCTATGTTATTCATATCTGCGTCATTCCTTGTGTGTGTAGATCGAATGAATTACCAAAATACGATAAGTAGATTGTGAGCTTTACTAGAACACGATTACAAGAAACAAAATGAACGTTGCGGCCAAAGCCTTCGTCAGCTCAGAACAAAACAACACAGACACCAAACTAATAAAACAATCACTACATAGACAATACAGAGGTTACCCAGCTGAATCCTGTCTCGGCGAAATGTGTCTGAAGCGCTAGCCGCTAGATGAATGTGGAGACAACGGGTCGATGGGTAACAGGGATTGGT
Organism: Cepaea hortensis; assembly: GCA_963921405.1. NCBI lineage: Eukaryota > Metazoa > Mollusca > Gastropoda > Stylommatophora > Helicidae > Cepaea > Cepaea hortensis. The sequence continues at coordinate 28,851,544 of OY992892.1, read as the reverse complement.
TAAGATGCCCGATGGGCGGGGGTGGGTGGGTGGGGGGATAACTCCCATGTGGGCGAACGGTGAAGGGTGAATTAGCAGTGAACTAAAGCCGGCGCTATGGCGAATGTTGTAGTTGGCCATTCCGCATACCCAGTTAGCGGGCGTTTGGAATGCAGTACGCCCTGTGTTGGTTAGCATAGGATAGCATGAGTAATGGTTGCTCAGAAGGCAATGACAGCAACCGAACGCAAACTTGCCAAAAAATCACTAACGGCAAAAATAATGCTAAGGATGATGGCATAGAGAGAGAGAGAGAGAGAGGTGGGGGGTGGGGAGTAGGAAGTTAAATGAAACTATGTTGGACATTAAGGCCGTGAGGGGAGAGTGTCCCCAACTGGAAGATGAGGCGGTTTTCCAACGTCTTGCGATCACGTTCGTGAGATGCGCACGATTTGAGCGCCATGACCTTATGTCTGCCACACCACAGTGGTCAGAACTGTTGAAGTGAATGGGCACCGGTTTCTGGGCACCACTGTTGATATCAGATAGGTGTTGCGTACATCTGTCAGCAAGACGTAAGCCTGTCTCACCTATATACTTCATGTCACAACGAGTGCAGACGATCGCATAGATGACGTTGCGACTCGTGCATGAGAAACCCTCACGAATGTGGAAAGTGGTCTTGGGAAATGCCAGACTCTGGGTTTGAAGTGCATATGGGCAGGTAATGCAACGTGATCGAAGACAAGCCATCGTGCCAAAAAGAGACGTAAGGGGGTAGGGTAGACTACTATGGACCAGCACATCCCTGAGGTTACGATCCCGCCTGTAAGCCACCAGAGGGGCCTCTGAAAAGACATCGCGAGTGATAGCGTCTGCCTGGAGAATAGATAGATGCCTAAGGAGGATATTCTTGACAGCAATGTTGTGGGGATGGTAGGTTAATGAAAGGATCGGCCTGTTGTTACGTGGTTTAGGCCTAGAGGAGAGAGCCTCAGTGCGACTGATAGACTGACAGCGGTGAAGGGCTGTAGACAAAACTTTATCAGGATAACCATGAAGGCGGAAGAAATCCAACATTTCGTGGGCTTTTTGACGGAAGTCGTTATTATCCTGACAAAGCCGTCGGAGACGTAACAATTGGGAAAAAGGAATAGAGTCCTTACAAGAGGGGGGATGCGAGGAGGTGTAGAGAAGGAATGCGTGGGAGTCAGTAGGTTTATAATAAACCGTCGTACGCAAACCAGCGGAACCTAAAGAGACTGTTAAATTTAGGAAATTGACAGCCGACGGAGAAACATTGGAGGTGAGTCTGATGCTAGGATGAAAGTTGGAGAAAAAGGAAATGAAGTCATGGAGATCTGACAAGGGCATGTCTGAAACACCAAAGCAGTCATCGATGTATCTCCTGTAGAGGTCCGGGAGCTTACCGGTGTATTGACTCCATACCTGGTGCTCCAGCCCATGAAGAGGCAGGCATAACTGGGACCCATCTTGGTGCCCATGGCCACACCGCTGATCTGGTCGAAGTAGTCCCCATTGAACTCAAACGAATTGAAGTTGAGGACTAACTCTGCGAGACGCAGCAATGGTCCAGTGGCTATGGTGGGGTTGTCCCTTTTCTCCAAGAAAAATTCCAAAGCTTTAAGGCCGTCAGTATGAGGAATAGATGTATAGAGTGAAGTCACATCTAAAGTGAAGATGTGGTACTGAGAAGGGGTGGCAAAACTGATGGAATCAAAGATAGAGATAGCGTGGTTAGTGTCTTTGATATACGAAGGGAGACTAGCAACCAACGGCTGAAATATGCTGTCAAGGAACTCTGAAATCCGTTCAGTAGGACAAGAGCAGGCCGAGACGATGGGTCTACCTGGGTTGCCTGGCTTGTGTGTCTTAGGCAGCATATACAAGGTGGGTTTGCCCAAGCAACTATCGTGGATGATAAGCGAGGTGGCAGAGCTGGGTAACAGGCCTTGCCCGATGATGGCCTTGGTCACGCTCTTGACCTGGGTGTTGTTACTGACCGTCCCATCTTGTTGTCGTGGTCTGTAGAAAGTTGCATCACCAAGTTGCTTGTTACTTCCTGTATATACAAGTCTTTTCTCCAAACCACTAACGCCTCTCCCTTGTCTGCAGGCTTGATAAAAATGTCATCACGACGTTTCAACTGTGTGAGCGCCTGTTGTTCCTCCACTGAAAGGTTGGAGTGCCGTAGTGGCTTGAATTTTAATTTTTGAATTTCGTAAAGAGTCTTGTCGATATAGAGATCGAGGGCTTCGGATGCCCCTGGATTGGGGACCCAAGTAGACCTGCGTTTAGAAAGGTGAGAGAAGTGATCAGTGGGATCGGAAGAGTTATCCCTGTGAGGTTGATTACTGAAGTGCAATTTCAACCTGAGAGTGCGATGAAAACGATGAACGTCTTGGAGTAGCACGTATCTGTCGCCAGAAGGGCGCAGAGGTATGAACCGGAGGCCTTTACTAAGTACCGATTTCTCCTGTGCCGATAGGGGGAGATCTGGAGGTATGCACACAACTAAATTATCGGAGCCGATGGTGGGATGAGGCGAGAGAGGAGAGAGGGAAGGGGTAGGGATAGAGGCACGAAGTTTGACTATCTTGGTGTTTTTAGCCGTGGAAAGACACTTATATAGGTGATGGTTGGTGTTGTTGATGATGCAGCGTATAACGCAATACAAGAAATAATTACCTGAGGTGAGATGTTTAAGACGTCGATCAAGGAAAGCAATACTCGAGCTAAGGTCAGACAGTTGTTGCGAGTGGTTGTCGGCAATACACCGCATGCGAAGAGTAGCGCATTTAAACTCAACTTTAGCCAGGTGTGTGCTGCAACTTTCATACAATGGGCCAGCCGATGGATGAAATCTATAAGTGAAATCGCGTGGGGTAATGTGAAGCCGTAGGCAGTTCTGGAGAAAGTTAAAATGGCATGTGGTACGCGTCTTTTTGTAGATGTTAAGAGCCAAATCGGTAGCCGTGATTCTAAGATCTGTTGGTAACAGACTAAAGCAGAAGATGACATATGATCTCAACTGTTGAAATAGTAACGGTGCGGGAGTGGGAGACATGCCGGTAGATTGGGTAGACAAAGTGGAGCTGAATATGCGATGAAAACAACTGGTAGTGGACAAAGGTCACCGTGTGTAGTCGCCTAGCGATACGGGGACACACACAGGGAATGGGTGGTAAAGTTGATTGAATAGCAGTAAAAGCCTGGTAGTGGGCAAAGGTCACCAGGTGAAGCAGCCTAACGATGTGGGAACACAGATTATGCACAAAGGGAAATGGCAGTAAAGCTGATGGAATAGTCGTGGGGTGGGCAGTCATGGTGCAGCATAGAATAACTAAGAATCAAACAGTTAACGTGTAAATCCTTATACTAAGCAACCAGTACACACAAAATGGACTATAAAAATCAACAAAAACCTAGCGGGCAACAAAGACGAAACTTGTGTGTGTAGGTCTCCCTCTATGTTATTCATATCTATGTCATTCCTTGTGTGTGTAGGTCTCTCTCTATTTTGTTGGCTCTTCCAGCTCCCTCTATGTTGTTCATATCTGAGTCATTCCTTGTGTGTGTAGGTCTCCCTCTATGTTATTCATATCTGAGTAATTCCTTGTGTGTGTAGGTCTCCCTCTATGTTATTCATATCTGCGTCATTCCTTGTGTGTGTGTACGATTCCCTCTATGTTATTCATATCTGAGTCATTCCTTGTGTGTGTAGGTCTCCCTCTATGCTGGAGACAATGGAACTATCTTTCCCTGATTTTAGGAGGGTTGTCATGATTGCTTCTCTCCAGGCTTGTGGAACACTGCTTAAGGTCCAGCTGTTATTGAAGATCTGCAACAGCTTTGTTTTGGCTTTTTTTCCTAGGTTCCTGATCATTTCATTGGAGATACCATTAGCTCCTGGTGACTTTCTCATTTTCAGTTTTGATATGGCTAGCTCCAGTTCTCTGATTGTGATATGTGCCTCCAGAACCTCATGTAGTTTCATTCTGTCCTGTATGTTGCCATTTCTCTCGAATCTCTTGTTGTTTCTCTGGGCTATTTTCGATATTGTTATCTTATGCGAATGAGTACGCAAAATGGTCAGCTGCTTGCTTTCCTGTTAAGATGTTTCCATTTTTATGTAGTGTAATTTTTGAGTTTCTCCCTGTGCCCTCATCATTAAGTTGTTTTATTAGCTTCCACAATTTCCTTGTGTCTCTTTCAAAGTTCAGTGGCTCTGTTTTCTCCTGCCAGCTTTTCCGTCTAGCCTGCAGCTTGACCCTTTGAAATTTGGCTTTTGCGTGCTGGTATTTATTGTGGTGCTCTTGGCTGGGTGTGGCCTCTGCTTTCTTTCTGCACACTTCCACATCATCATGCAACTTTTGCTGTTCACTACTCCAGTAGGGTTTATTATGTTTACAGGCTCCTCTTGGTACTGTTTCTCGTGCAGCCTGTAGTATGCATTTCCCCAAACTCTTCAACTACTTTATGTCTTTCTCAGTATTCAGATTTCTAACCAGTATGTTGGTGCGATGCTTGTACATTGCCCAGTCTACTTTCTTGTAGTTCCACCTCGAGAGGGTGCTGCTTTCACTTACAAGCTCATTTTCTACAGTTAGAAAGACTGGACGGTGGTCATTGCCACCAAGTTGTTTCCCAACACTTCGTGCAATGTTCCACCCTAGGTCTGGTGAATGAAAAGCCAGGTCAGGTGTAGTTGTAGTGTGCCATGATCTCAAGTAGAAAGTATGTGGGTCAGATGGCTTGTTAATCAAGATGAATCTATTTTCATCCTGCCAGTCTTCCAGTCTTCCAGTCCTCTCTGGTCCATGTGATCATAGCCCCAGCTCTGCGAATGGCTGTTGAAGTCGCCACACACAATAATTTTTCTTTTAATGGTTGTGTGTCCAGTGCCTGTGGGCGCACATTTTTACAAGAGTCAGTATCTCACCCTTTCGCCTGTCCTTTCGGTCAGATCGGTAACACTGCTAGCCTCTGATTTGGAAGGCTATATTTTCATTGAGGTGAGTTTCTTGCAAGCAACATAAGCTTACTTTTTCTTGGTCCAAGATGTTTTATAGTTCTATTTTTTTTTTTGCTGACTCCCTCCACATTTCAGTGCATTATTTTTAGTCTTTGTTTGGTAGGGCCAGATGCTCTATTCTCAGGTCCACTGGCTCCACAGGACATTTGAGAAGGACCTCCAGTAGTTGTGGTTGGACCCTTTCATGGCATAGGGCCCGGCACTGCACCTGCCTGGGGGTCCAAAGCAGGGCAGGCACCATAACATTTAGCAGTGGTCGACATATTTCATGGCGTGATTGCGTGGCATTCTGATTTATGTGGTGCGCCTCCTGGCTGGTTGCCTCCGTCTTCAGTACCTTTCCTTTGCTAGAGCAGACTGTGGTCTTACTTGAGTTTAGGTGTGTAGGCACACACACACGTGTCTGCACTTGCACGTACATGCATACACATCAAGAGCGTTCTGGTTATTTCTCGGCGCCAGTGACTCGCCGCCGCTCCTTCTCCTATTAGTTAAAACAGGCCCACCTTTTGCTGCAGTGGTGATGAATGCACGAGCCATTGGGGTATTTATGCAAGGTTGGGCACTCATCCCAACCCCGCCCCCGGCTACATAACAGCAACATTTGGAGCCCACTATCTGTACTATTATCAGGGTTTCTCAATGTGTGCCCTATCAGATGCCAGCATCTCTTCCTCACCTCTTGATTCACTTGTGTCTCCTATGATTTAGCAGATATTATTTTAAAATATTGTGTCAAATTATCATAATCATGAACAGGACCTTTAGAGAAAATCTAACATCGCTGTCATCACAACCTGCCAAAGTTTCTCAGTCCTTCACTAGTTCTCCTACCTTATGTTCCCTCATGCCCAAGGTGTCTGCAATTCCTGTGCCCATCTTTGTGGTGGCTGGCCCCTGCCTTCTGTTGCAAATAATTACTGAAAGTTCTAGTCTTTATTTAATGCTAACACTATGGCAGATCTACATTCAGGGTGTGAAATTATCAGATTCTGTGCCAAACAAAAAGTAGGTGTGAACCAAATACACTTTTTTTCCCCCGTGTTTCCATCCTGTTTCAGGATATTGCGGTCAACACCAGTATCTTTCACCTGTATGTTGATTCCTAGGCTAGATTACGCTCATCAGCACGCCACAACTTTCTGAGCGACCGGCTCCATACTCTCATAAGTAAGTGGCGCGACTCGAACCGCTTCCAATTCTTGTGCGCTCACGTCAACCACGAGAGTATTCGGGGTTAACGGAGAAAGCTGCTAACCCCTCGACCAGGGAGACCGGCCAAATAAACATGTTTGACTGAATATGGGAAGTTGGAGTGTGTCACAGTTATGATTTAAAAGTTGTTAATATGATAGTAGACATGTACTATATATCAAGTTAAAGGGGGTTGCTTAGGGAAAACTATTGTATATAGGCACAAGTCAGATATGGTAAGGTGCTTAAGACGGTTAATCATCCCATGGCACTTAATCAGTTATAGGGTGTCACAAGGTGACTGATTGACATAGAGAAGTGGCTATAGTTGTCTGGAGGATGTCAGTGTGAATGTTCTATTGAATAACTGATCAACCATGATGAATCAATACCAAATACTAGGCTGCACACACAATACTTTAATTTGAACAACTCGATACAATACTATTCCTCAGGAACACTTCATTAAACATAGATATATTGCATCTGCACAGTTACAGTACACATAGCCCCAAACACTATCGCCGCTGACAGCCAGGCTAAGTCTCCAATACTTAGCCCAGGAATTACTATCACTCAAAACACAGAGCAGAGTTCTCTCTCTAACTCCGCTACCATTCAACTTCCCAGAACTCAGGCCTCCACTGTCTGGCTAAAAACACAGTTCTCCTCCAGTGTTCCTCATTGGCCCAATATTCAGTGTTTAAAGATATTCCTGGCTGAAGTTCCTCCGACTTCACCTCAAGACCGACTGTCCTCCTTAGCTTGGCTGGTGTCTCCTTCACCTCAGCCCAAGACTTACTGCCCTTACTTTTCCCGACCTATCTTTTATCTGCTTTTTCTTGGGACCTCCCAAGAACACCATTTAACCTCTTTAACCCTACTTTACATTCTTCCAACCTACCCTTTCTAAGTATCTCTTTGTCTCCTAGTTTCCAGTCACGTTTTTGCATCTCATTAGTGATTTCCTCTGAACCCTGTACATGTTCTAACAATCTAACATTACTGAGCTATTCCTGACTTCGACTGACATATCTGTGATATATCTTAACCACCTGTTTAGGAGCTTTTCCCATTCGTGGATGATTTATATGATGCGTACGTGCCTTAACCAACACTTTGTTTGGGCCTATCCCAGTTTGTTGACTATTGTGATTAACCCTGCTGGTCTCACATTTGCATATACATCTATGACCCTGTTAGCTTGCTAACACTAGCAAATTCCTAGCTAGTCCGTTAACCTCCGATTTGTATAAACAACGCACGTTACATAGGGCTTCACATATATTATGTCTTGGTATTATGTGCAGGTGTGGCCAGCTCCCTTCTCCACTGTTGTCCTTCCCAGAGAATTATCTGGAACAAATGTTGTGGGCTCTGCTGCATCATTGACAGTCAGGACAAGCTCTGACTTCAGGAGGAGATTGAACCCAGACCACTGTCACAGTCATCTCATGCATTATCCATTATACTTTACGTTGTCACAGTTCCGTCTTCCAGATTATCTTCCAGTGATTGATTATTTGAAGATGAAGAATGTGATTGATTATTTTAAGATGAAGAATGTATGATGCTGCACTAGGAAGAAGCCCATAAATGTTTGGTCTCTCCCAGCAGAAGTTAAACATCATGGATGTGGATTGTTCCTGTTATCATCTGGTTAGCTATTCATTAGTTATAACTGTCCGTGTCTGCAGTCATTTTGACTGATCTCATTTAGTCCACCAGCAATAACTGACAAGATTCGTTCAGAAGTGACCTTACACCAGGCTGTGTTATTCATTCAGAAGTGTATCACCTTACACCAGGCTGTGTTATTCATTCAGAAGTGTGTTGCCAAGTTCTTGCTTAGGCTTGTTGTAAAGAACGTGACACACTCATGATGAAACACTATCAATAGTTCTAGAAAACAAGAGCAAACGTCAGTGTCCTCACAGTTTGATCACCTTTTATTTTGACGTTATCACATCACCATGTCGCCCACTCTTCCATCATCCTCTCAGTCGATCAGAGGGTAGAAGGATCATATTATTGTGTAATGACTGGTGCAGTAAATTATATTCTCAGGTGTCTATTGTAATCGTCTAGGGCGAAGCTATCTCTTCTATTTCCACAGATAAGTTCATTTATACAACAGTCAACTTACAACTCTGGCTGGCCATCTTGAGCAAACGCACAACCGCACTTCGCTGTCGAAATTCATGAAATATGAACCGCTGACACAACAAACTGTGTTCATGATTGTAGCCTGTCGTAGGACATCTTGGCCATCTTACTCATTATGTTCAACTTGCTATTTCGCCGTTTCTGGACGCCTGGGTGCATTTTCCAACCTCTCTCTACAATCCCCTCAGCCTGACTGAAGTCTAGTTCTTTCTTACTCCTGACGTCACATCCATCCCGTCACATGATGTTTTGGGATCATGCTCGCTCGAGTAGTTTCCCTTGGTTGGGACTGTCATTCTAAAGTTGAACTATCATCACTTTATTACGACTATTCTATTATGCCACGCTTTCATGGCGATTGTTTCTCATGTAGAACATTACTCTTCGATAGTCTATTTTTGTCAACTGTCACTTGTACTGTGTAACCCTTACTTCAGTATATGGTATGTATATCACCTTACACCAGGCTGTGTTATTCATTCAGAAGTGTGTCATCTACACCGGGCTGTTATTCATTCAGAAGTATGTCACCTCACAATAGGCTATTATGTATAGGCTGCAATATATTATCTCTGTCCATCTACAGTGTCCCAATGATGGAAATTTTGAAGATGGCATATCAGCTTTCAGGTTTCATTAGACTCCACATGGAGGTCAGACTGGTTTAGAAGTATTGTTCCCATCTATTACACAAAAAGGCAGGACTCTAATACAGTCTGCTAACTTGTTGCCCTCACTATGTAGCACCGTGTATATGTCTGATATCCACAGCCCAGGATTCTGCAGCCTGTGCTACTGCCAGGAGAAGAAATTGTCATGGAGGGTCTAAGGGCATATCTCTTGCCAGATGGACGAGAAGAGGGAGCTGGTGGCAGCATGGGAGGTCCGAGTTTGTTGCCATCCGAGGGCGCAGTCTTTCTAACATCCTACCGAGTTATATTTAGAGGCATGCCTTGTGATCATTTTGGTAAGTTATGCAATAAAATGTTTTTGTGTTATATAAACTGAACCCTTATTTATTACTTTATTCTTATTTTGATTATTCTGTCCCATTGTTGGAAACAAGATGTCATTAACCTCATGGCAGTGACCAGCTTCCTCTCTAGCTTTCTTTCCCAGAGATTGAGAGAAGTTTCAGCACTCTCAGCTAACCAATTGCTGAGGCTCAGTTGATAGACCTTTAACAATCAATCAATCAATTAGTCACGTGCTGACTCCACAATGCAGGTTGGCTGCTATGGATCAGTCTGTTTGTCTCTCTTCCTGACTGTAGATTCTGTCAGATTGCTGCTCGTCCATCTCTTGATGTTATCTTCCCACTTGTATCATTATCTACCTCTTGCTCGCTTGCCTTCAACCTTACCCTCCAATATGATTTTTATAAGAGTGTTATGTCATTTAACATGGTCAAAATATTTCACTTGCCTCTTTTATTTCTTTCATCAACTCTTATTTTCATTCCCAGTTTTTCTATAACCTCTGTTTTTTGTGTTTGTTTCCATGAAATACGACATATTCTTCTGTATATCCACATCTATAGAGCCTCTGTTCGAATTTCTAATTGCTTGTTCAATGTCCAGGCTTCCACACCATACAGTAGTGTTGAATATACATAACATTTGAAAATTCTTATTTTTAATGTGTTGTTTACTCTCTGGATGTTAATACTGATTTCATGATGTTAAAAGCATTTTTGGCCATTCCTATTCTCTTTTTGATTTCTGTTTCACTTCTGCCTTCATCTGTTATTACATGTCCAAGACAGGAGAAACTTGTTACTTGTTCTAGTTTCTCCCTGTTTACTGTGATGCTCATTGATGACCTCTCCTTTCCACTGTTAAATATCATAGTTTTTGTGTTTTGGATGTTAATATCTACGCCACATTATGCACTATACCTGTTTAGTTGTTACACTAGTTCTTGTAACTCCTGCTTGCTTGTATCGTCAGCTTACCTAAGATTGTTTATGATTGTTCCGATGATGTTAAGTAAAGGCAGTTTGATTTGTTTAAAAATTCATTCAGTGTATAAGGTAAAAAGGCTTGGGGACAACAAGTATCCCTGCCGTTCTCCTCTTTTTATCTCTATTGGCGATGAATAACTATTTCTGTATCTAATTTATGCCATTTGTTCCCATTACAAGTTACTAATAAGTCTGATGTCATTTCCGTGTACTCCTATATCTTGAAGGCACGTAATTAGTCGTTCATGTTGTACTCTATCAAAAGCTTTCTTGTAGTTTATAAAACATACATATATATCATTCTGAACTTCTATATATTTTTGAATCAACATCCTCAAACAGATAATTGCTTCTCTGGTGCCACTGTTTTTGCAGAACCCAAATTGTTATCCAGCTACTTCCTGATCTATTTTATTTTGAATTTGAGTAGTGTAATGAAAATGGATGTTTTCAAATCTTTGGGGATGTGCCCAGTATTATATATTTCATTAAATAATTCTGTGATAGTATCAATGCCAAAGCTGGATAAGGATTTTATCATCTCTGTTGTTATCTTGTCAGGACCTGCAGCCTTTCCTTCTTTCATCTGTTTAATAGCCTTCTCTACTTCAGCCTTTAATATGTTTGGTCCATATTGAGCATTATACAATGTTGGTTTACTGACCCTTCTGTCCCAGAATAAATCTTCTGTGTATTATGTCCATCTTTTTATTATATCTGTATTATCAACTATTATTTCTCCATTATTTCCTCTAATAGAACCATTTTCTGTTATATTATTGTTCTTTTTTGTAAATCTTTTTATATTTTCATGCAATCTTTTCGAGTTGTGTTTTATGTCTAGATCCTCTGTTTCTTTACATTTTGTCTGAATCCACTCTTCTTAGGCAACTATGCTCATGTGACTTATTTCTGTGTCTATTAATTTATATTCTGGAGTGTTCTTTGCTTTCTTTCTTTGGGTGATTTTGCTCATGATTTCATCAGTTATCCACAGTTGCTTTTTCTTATTTTCTTTCACTGGTGAGTTGATATTTACAACCTGTATGCTAGTTTTTACACATTCCCATTTTGTATTAATTTTTTGCTTCTCAGGATTTTCATGTTGGTATTGTTCCATGCTTTCAATGATTAGCCTATCTTATTTATTTGTTACTTTAACCAGACTTATCTCTGGTTGTTTCAATGGTTGTAAGAGACTTATCTCTGGTTGTTTCAATGGTTGTAAGAGACTTATTTCTGGTTGTTTCAATGGTTGTAAGAGACTTATCTCTGGTTGTTTCAATGGTTGTAAGAGACTTATCTCTGGTTGTTTCAATGGTTGTAAGAGACTTATCTCTGGTTGTTTCAATGCTGATATATCTATTTGAGGCCTCCTCGATGTCCTTATTCCTGTGATTTCAAGTTTTATTTGTAATTTTATTACTTCAGGATTGTGCTCAAAGTTGATATCAGCACCAGTATATGTTTTGGCATTTTAAACATTGTTTTTAAATCTATTTATAATAATGTAGTCAATTTGGTTTCTCCTATCTCCAGTCATGTTGGAAAAATGTGTTACAAATAATAAGATGGTTCTCTTCACAAAGCCGGTTTTCAGCCGGTCTCCTCTGTCATTTCTGGTTCCCATACCATGTTGCCCTACTATCTGCTTGTATTTAATTTTTCCAGCCTTTGCTTTCATGTCTCCATGACAATTAGGACCTCTGATAATTTTACAACTTTCAGTCTTTGTTGTAGGGCTTCATAGTATTCTTCTAGCTTTTCATCACTATCTAAGGGCTTACGAACGCGGTTTGTGAGCCCGTATACCCGAGTTCGAAACATGGCAGTGCTGGTTTTTTCGAAAAAGGTATAGGGGCCGGTCGTTCAGAAAGCAATGGCAAACTACTGAACGTAACACTTGCCTAGTACATCAACAGCAGCTGAAAATGCTGGGGTTGACTGCAACGTCCCGTAAGGGATACGCAACAACAAAAAATTTTTTAATCTGTAGAATTACTATGTCAAAAGGTCTTGCCTTAATTTTGAGTAGTATCATTCTATCTTTATGGGCCCAGAATCAACTGATATTTTTCCCTGAATTTATGTTTAGTAAAATGCCTACTCTTGTCTTGATCTCCTCCCGAGTTAACACATATATTATCGTCTCTCCTTATATAACTAGCGTCTGTCCATCATGTTTCTTATACCATTAGAACATCTAAATTCATGTTTTTACTTCCAAAATTAGGTTGTCAAATTTCCCTGCTTGGTATAATGTGCTTACGCTCCACATACCAATTTTCTGACTTCTAATTCTACTTTTCAGGTAGGTATTGTCAGAATGCATCCTTTCAACAGAATTTGAGATGCATTCATCATTATTTGCTGCCTTGTATGTAGCCACACAAAACCCTCTTCAGCCCAACCCTAGATTTTGTATGCAGTCACATATAACACTCAGCTGGACCCTAAACTTGTATGCAGTCATATATATCCCTCAGCTGAACCATAGACATGTATGCAGTCATGTATAACCCTCAGCTGAACCCTAGACATGTTTGCAATCATATATAGCCCTCAACTCAACCCTTAGACATGTTTGCAGTAATTTATTACCCTCAGCTGAACCCTAGACATGTTTGCAATCATATATAGCCCTCAACTCAACCCTTAGACATGTTTGCAGTAATTTATCACCCTCAGCTGAACCCTAGACATGTTTGCAATCATATATAGCCCTCAACTCAACCCTTAGACATGTTTGCAGTAATTTATCACCCTCAGCTGAACCCTAGACATGTTTGCAATCATATATAGCCCTCAACTCAACCCTTAGACATGTTTGCAGTAATTTATCACCCTCAACTGAACCTTAGACATGTTTGCAGTAATTTATCACCCTCAACTGAACTCTAGACATGTTTGCAGTAATTTATCACCCTCAACTGAACCTTAGACATGTATATAATCACATATAGCCTTCAGCTGAACCCTAGATTTGTATACAGTCATATATAAACCTCATCTAAACCCTGGACCTATTTGCAGTCATATATAAACCTAGACCTATTTGCAGTCATATATAACCCACAGCTGAATCCTAGACTTATTTGCAGTCACATATAACCCTCAGCTAAACCCTAGATGTATTTGCAGTCATATATAACACTAAACTGAACTCTGGACATGCATGAAGTCACATATAACACCTCACCTAAACCCTAGACCTATTTGCAGTCATATATAACCCACAGCTGAATCCTAGACTTATTTGCAGTCACATATAACCCACAGTTGAACCCTAGAGTTGTATTAAGTCAAATATAACCCTCAGCTGAACCCTAGACATGTATGCAGTCACATAAACCCTCAGCTGAACCCTAGACATGTATGCAGTCACATAAACCCTCAGCTGAGCCCTAGACCAATATTGTCACTTATAACCCTCAGCAGTACTGGGTAAATGGGTGGTATTCCAGTCAATACTTATAAACTTCAGCTTTGCTGTGAAACTTAATCTTGTTGTGTATCAGAACTTATGGCATCGGGAACACTGCAGAATCTTAGGGATGTCATTCTCCATTTTCTATGGCCCTCTTGTCATTTGTTTTAGTGGTCATCAAGTTCTGTCCACCCACAATGACCACAAAGGTGGTAGGAATATCGTTCTTGGTAAAAATTCCTTCCTGCTTCTGTGATCTTCATCTGCAGGTTTTCACATTATGGCTGCTCCTATATCTGTTTGTTGGAGAGATAGTCTTACATGTATAATCAGCCATCTTCTGGCATCGTGGAAAATGGTGGCTACAACTGTGTTGTCATGCAGTAGCTGCATCTCTCCTTGTTGAGTATTTATTCCTAACATGGTGTGTTTTTCTCCATTCTGTTCAGAATTACAACATTCTTCTTCTTCTTCCTTTCATCTTCCAGTGGAGCATAGGCCTTCCGCCAACTCATGCCAAGCCCTTTGTAGGCTTGTTCAAAACTGATGTGCAATTGTTGTGCTGTTGATTGGGTCGTGCAGCTCTAGATTTCTATGGTAGAAGGTACCTAGTCTCACTCCACCATTCCTTAGTCATCTCTTACGACATGCTCAGTGGGTTACAGTGTTACTATTCTTTGCTTCTCTTAAGGGCCCATGTAACACCTGTGAATTATATTAGAGCTGGTATGTATTTTCTGGAGTTTGACAATGCCTCTTTAGCCATGTACAATCTCTAAGAGGACTATGATATCGTCCACTGGCAAGGATGTGAGTGTTGCCTTTCCTATAGACACAATTTGGTTTTGATGGTTTCTGCATTCTGCTTCACAGATTTGCTTTGTTAAATTATCTCATTAGCACTTGTTTGGGTATTCTTGCTTGCTTTTTCTTCTTCTTCTTCTTTCGTTTGCTTGAAATATGTCTATAACTGCAATGTTGCCTCTTGTATGAATTTAACTTGTTTTTAAAAGTTCACACAGCGGTCCATAGAGTTTATCTTCCACTGTCGTCTCTCTAGACCAGAAGGCTTGCCTAGACATGTTATAATTTGGGCAGTCTTGGAGTATGTGCTCTGCTGTCTGCGACGCCAATCCACATGTGCACATAGCTGATTCGCAAATCTTGAATTTTGTATACATGTGCTTGCGTAATCTGTTGTGCCCTGTTCTGAGGCGCAGAATAATGACTTGTTCTGGTCTGTCCATAACGTGGTAGTCGTCTTGAGCAGGTTTTGGTGGCTTTCTGACTGATCTGATCATTCTTTTCTTTTGGTGGTATGTAATGGGCACATCAGGCTGTTCTTCTTTGGCTCCTTCCTTAGCCAATTGATCAGCTCTGTCGTTTCTGGGTACTCCACAGTGGGATGGTATCCACTGTATGGTGACCTTATGCTGACTGCTAAGTTCAGAAAGTAGTGTCCTTAGTACTGACAATTTCCCAGACAGGAGCGCCTCGAGTACTGATTTTGCATTTATCAATAGCACCACAGGTTGTGTACCATTGCTGGTATTTAGTAATTTCTCTGTTGCTATCTTGATTGCCTCAATTTCAACATTATAGTTATGGCAGTACTTTCCTGTCGGTACTCTGGCTGTGTCCCTAGTATTATTTGGGTATTCTATGTACACTTCCGCTCCTCCATTTCGAACAGCATTTTGTGCTGACCCATCTGTGTAGACTCGGATCCAGAGATCCTGTGGGTATTCTTCATCAAGGAAGCTAAGAGTGGCTGTTCTGCGCTGCACACTGTTCTG
Organism: Cepaea hortensis; assembly: GCA_963921405.1. Lineage (NCBI taxonomy): Eukaryota > Metazoa > Mollusca > Gastropoda > Stylommatophora > Helicidae > Cepaea > Cepaea hortensis. The sequence goes on along the minus strand of OY992892.1, from coordinate 28,835,963 downwards.
TTCTTCCTTGTCAAATACTCCTCTCACTTTTGTCTGGATTTGTAATGATAGTCTATGTTCATCTTTCCATGGAGTTCGCTCTGGAATAGTTGTTAGGGGGATACCAACTGTGGGCAGATCTGTGGTTTCTCTGCAGAGTCATTTGGCCTGGTGGATAAAACTACTTCTTTTCAACCGCCCCATAGCTAGGTTTTCAAATCTGTTCTTCATAGGGTGGCCTGGCAAGCTGAGGAACTTTTCTGCTTGTATTAGCATTTTCGTATCTCTGCGCTCTCTCAATGCTTGTGTCCTCCTCATCTTCTCCATTTCCACTATAGGGGTTGATCTCATTCCTCCTGTGGTGACTCTAAGTGCTTGATTTTGCACCTTGTCCAACTCTTGTAGTGTGGTTTTTGATGCCATTTTTTTCCCCATATATCCATCACTTGTGTTGTCTCCATATATCAATAAGTCTTCATGTATCCACCACTTGTGTTGTCTCCATATATCAATTAGTCTTCATGTATCCACCACTTGCGTTGTCTTCATATATAAATTCATGTATCCACTGGTTGTGTTCTTGTATCCACTAGCTATCTAGTACCCTACCACACTTATATTCCCACCTCTTCAGCTTTGACAAGATTATTGTGATGGTACTGTTGTTGGATGGAAAGGATACAGAACAAAGCCATGCACATCATTCTTGGATGTACAAGAGATACAGCATGCAGGGTGATGCGCTGACTTCTTGATTTTCCAATCATGAGGGACAGAATACAAATGTGCCAAGCACATACCTATCTCAGAGTTAACGCAAACACACAACATCCACTGCATAGTGAGATTAAGAAGGTAAAGGGCAGCAGATTAAAAAGAGGGAAATCATGGATGAATCAAGCCGAAGACATTCTTCAGCAGGTGTGTTCACTTGAGGACTTAGAACCTGCAAGAACAGCAAGTTAAAAGAGGTGTGGCCAAACAAGAACACTATGCAGGAAGTCAAAGAAGATTAATAAACCAACATAGAACTGGTGTCGTGAGCTGCTACACGCTGCAGGATTTGCTGAGGAGGGGATCCGAGCACTTATGGACTGAATGGTGCGATGTGCAATGAGGATGATCTGTCGATCAACTAATTAACTAACTGTTGTGTTTGCTGTTGTATTATGTAAACTGCTTATTTCTTGTGTACCTTCAGCTTGTGAGAAGTTTGTCATGAGAAGTTTCCCTGTGTCGTCACTAACCAAGGAGAAGAAGATTAGTTTGCAGCACTACTTGCCACAAGGCCACCAGGTCTTTCAGGAGGGTTTGCAACTGCGCTCCACAGTGTTCCAGGTAATTCATTCCTTTTATATCATCTTGAGGACTCCATTCATTACACTTTGTCAGTCACACTCATGGGTGCTCATTACCAGATGTCCACAATTATGTTAGGTAACCACATGACATGCCATTTAGACAAGCTGAGTATGTGATGTTAGACCCACTATTTTTTTTTATTATTGAGCAGTGCACACCTAGTGGCCTGGTCAGTATCAGTCTGGTCCCTTCTAGATTCCTAGAGAAATGTCTGGCACCTCTTCCATGAAGCTGGAATCCCAGAGTCACAAAGGTGACTCTGGGGGCGGCTGGATCAACCTTGGAGCTCCGGTCTGTTTGAAGAAAATCCCTGCCTCAATTATTCAAACACATGATCACCAGGTCGCAGGCCAGCTCGCTAGCCACTGTGTTATTGTAGCTCTCTGATTAGAACAGCAGTATGAAATACTTGCAAGAAATGAATCAGTTATCATTTTTCATGCAGACTTTAAGACCACCTGTCAAGTTCAGAAATGGACCTAGTCCTGAACTTTTGTGTAAAAAGTCTGAGCGGCATTAAAACACTTTTCACAGACCTGTGATCTCTGTAGAAGTCTTCCATTCATTTTTCAAATTAATGTACACTAGAGGACCTCATACACCAGAAAAAAATTAAGAAAAAATACATATTGGAGTGCTCATTCAAAGTTATGCACTAATATATGAGTCCCGGAAAACCAGTTAGAGATTATAATATAAACTATTGACACTATGCTGATGACACAGTTTTGATAGCTAAAAACGCAACAGATCTGCAATAATCTTTGGACATTGTAGAAACAGAGAGTGCAAAGAAATTACCTTTCCTTGAATCTCAAGAGAATAGAAATAATGGTTATATCAAAGAGAAAGATAACACCAAAACATGAGATAACAATAGAAGTGAACATGTTTTAACCAATCTGATCAATTTAAATACCTAGGTACAATCTTAATCAGACGGAAGAGGCATGGCAGAAAATAGGTCAAGCAAAAGCTGCATTTCAGAAAATGCAATTAGTCACTGTCATTAAATGTCAGAAAGGGAGTACTGACGTGCTATATAAAACCTGTTATTACTGTATGGCAGTGAATCTTGAAACATCAATAAACAAATTAGGAAGATTTTGGAAGCAACAGAGATGTGGTTGCTAAAATGTATGTTGTGATTACCTTGAACTGCCAGAGTAACTAACAGTGATTGCCTGGAAGTGGCTAATGAAACTAGAAAACTATGAATATAAGAAACATACAAACAGCATTCTTTGGTCACTAAATGAGAAGAGAGGCATTGGAAAACATTGTGATGACTTGAAAGATCAGTGAGAGAAGAGGTAGACTCAGAGAAATGAGGCTGGATGGATTGAGACAGTGGCATAGAAGAATATCATCAGCAGAACACCAAGAACTGAGATCTGTGCAGAGACTTGAACACCTACTACAAATAGGCAGGGCATATGATAATGATGATGAATATTAAAGGCAGTCATCAAATGTGCACTATTATTGTCATCATGATCATGTTTCCTGCCAACTGATGTAGGTATCCATGTCTGTCCACAGATTTCGGCAAACACTTTAGAATTTATTATTGTAATAACTATACTGTTAAAAAAATCAAAGAAACACATAGCTGTTGAAGGCACACACATAGCCATAATTTTGATATTCAATAACTTTTTTTAATGTTATGAGTTAATTGTTCAAACTGCACACAAGCATACTTTAGGGTTCAGACAATCAATTGACAGTTGTTTTGCATCTGGGTCACAAGAGTTTTTAGGCTTACAGGCTTTCCCATTAGTATGGTGTGTGGCCTCCTCTTCATCGATTAGCGACTGGCATCTCCTGGGCATGGATGCGATCAGACGTCTGATGTGGGCCTGTGGGGTGGCTGCCGACTCTTCCTGGAGTGCCTAGAACAAATCATGACGATTGGCTGGAGCAACGTCTCGGCGACCAGCTCATCTGTGCAGCTCATCCCACTGTGCTCAATCAGACTTATGTCTGAAGACAGGGATGGCCATGGAAGGGTGAGAATGTTGTTAGCAGTCAGGAACTGCGTGGTCAACCGTGCACAATGGGGTCTGGCATTGTCCTGTTGAAACACAGACCTTTGGGGAGCCAAAAGTGGAAGGCGAGACGGACATATAATTAGATTTCTACTGGTACTATTGGTATTGGAACTCTTCGCTGGCTGCTGAGGATGGGGATGGAGCGCTTATGAGAATGCCCCGAATGCTGTGATGTCAATTCCTCAATCAATCAATCAAGTGGAAGGACCTGGGGGTCAAAGAATTTCATTGACGTATCGTGGCTCATTAAAGCCTCCTTCAATGTGAACTAATTGACTCCTTCAGCAGTAACTGATCATTCCCGACACCATTGCACCTCCATCACCATGCAGCAGGGTTTCATTACCGCAATTGTGGGCAAAACGTTCATTTCACCCACGGTAGGCCCACCTCCGACTATCATGACGCTTCAACAAAAATAAAGATTTGTCACTAAACCAGACACATCTCCGTTGATTGTCTGCTGCCCAGGGAACAATGCTGGTTAGCCCAAAGAAGTTAATTTTGGCGATGGCGACATGTAAGAACAGATCCACGATGAGATCGTTGTGCCTGAAGTCCAGCATCATGCAGTCTATTCCGGAGTTTGATCAGACACATGACGTGCAGGCAATGGCTGGGCAGTTGAGGAAGATGTTGAAAATCTGTCTCTGAGGTGACGAAGCCGAATAAAGCGATCATCCGCTGCTGTTCCCACTCTGGGTGGTCTTCTGTGATGCTGGTCTTCAGCTGAGCCAGAGGCTTGGAATTGGTGCCAAAGTCGACTGACGGTACTCTGATGCACGTTTAGATGCCTGGCAACCTGACTTTGACTTTCACCTGCATGCAGTCAGCCAATAGCAATGTTCATTAAATTGTATCGATAGAGATGCTATAGATGTTTGCTTGAAAATGAACTGAATTGTTTTGTGTAGCGTTATCCTTTCATAGGGTTTCAGTTGCGTAGTCAGTGAATAGTTTCACCCCAAATGTTGTTGCTTTTACTTCCGCGCATGATGAGCTGTGGTAAAAATTTGGTCATAAACACTATTGACCTGCATTGTAACGATTACAAAAACGAAAGCAGTTCAGGTCAACACATGCATTTGACACTGTAAAGAACATTTGAGGCTGGTTTTTATATACCCTAGCACCAAATTTTACTTACAAACTCATAAAAACGCACCCTCGTATAGCTATGTGTTCTTTTTTTTAAACAGTATATTAACAGAAAAATACATTGTGCACATATGTTGCTTAATAGTGCCACAGTAACTGTTCAGACTAACCTTTTGGTTGCCAATGTTTGTCCTTCACCTTCTCCACACATTGTCCTTCATATATTTTTCTGATATAATGTTATTTTGTGCTGCTGGACTCTTACCAGGTGCCATTCACAGGCTGGTCTTCGTGTCCCCTCGATGGTATTGATTTTCAGTTCCTGCCACCTAATTGTTCTCATCTTCTTCTGATTTCCAGTGTGTAACCATCTTTAACATTAATAATGACTAGTTAGCTATTCCACTAGTTCACTAATATTCATTATAATCCTTGTTAGTTCACACACGTTTGTCCTCTCTTGATAATGTCCCAGTCCTAGTTGCATTGATATACCCATTTTGTAATGTATCACAAGTATCTGAGGCAGAGAGGGGCTTAACTAGGTGGGATTAACTAGGTGGGATTAACTAGGTGGGATTAACTACCCTCATTACAGGATTGAAGAAGGATAGGAAGAAAAGTCTCTTGCTTCTCTTATCCTTTCTACTACACAATAGATAACAATAATATTAGTGAGCAATATATTTTAATATAGGACAAGTATACAATTCACTTCAAGAACAGCAGAAATTAGAATATGCTATCATTGATCAGCCTTAAATTGTTTAATAACAAGGTTTATATCAGATGTAGTTCTTGTGGATTACCCTTGTTATCTGTTGTCATTTCAGCTGATGAAGATAGCATTTGATGGAGAGGTGAGTCCAGACAACATTGAGGCCTTCTGGAAGCTGGTTCACAGAGTTCGATACCCTGCCACAGTATTTCAAACATTTGCCTTCAGCGGCCACACAGCCCAGCCCTCCACGCAGATGAGACAAAAAAGCAAAGAGAATATATCTCTGAGGTTAGCAGAACACAATCAGTTGTTGATGTTTCCCATTCAAAGCCTTGATGCAGCACATACAGTTGGTGTTCCCATCCCATAGGGACATGTACACAGCCTGACTGAGGCCATCAGCTGAAGCAAACAATGTATAGGTTTATGAGTGTTTGGACAACAGAAAGATGTGTACTGCCAGGTATCAAGATGAAGACAAATACTGACATTGTACAGGATCTGAACACTGGCTCATAAGCAGCATCATGTCTCAGACACTGAAATACGCTGACCATATCACACTGACATATCACACTGTGTCACAGTGACATAGGAAAAACAGTATGGACACATGGTTCCTGGAGGGAGAGGTGGAGTCAACCAACATGAGGGCAGAGACACAATACAATTACCTGTGTGAATGAGTCAACCAACATGAGGGCGGACACAGAATACAATTACCTGTGTGATTGAGTCAACCAACATGAAGGTGGACACAGAATACAATAATTACCTGTGTGAATGAGTCAACCAACATGAAGGCGGACACAGAATACAATAATTACCTGTATGAATAGTCACCAACATGAAGGGGGACACAGAATACAATAATTACCTGTGTGAATGAGTCACCAACATGAGGGCGGACACAGAATACAATAATTACCTGTGTGAATGAGTCAACCAACATGAGGGCGGACTCAGAATACAATAATTACCTGTGTGAATGAGTCCTACATAATCAATTAGTGATCATGTTATCATTAGGCATTGACCTAGATAGAAAAGCCTGTTGGAGCGAGGTACATAGTTCAACCTTCTGTCACCTGATTTATTTTTTTATTCTTTGCTTAGAGACTTGCCAAATTGTATATGATATACTCTCAGTAATATCATTTATATTATGAATTGTGTATTACTGTGTATACATATAAGCACACATATACATGAAAAAAGTCTGCAATGCACATTAAATGACTTTGAAATCTCTGAAGGAATAAAGAGTAAGTGAGTCATAGGAAAATAGCGAAAGGTGTAGTTGGACTTCCAAATCATGTGGTTGCATTCATGGTTTGGGTTACAATTTAAAATAGTGTTGCAAATGGTTGGAGAACACAAGTCAAGCTATCAGAGTCTACTCTGTATCTGTATATGTGTATGTCTGCCTGGGTCGAAGGGCCTACACATGCAAACAGTATATACATTAAACTCAAATTATTTGTGTATGTGTAATACTGAACACATCACCCACTGACTACTGGTCTCTCTCTCTCTCTCTCTCTCTCTCTCTCTCTCTCTCTCTCTCTCTCTCTCTCTCTCTCTCTCTCTCTCTCTCTCTCTCTCTCTCTCTCTCTCTCTCTCTCTCTCTCTCTCTCTCTCTCTCTCTCTATATATATATATATATATATATATATATATATATAAGTATATATATATATTATATATATTAGTATATATTTAATGTGCTTGTGTTTAAATGTCTGATTGCAATGTCCCTATATATATATATAAAACATTAATTTTTATTTGGTGCTTGCTACTTTGAACTCAAGTGTAGTCCATACACACTACTTATAGTAGTGCTGTACTGAATTTTGCATGTGGATTAGCTTTCTCTATTAACAATGTCCCTTGCCATCAGATAAATCCACTCTGACTTTAGAGGTACTTGTAATTTATGTCCCCAAGTCAAGGACGAGAGATCAACAGTTTAGTCCAACTGTCCGGTGTAGGTGCTGAACCCCTTACCTCGGGATCAGCACACCGGATGTTTAAGAATACATGTTCTTATCCATTCGGCCATACTTTCCTCTAACTTTCATATTCAATATTCAGAGTGTGTACAGACATAGAGAGTTCTGACCTTAATTTGACAGTTTGCGTCGATGTGGAATTTACATTCAAGACCTGGAAAGATGTTAGTATTCGGTATATCCGTGTATCCTTGTGGTCTGACTGTGCTGGCATCATATGTCTTTGTCTTGTCTAGAGAGTTTGCCAAACAAAAATTACTGAAGACTGCAAGAAAAGCAGGGCTAAAGAAACATTCAAAAACAAAGCTGAGACACAGCATAGCCAGCCCGTTGCCTGCTCATCATCGTGATGGGGACCATTCTCCACATTCATCTGATAGTGAAACAGAATCTGCAATGAATGTACATTATGCTGATCTTACAGGTAAGCTGGCTTGGTAGTTTCTTGTTTCTGTTATCTTCTTCTTCTTGTGATATTTATAGGCTGTCAAGAGTAATGTTTTTATTGTGAACTGCAAAATGAGCTATAAGGGGCGTTTATTTGCAGTGCGTTTGTGCCGCACTGCGTACGTTAAACATGATCATGTCATAGTCATGTGATAAGTACTGACCAATGAATAAAAGAGCAATTGGTTATCATCCCATGATACATAGGTTTTGTTTCTGACGGTTGAGAAAATGGCCAGGTTGATCCAAAATCCGTCCAAAGAAACTCAAAGAGCGGTGATTCAGTTTCTTTCATTTGAAGGATGTCGACCAGTGGACATTCATCGAAGAATGCAGGCAGTGTTTGGTAACAAATGTGTGTCGAAGATAACAGTGACAGACTTAGCATGAATATTTCGGAAAGGACGTCAGTTCACGATAAATCTTCGACGGCCGGGTCAAACACATATTGTTGCAACATAAAAAAACCATCACCAAAATTGATGCAGCAGTACAGATGAACCGTTGTCGATGCATACGTGTTTGCTAGCGAAAGAATTTGATGTGTCAATTGGGACAATTCAAAAGGTTGTTCATAAGAAATTGCAATATCAGAAGGTGTGTTCACAGTGGGTACCAGGGATGTTGACCGACCACCAAAAAGAGGAACACATGGGATGGTGTTTGAACCACTTGCTGTGTTAGAGAGTGGATGGTGATGCATTTCTCTTCCGCATAGTGGCAGGCGATGAATCATGATGTCACCACTTTGAGCCGAGCAGCAAAAGAGAGAGCATGCAGTGGAAGCATGCTGGATCACCAAAAGCCAAATAATTTTTCAGCAAAGTGTGCATTGGGAAACACCATAGCATTGACTTGGTTTAACATTGCCTGACAACAAGAAAAGTGAGAAAGGTTGCATTGGTGCATTTGTATCAGCACAGCTTCACTTGAAATGCATTCACTGCATCATGCATATCAGTGATAATGTGATCCCGTCCCTGGAGCTGCAAGTTCAAGTCGCTGAGATGAGTGGTTATATCAGACAGAAACGCCAACTCACATTTCCACTTTTTATCCCGAAAAACTGCGGAATCTTTTCCTTTACTGTCCATGAATTGACAGATTTCCTCGATCAGCTGGAAAAATCTACTGAGAACTTTTCCCCTACTTAGCCTCTGTATGATAAGGAATGTCACTGAATGCCGGCCCCCCGTGTGTTGCCGGGGCCCATAAGGGAGGCAAAGAATAGCAACACTGTAGCCTACCATGCATGTCGTAAGAGGCGACTAAGGAGGCTTGATGGTTCCGTCGCCCTGCTACTGAGTGAGTGCGTGGCGCGACACTGTGAGCTGTGAGTTTCGTGTGAAATGCTTCTGAATCTGCCTGAGGTTTTTTGGAACGTGACTGCATGTTCGGAGCGATGGCAGGTGGCTATGTCCCAGAGTTGACCAGTTTTTCCCTTATGCAGAAATGCGTGGCTGCTGGGCTTCTGGTTGACTGCCACTGCCATCAGCGATGAACTGTATTTTCATGGACTGTGTGGGTGAACATCTAGGAAACATTCAGATAGGAAAATGACTGCCGATTCCATCAGAGATGAACAAGGTGTTTCGTGGGGGACTGGTGTGTTGACATTCTGGTGGCGGCATTATGCACAGTGTATCTGTGCGGGCTGTTGTTTGTCGAGACTCCTGTCTTTTCCACTTTTCACATTGGGCAGTGGGGAGCGTTTTGTGTGATATTCACTGGCACAGGAATGGAGCATAATTGGGACGACCCGTTGCTGTGAAGTTGAAACTGCGACTAACTAACTAACTAACTAACTGAATGCCGACTCTATTTATTGCAACAAAGATCGAAATTGGTGGTGATTTAAACCTTTGGCTCTGATAAAGTTGACGGCTTGTGTTACAATGCTCATTACATCTTCCATATTGAGGACTTTAGCACACAGCGATCCTTGGTGTATGATGCAGTGATATGCTATCAGTTCACCGGTACAGTTCTCCTGCATCTTTAACCGCATCCTTCCAACTAGTCCACTTTTTTCGCCACACATCGTCGGTGCTCAATCTGTCTTGTCAGTCCAACGAGTTTGTCCCAAGGGAGGTTCATGTTGGTTAAACTTTGACATACGTTGTCAAAAATGTCTTTTCCTGTCATTGTCCCATGCATGGATTTCATGTCCAATATTTCTTCTGTAACATTCAAACTGGAGTCCACTCCACGGATGAAGATGGCGAGCTGTGCAGTGTCAGTCATGTCATTACTTTCATCGACAGCAAGGGAGAATGCAACCAAATCTGCCTTTTTTGATCAGCTGTGTTTTCACATCAATTCGCCATCTCACAAACCCGATCAACAACCGTATTTCTGCTAAGGCTTACCTTTGCAAACATCTGCTTTTTATCTGAACACAAGACGTCACACACTTTCATCATGCAGTACTTCAGAAGCTCTCCTTCTGTAAATGGTCGGTCTGATTTTGCAATCTCCTCTGACACAATAAAACTTTCCTTGACTGCAGCATCAGTGTGATTTTGCTTTGGTTAAAAACATCTGCTGTGATGTTAGATGCCTCTTCAATTCTTCTACATTCTGCAGCTTCTGCTCTGCATTCAGGCTGTTTAACTTGTCTTGATGTTTAGTCTCGTAGTACCGTCTCAGATTATATTCTTTGATCACAGCCACATTATCTCCACAAATTAGACACACAGGTTTACCGCCAATATCAGTAAACATATATTTAGTCTCCCAGCGGTTTTGAAAGGCTCTGTTTTCAGAATCAACTTTTCTCTTGGCCTTTTAAAGGCTAGCTTTGATTTTAAAAGATTGTGCATCTACTGACAGACGCTTGACTGATATCAGGTTAGCTGTAGCAGAAAAAGGTGACGTAATATCCGGGCATTACACTACATTCATTTTTTATGCGCGGTCCAAAACGTGCGTCTGAGTGTTGTTCGGTAACTATAACGACGAACACTAACTCACTACACAACTTTTATTTTCGCTTATTCTGATCGAAGAGAGAACGCTATAGGGTAGCCTATCATTTGGAAGGCTGCTAATTAGGGAATTTGATTTGCACTTTATATTGTGACGAATATCTGGCCGGCGCTCGACGCTCAGAGGAAAGGCGAGACGGACATATAATCAGATTGCTACTGGAACTATTAGTGTTGGAACTCTTCGCTGGTTGCTGAGGATGGGGACGGAGCGCTTATGGGAATGTCCCGAATGCTGTGATGTCGGTTCCTAAATCAATCAATCAATCAATCAATCAATTGTGACGAATAAAAAAATATTTTTGCCTAAACTTCTCTCTTGTGCCGAATATATTTGTACGTCTGTTGAGACCTCTCGGGTCTGATATGATTGTACGGCGGGCCGGATGTGGCCGGCGGGCCGGATGTGGCCCGTGAGCCTTGAGTTTGACACATGTTCCCTAAAGCCAAAGAAGAAGATGATGACTAACGAGAATATAATTGACTTCTGCACCCCAATGTAGAAAAGGTGAGATTAACTAAGATTATCAGGTACCTCTACATCTCAGTGTTCAAGAAGAGAGGCTAAGCAAGAATATGAGGTACGTCACCACCCCAATGTAGAAAAAGTGAGATTAAACAAGATTATCAAGTTCTTCTATATCCCAGCGTACAAGAGGAGAAGCTAAGCAAGAATATGAGGTACCTCACCACCCCAGTGTAGAAAAGGTGAGATTAAACAAGATTATCAGGTACCTACAAGAGGCGAGGCTTGAATGAATCAACACAAAACCAGAAATAGAACTGATAAGCTTTACTAGAACACAGTAACAAGTGACAAAATGGATGTTGTGGCTAAAGCCCCCCGTCAGCACATAAACAACAAACACACCCAGATACAGCCACATGGGACATCTCTACATGAAAATATATATAAAAGTGACTTATTTGTTTCCTTGTTATGAATTAGACATGTATGTAGTTCAACTCTGTGTGTAGGTGATAGGGCTGATCCCGAACCAGTAATTTGATGGGAAAATATGGGTCAAGGGACTAAAGGACAATCACGACACTCCCAGGGATAGCCATAGCAGCAACAGAGGAGATGAGGATGGGGGGAGGTGTGCAGCTGAGTGAACCATAAAATAGGGAACAATTTTAGACTATACTACAGGGTGAACCACTGAATGGAGGATGTGGGTGCGACAGTTGAAACAAAACTGTCAAAGTTGGGAGCAGTGTTTTTTTTTAAAGGGAGGTTGAGACGTTTGAGCCCAGGACATATGCGACATCTTGAGTGCACACATAGGGAAAAATGAAGCTGCAAGCAAACAGCAGGAAAAAGATGTTAAAATGGTCACCAAAGGGCATCATAGCCAAGACTCTTGTGACAAAAACATGGATTAAAACGAAGAATGGCTACCTACGCTCGAATGGGGAAGTTCCAACCTTAGAATGAGTGTGAAATCTGGCAAGGTGTTTGCTCAAAGTGGATGTGTTCTTGATGTGGAAGTCGCTGACAGAATAGGTGGGTCATAATCGATCAGGATAGATGGGTAATGCAGTGCACATAATATGTAATATAGATTGATTGATTTAGGAATCTACATCATAGCATTCGGGGCATTCCCATAAGCGCTTCATCCCCATCCTCAGCAGCCAGCGAAGAATTCCAACCCCAATACTACCAGTAGGAGTATTGTATTTGAAATATGAAATAAAAACAGGAAAGTATGTGTAACTCCTGTGAACAAATGAGATATACTAAACACAGAGATAGTGTACATACCATACAACCAACTCCACAAAGGTAAACGTCTATCACAGGGGGGAAAGTCCCCCCAGAAAATTATTTTTAATAATAAAATTAAATTAAGTATACTACGAAACAGTGAACGACGTTTCAGTTGTATTAATCTTCATCAGGAACAACACATACAGATCTAAAGAAAAACATGAAATTAGAACATGAACATGTAATAATATGAATCCATATATGTGCACTGTACATAGTCAAAATCATCACTGATAGCATCTGGAAGATCGATGAAAGGAGGAATGGCATATTGGGTAAGAGGTATGCCTAGGGCGAGAAGAGGTGAATGAAAGCTGAGTGATTAATAGGGAAAAGAGGTGAGGAGAATACACCCTGCTAGGTACTATAACATCAGATGGAAGATGTACAAAAGAGATTAAGAGCAGAATAGGGCAGGCAAAGGCCGCATTTCAGAAAATGAAGAGTATCTTGTGCAATAGGTCACTATCACTGAGTGTAAGAAAGAGAGTGCTGAAATGCTATGTAGAACCAGTTTTGCTGTATGGCAGTGAATCTTGGAATGTAAATGAACAAATTAAGAAGAAATTAGAAGCAACAGAGATGTGGTTCCTGAGACGAATGTTGAGAATTCCTTGGACTGCCAGAGTAACTAACGATGACTGCCTGAAACAGGCTAATGAAACTAGAACACTATATACAACAATAAGAAAGAGACAAACAGCTTTCTTTGGTCATGTAATGAAAAGAGAGGCATTGGAGAACATCGTGACAACTGGAAAGACCGAGGGGAAGAGAGGCAGAGCCAGACCAAGAGAAATGATGCTGGATGGATTGAGACGGTGGCACGGAGGAATATCAACAGGGGCTGGGTCACCATGGTAATGGGAGGGGAGTTAAAAGAAACTATATTGGACATTGAGGCCATGAGGAGAGAGTGATCCCAAATGAAAAATTAGACTGTTTTCAATGTCTTACGATCTCATTAATGAGATCTGCAAGATTTGATGGCTGTGACCTGTATGTCAGCCTTGCTGCAGTAATCGGAACTGTTGACATAAGTGGACACCTCTTTATAGACACCACAGTTGACATCCTAAAGGTGCTGCCTAAATCTGTCAGTCAAACGCAAGACTGTTTTACCAATATATTTCATGCCACAATGTGTGCAGATGATAGCATAAATAACATTGTGGCACATGCAGTAGAAATCCAAACACATATAAAAAGTGGTCTTAGGGAATGCCACACTTGCATTTTGAAAGACATGGGGACAGGTCTTACAATGAGGTCGAAGACAAGCCACAGTGCCAGAATGAGACTCTGGAGGTTGGCATAGACTGCTATGAACCAGTACAACCTAAAGAGACTGTTAGGTCCAAGAAACTGACAGCTGGCGAGGAAAGTCTCATGTTGGGGTGAAAGTTAGAGAAAATGGCCATGAAGTTCAGTTCAGTCCAGTTCAGTCACAGTTCCAACATCACAGCAACGGTAAGTCCCTATTATGCTCTGTTCCTGTGCCATTAAATATCACATAAAATGTTCATCACTGCCCCATGTGAAAAGTGGAAAAGACAGGAGTCTCGACAAACAACTGCCCACTCAGGCACACTGTGCATAATGCTGCCACCAGAATGTCACCACCAGAATGTCACCACAAAAGTCCTCCATGAAACAGTCATCCTTGATGGAAGTGGCAGTCACTTTCCCAACCAAATGTTCACCTATAAAGTCTCAATGTTTTTAGATGTTGGTGTTCTGTTTCTAGATGTTTTCTAGCCTGCCACGCCATTTTATCTCCGAAATGCAGATCACGCAACAAAACAACCTCGGACAGATGTAATAAACTTTCACTGTACACAATGCCATCTCCAGAATGCCAACACAAAAATCCTCCATGAAACATGCAATTCATCCTTGATGGAAGCGGCAGTCACTATCCCAACCAGATGCCAGCCCACAAGGTCTCGATATTTCTAGATGTTGTTCCGTTTCTAGATACCCTCTAGCCAGCCATGCCTTCCTCTCTCTACAATGTAGTTCAAGCAACAAAACAACCTCGAACAGATGTAAAAAAAAACACTCCGCTGTCCACATTGCCGTTGCCAGAATTCCAACACAAAAGTCCTCCACGAAAACACAGTTCTTCATCGATGAAACGGCAGTCATTAGAAAACGAGGCAAAAAACCGGTCACTTCTGCAAAACTCCAGCCGCCATACATGCAGATATTTCTAGAGGTTGTTGTTCCATTTCTAGATGATTTCTAGCCAGCTACACCATTTCCGAGCATGCATATCACGCCACAACACCTCGGACAGATGCAAAAAACATTTCACTATACATAATGCCATCTCCAGAATGCCAAAACAACAGTCCTCCACGAAACACAGTTCATCGTCAAAGGAAGTGGCAGTCAACCAGAAGACCAGCAGCCACACATTTCTGCATAAGGCACAAAAACCGGTCAACTCTGGGACATAGCCAGCCGCCACCGCTCTGAACACGCAGTTCACATTCGACAATGAAGTCCTGGAGTTTAGATTAGACCATGCCTGAAACACCAATTCAGTCATCGATAAATCTCCTATAGAGATCTGGGAGCCAACCGGTGTATTAATCCCATACTTGATGTTCAATGTAGCCCATGAAGAGACAGGCATAACTCAGACTAATCTGGTCAAAATAGTGCCCATTGAACTCAGATGATGAGAACCAATTCTGCAAGTTGGGTGGTAATTGTGGGACTATGTGTTTTGTCAAGAAGACATTCAAAAGCCTTAAGACCATCAGAGTGCGGAATAGACCTATAGTGTGAAGCCACATCTAAAGTGAAAATGTACTGATTGGGGGAGGTGAAACGAAGTGAGATTGGCAACCAGCAGCTAAAATATGCTGTCTAGGAACTTTGATATATGTTCCAGTGTATAAAATGAAAGACTATAAATGAAAGTTAATGAAGTATCACAGACAACTGTCAGCAGAAAAGACTTTAGTAAAATGTCAATCTTTTCTCTCAAGCCAGCTCTCAGGTCAAGGGGTTATGAGTGCAATTTTTAATACCACATTTGAAACACAGTTGCAGGCAATTTCGAAACAGATCGCCTTGCATTGGTTTCTATACAAAGGTATGAGTGGCGGTCGTTCAGAAAGCAATGGTAAACTACTGAACATAAACTTGCCAAGAGAATCACAAACAGCCAAAAAACGCTAGGGTTGACTGTCATGTCCTGTAAAAGATATGCAACTAATGTTTTTTTGTTCTCTAAACAAGTGATGGATGAGAACATAAGATGTCAACTTTTTCTCTCAACCAGTGATAGATGAGAATGACCGAACTCCCACCTATTCCAATGATCCCAAGAACATTGAGCGTCTCATGGAGAGACATGCCTATCAAGACTACCAGAGACTTGGCTTGGGCAGTGTGGCCACATCTGGCCAGCGAGGTAGCAGTACAGACCAGTTCAGGGTGTCCACAGTTAATGCAAACTATATGCTGAGCAAGAGGTGACTATCTTTTAAATACCATTCTAGAACGGAGCTTCTTAGGAATTCTGTCTGTTCTTGTGGTGTTTAGTCACTCTTTTTTGAGGTTATATTAGTATTCGCAACAAGCACTTAACTTTTCTGTAACCTAAAATAATCTCTAAATAATCTACAAAGTTCACTAGTACATGGTTATAATTGTTGAGAGAATTGACGTGATGACAATATGGCCATTACTTCCTCTAAGCTGTGGAGTGTTGAGAGAATTGACATGATGACAATATGGCCATTACTTCCTCTAAGCTGCGGAGTGTTGAGAGAATTGACATGATGACAATATGGCCATTACTTCCTCTAAGACGTGGACTGTTGAGAAAATTGACATGATCACAATATGGCCATTACTTCCTCTAATCTGCAGTGTGTTGAGAGAATTGACATGATGACAATATGGCCATTACTTCCTCTAAGCCGTGGAGTGTTGAGAGAATTGACATGATGACAATATGGCCATTACTTCCTCTAAGCCGTGGAGTGTTGAGAGAATTGACATGATGACAACATGGCCATTACTTCCTCTAAGCTGCGGAGTGTTGAGAGAATTGACATGATGACAATATGGCCATTACTTCCTCTAAGCCGTGGAGTGTTGAGAAATGAACCTCCATTTGAATAGCAGATATATATAATATTGCTTGTGAGCTGAGCTAAACATTCAGCTCAGATTTGAACACACCAACAGCAACAAGTTATCTCATTAACAGTCCAATGGTGAGTGGAAAAATGGCTTGTACTAAAGCCAAAGTTGGTAGGTTCTCTGTCTATGATACTGGGATAAAAAGAGTCGAACACTATCTCACTACTATTGGAAGCTGTCAATGAAAGCCGATATATATCTTCTTTTTCTTCTTCAATCCTTTTTTCGAGGGGAGTGCCTCACACCTAAGTATGCACTTCAAAGGTCACTGTATCCAACTTGGGCTCGCACTTGTGTCAGAATCAGACAGGGTTAAAGGTCACTGTGTGACTTCAGCATGCACTTGTGTCAGAATCAGACAGGGTTAAAGGTCACTGTGTCCAACTTCAACACACACTTGTGTCAGAATCA
Source organism: Cepaea hortensis (assembly GCA_963921405.1). Classification (NCBI taxonomy): domain Eukaryota; kingdom Metazoa; phylum Mollusca; class Gastropoda; order Stylommatophora; family Helicidae; genus Cepaea; species Cepaea hortensis. Next base: position 28,818,951 of record OY992892.1, on the reverse strand, counting down.
GACAGGGTTAAAGGTCACTGTGTGACTTCGGCATGCACTTGTGTCAGAATCAGACAGGGTTAAAGGTCACTGTGTCCAACTTCGGCACACACTTGTGTCAGAATCAGACAGGGTTAAAGGTCACAGTGTCCAACTTCGACACACACTTGTGTCAGAATCAGACAGGGTTAAAGGTCACTGTGTCCAACTTCGGCACACACTTGTGTCAGAATCAGACAGGGTTAAAGGTCACTGTGTCCAACTTCGGCACACACTTGTATCAGAATCAGACAGGGTTAAAGGTCACTGTGTCCAACTTCGACACACACTTGTGTCAGAATCAGACAGGGTTAAAGGTCACTGTGTCCAACTTCGGCACACACTTGTGTCAGAATCAGACAGGGTTAAAGGTCACTGTGTCCAACTTCGGCACACACTTGTGTCAGAATCAGACAGGGTTAAAGGTCACTGTGTGACTTCGGCATGCACTTGTGTCAGAATCAGACAGGGTTAAAGGTCACTGTGTCCAACTTCGGCACACACTTGTGTCAGAATCAGATGGAGTTAAAGGTCACTGTGTCCAACCTGGGCACACACTTGTGTCAGAATCAGACAGGGTTAAAGGTCACTGTGTCCAACTTTGGCACACACTTGTGTCAGAATCAGATGGGGTTAAATGTCAACTTCGGCACACACTTGTGTCAGAATCAGACAGGGTTAAAGGTCACTGTGTCCAACTTCGGCACACACTTGTGTCAGAAGCAGACGGGGTTACAGTCATCAGCATCATCATCCAGTGGTTTGTTCTGTGCAGAACTTGTCCCCGACAACAGTCTTGTGTCATTTCTTTTGGTCATAAGCCAGACGTCCTGCTGCTGTTTCTGCCATGTGTAGATGATCTGTCACACTGGTCTTCCTCTTCTCTGCTTCCCCTGCACACCTCCCTTCATTGTTATCTTCTCCAGACATTCACGTCATTTGACACGTCCAAAATATTTCATTTGTCTACATTTTATTTTGTCTTTATAACCAGTCTTCTTTGATATTGAGCTCTTTTTGGATAGCTCTATTTGTTCTTATTTTTACCCATTCAATTTTTAAAACTTTCTTATAGCACTTACATTCAATGACATAAATGTACTTTTCAGCGAATTTGTGAAATATCCCAAGTTTCACACCTGTATGATGCCATAGGAAATACGTTTGCTCTCAGTGCTCGGACTTGTGTTGTTTCTATCTGTTCTGATCCATAAGGGTTTTAATTGCTTTTGTTTTTGTAGAGCAATGATTGTTTGTCTTTTAATGTATTTCATCACATGTCCTTTGCCTGTCTGTATTGAAGTTAGGAATTCAATATGCTCACTTTCTGTAATTTCTCTACATTGATAAATATATCTGTTGTCATATGTGTTTTCTTTATCTTGTTGTCATCTTACATTCACAAGTTTTCTTTCTTCTATAAGTTGTCTTTTTATATTTGCCACGTCTCTTCTTAGTTATCTTGATGTGATATTGAAAGATATGGGTTTTGTGGAAGATAAGTAATGACAAATAATCCACAAAACATCCCCATATCTCACATACAGCAAGACAAAAATGTTGACGAGCTAGTGCAGACATAAACACACCTCTGGTTGACAGGTGTAAATAATTGAATCTCTTGCCACAACATGTGTTTTTGGAGTCACATAGCTAATAAGTTCAGAAATGAAGACATGAAAATAAATATTTTCTTTAAGTTTTATGGATTTGACATTTTTACTGTTGATATTGCATTGATGTCATAAATGTTATACAAATTATACATGCTGTTGATATTGCATTGATTTCATAAATGTTTTACAAATTATACACGCTGTTAAATGTTTCTGCCAGTTACCCAGGTCTGCTTGTGGTACCACAGACAGTTTCTGATGACAGCATACGTAAATTCTGCCGCTGTAACAGACATTCCAGGTATTTGCTGACCCACCATGTAATGTGGTATTCTCTCATGTCTTTGACTAGTATATATGAAACTGTCATGTTTTTCATAAAGTTTAGAGTCCCTGTATGTGAGTGTGTGAGTATGCATGCGTGTGTACAGCCGAGAAAGAGTGAGTGAGTGTGCAGGTGTGTATGTGAGTTAAGTAGTTATATGTAATGTGCGGTAATGTTAAATAAGAAAGAATAAATTGTTTACACAGAACATATTTTACTAGAATTTACTGAAGGAATACCAATTAAACCGTTCAATCGGAAATATATGCAGGACTACTATGGTTGGCATCTGCGGATGAGGAATGAATAGAGGACATGCATGGTGACAACATCCAGTTGTTGCCGGAGCCTATAAATGAAGGTGACTACAGGCCGCCATCAGGCTACTGATAGTAATATCAATACCAGCAAATTTACAATAGGCATTTGAAATGGCAGGAGATTGGCAGAAATAGGAAAGCTAGATATTGTAGTGAAAGAAATGGAAACGATTAAAAATAATATCCTGGGAATGAATGGGATGAAGTGGAAGGGTAAAATAATATTTGACAAACACATAATACTATATTTAGGAAGTGATAAACATGAAAAAGGAGTAGGACAACTGTTTGATGAGGAAATAGCTACATCAGTTAATGGCTATTGAACTATTTCAGATGCGTTATCATGGTTGAAAATAAATAGCAATGGAAAAAAATGTATATATATATCATCATCAAGTGCCGTGCCGACTGGCGTAGGCGTTCATGACTCTCCAAAGATCTCTGTCCTTGGTTTTCTGGATAAACTCTGCCGTTGATATTCCTCCATGCCACCGTCGGAATACATCCAGCATCATTTCTCTTGGTCTGCCTCTGCCTCTCTTCCCCTCAATCTTTCCAGTTGTCACAATGTTCTCCAGCGCCTGTATATATAACAAGCAATAGTGAAGAAGAAATACACAGATTTTATGATAGAATAGAAATGCACCAGAAAAAATCCTGTATGGCTCTGTCCCTTTCCACGGCACAGCGATGACCCCCAGACACTTCTGAGGAAATTGAACTTGTGAGCCCAGTGACGGAGTCTGAAAACAAACCTGTAATTTTCATTCGCAAAGCAGTCATCTTAACTACTTCACCACAGCGTGATTGTAAGAAACAAATAAAATGCAATACCTAAAATACAAAGCATTAACAAACAATGGGGGAAGCTGAAAACGCCTCAACAAACAAACAAAGAAGTATTACTGGAAAGAAGAAGAACGGTAAGAAGAAATAGATAAATGAAGAAATCTTAAAGTTGATGGACATAAGAAAAAACAGAATAATATAATAAGATAAATAAAGAAGTATAAATGTATAAAGGCTTAAGAAAATTGTTTAAATGAACAGTGCAACAAAAATGAGTTAAATTCAGTTCAGAACATCGTGGACTGTCAGAGCAACTAACAACGATTGCCAGACATGAAGCTAATGAAAGTAGAAAATTACCTGCAACTACAAGAAAGCGACAAATAGTATTCTTTAATCATATAAAGAGACGAGAGGCATTGGAAAACGTCTTGACAAGTGGAAAGATGAGTGTTAGAAGAAACAGAGACAGGCCAAGAAGAATTATGCTGGATACTCTAAAACAGTGGTATGGGAGGAATATCATACGAGGGTAAGTCAATAAGTAAGTCACAAATGGCTGTAGAAAAATAACTAAATATGATAACTTGAAACCAGTTTATTTTTATACATACATTGTCCCTTTATTTCTCAACATAATTTCCACCAACATTGATGCACTTATCCCATCGGTTTATCAGTCCTCCCAAACTGGCTGCATAGAACTACATGCTCTGTTTTCTAAACCACGTTTTCACTTTACATTTAACTTCAGGATCATTCGCGAAATGTCTCCCGCCAAGGTGGGTTTTCAGTGGACCAAAAAGGTGGAAATCACTAGGGGCTAAGTCAGGGCTGTAAGATGGATGTTCCAGAACTTCCCACCTTAGTTGGTTAATTTTCTCCTGAGTTAATCGAGCCATATGTGGTCTGGCATTGTCATGAAGAAGCAACACTCTTCTAGTCAGCAGTCCTGGAAATTTCAATCGATCATGCATTATGCTGTATGCTGAACCATGTGAGCACCCTATTGCAGATGTTACAGAGTCTATCGTTACTCACCTGTCACCTCTAATAATCTCCTCCACCCGCTGCACGGATGTTTCTGTTGCAATCTCAACAAGACGACCAGATCGGATTTCATCAATAATTTTAAAGCGTCCTTGAGAAATTTTTCATACCAAGCTATACACTGCTATATGGGACAAACATTTGTCCGCATAAACAGGAAGCACTTCCTTATGAATGTCCTTTGCAGGCAGTCCTTTTGCCCACAAAATACGCACAACAGCACGTTGCTCTTTGGTTGTACACTCCGTAAGTACAGTCACCATTTTGTTTATGCGCTGCGCATGCGCATGAAACACCTAGTGCCACCTGACGAACTGGAATATAAAGTTTGATGTTGCTGTCACCTAATGACACCTGTAGAAAACACCAACTACATTTACCTGCCATACCACATAACTGTGTGACTTACTTATTGACTTTCCCTCATATATAGAATTAGTCTAGAACACCATAGATCAAGATCTGTGGGGAGACATCAGTTAGTCTAGAACACCATAGATCAAGATCTGTGGGGAGACATCAATTAGTCTAGAATATCATAGATCAAGATCCATGGAGAGATATCAATTAGTTTAGAACACTATATTGATTGATTTAGGAACCGACATCACAGCATTCGGGACATTCCCATAAGCTAGAACACTATATATCAAGATCTATTGGGGACATCAGTTAGTCAAGAACATCATAGATCAAGATCTGTGAGGGGACATCAGTTAGTCTAGAACATCATAGATTAAGATCTGTGGGGAGACATCAGTTAGTCTAGAACATCATAGATTCTCTATCTGTGGGGAGACATCAGTTAGTCTAGAACATCATAGATTAAGATCTGTGGGGGGACATCAGTTAGTCTAGAACATCATAGATTAAGATCTATGGGGAGACATCAGTTAGTCTAGAACATCATAGATCAAGATCTGTGGGGAGACATCAGTTAGTCTAGAACATCATAGATTAAGATCTGTGGGGGGACATCAGTTAGTCTAGAACATCATAAAGATCTGTGGGGAGACATCAGTTAGTCTAGAACATCATAGATTAAGATCTGTAGGGAGACATCAGTTAGTCTAGAACATCATAGATCAAGATCTGTGGGGGGACATCAATTAGTCTAGAACATCATAGATCAAGATCTGTGGGGAGACATCAGTTAGTCTAGAACATCATAGATTAAGATCTGTGGGGAGACATCAGTTAGTCTAGAACATCATAGATTAAGATCTGTGGGGGGACATCAGTTAGTCTAGAACATCATAGATTAAGATCTATGGGGAGACATCAGTTAGTCTAGAACATCATAGATCAAGATCTGTGGGGAGACATCAGTTAGTCTAGAACATCATAGATTAAGATCTGTGGGGGGACATCAGTTAGTCTAGAACATCATAGATTAAGATCTGTGGGGAGACATCAGTTAGTCTAGAACATCATAGATTAAGATCTGTGGGGGGACATCAGTTAGTCTAGAACATCATAGATTAAGATCTGTGGGGAGACATCAGTTAGTCTAGAACATCATAGATTAAGATCTGTGGGGGGACATCAGTTAGTCTAGAACATCATAGATTAAGATCTGTGGGGAGACATCAGTTAGTCAAGAACATCATAGATCAAGATCTGTGGGGGGACATCAATTAGTCTAGAACATCATAGATCAAGATCTGTGGGGAGACATCAGTTAGTCTAGAACATCATAGATTAAGATCTGTGGGGAGACATCAGTTAGTCTAGAACATCATAGATTAAGATCTGTGGGGAGACATCAGTTAGTCTAGAACATCATAGATTAAGATCTGTGGGGCGATATCAATGCCCATGCCACAAGAAAAGGCACATGGTGGTGATGATCTTGAGGATGACTGATTAAATGTGTGCAAATCTATAAACAATTGTTCCAGGTCAAGTCTCATTGGCCGCTATGGGAGGGCAATACTGGCCACCCATTCCCCCATGCACTCAAGTCTACACAATATGTGATACTCCATGCACTCAGGTCTACACATATGTGATGCTCCGAACACTTCATACGCCCTGCTACCAGACTTGTGTTGTTTTTTAATATTGTATTTAGCACGGAAGAAAACTTTGCATTGAGTTGAAACCTACACATGGAAAACAATTTGTTGTTGAGCCCAATTCTCTATTTAATATAGAAGTCAGTTTCTGTGTGAGTTGAATGTTGTGTAGAAAGCAAAGTCATTATCATTGAATTATATGTTGTATGTAATGTCATTGGAATTCAACTTGTGACCACAGATTTCCAGTGATCACTTGGAGGCACCCAAAAACCAGAGCTTTGTTGCTGAGAGCCAGCAGCTTCCATTCCAGGAGTTTAGGGGCCATGTTACGTCACAACTCCACTGCAAGTAAGGCATCCAACTAACATCTGTGATAATAGATGGTGACCATTTATTCTTTAGTTTCCAGCACTTGCTATATTAAAGTAACAATTGTCAGGATCACATCATTGCTGGAGAAAGAAGAAGTTCAATAACTGGGACACAGTGAGTTCATGTAAAATATTTTCTGGGATAGAAACAGGTAAAATAAAACTAAACTTTGACCCTATGACCATGAGATTTTGAAATATTCAAACATCCACTGTAAACCGACTTGTGCAGACTAGAACTAACCATTCAAGGACCCCTCTGTATGCCATCAGGTGTATTGGGTGTGTGGTACTAGCACTATATTTGTAGACAAGTGGACACTCAGTGGGAGATGTGGTCAGTACTAGCCCTATATTTGTAGACACATGTACACTCAGTGGGAGATGTGGTCAGTACTAGCCCTATATTTGTAGACAATTGGACACTCAGTGGGAGATGTGGTCAGTATTAACCCTATATTTGTAGACACATGTACACTCAGTGGGAGATGTGGTCAGTACTAGCCCTATATCTGTAGATAAGTGGTCACTCAGTGGGAGATGTGGTCAGTACTAGCCCTATATTTGTAGACAAGTGGACACTCAGTGGGAGATGTGGTCAGTACTAACCCTATATTTGTAGACAATTGGACACTCAGTGGGAGATGTGGTCAGTACTAGCCCTATATCTGTAGACAAGTGGACACTGGGAGATGTGGTCAGTACTAGCCCTATAGTTGTAGACAAGTGGACACTCAGTGGGAGATGTGGTCAGTACTAGCCCTATATTTGTAGACAAGTGGACACTCAGTGGGAGATGTGGTCAGTACTAGCCCTATATTTGTAGACAGGTGGACAGTCAGTGGGAGATATGGTCAGTACTAGCACTATATTTGTAGACAAGTGGACACACAGTGGGAGATGTGGTCAGTACTAGCCCTGTATTTGTAGACAAGTGGACACTCAGTGAGAGATGTGGTCAGTACTAACCCTATATTTGTAGACACTTGGACACTCAGTGAGTGATGTGGTCAGTACTAGCCCTATATTTGTAGACACATGTACACTCAGTGAGTGATGTGATCAGTACTAGCCCTATATTTGTAGACACATGTACACTCAGTGGGAGATGTGGTCAGTACTAGCCCTATATTTGTAGACACATGTACACTCAGTGGGAGATGTGGTCAGTACTAGCCCTATATTTGTAGACACATGTACACTCAGTGGGAGATGTGGTCAGTACTAGCCCTATATTTGTAGACACATGTACACTCAGTGGGAGATGTGGTCAGTACTAGCCCTATATTTGTAGACACATGTACACTCAGTGAGTGATGTGGTCAGTACTAGCCCTATATTTGTAGACACATGTACACTCAGTGGGAGATGTGGTCATTATCACTGTGGCTGCTTTTACTTCCCAAAGATTTTCTTGGTGCCAATTTTAGGCTGGATTGACTAGGTAGTCCAGGCCTTGGTAAAACAACAACCCCCACCTCACGGGAATTCTCACACTTGACCACCAACTTGGCCAGCCAGCATGATAGCCACTGCGCTGGCGCTGCTGCATTGTGCAGATTGTTGAACAATGATTTGCATGTATTTTACCAGACATGACAGACAACCACACAGTCAGCCACCTATGCTGACTTGCAGACTGAAGAGCTTATACTAATAATAGAATACTAAAAATATCAACCAATACATTTAATGATGGTAAAGAATTACAAATCGTGCCTATGCCTAGTAGCAAAATTAAATGTGTGCTTGAGCTTTATTTCTGTGTGAATTTAAGAGTAGATGAGTCAAACAAAAACTGTTCTTGTACCAGACATGGAAGATGTAGGTCTCATCTGTTTACCTCATGAGGAGTGCTTTAGGTGCTGGAAAATAGTGATGGTGATGACGTTTTGGATACGGGTTATTTGTTAGAGGAGACCACACGTCACGGAGAGGTGGTCAGATGATGTGAAATTAGAGCTTTTCTTATTGGGAGTTCCTCTACAAGCCATCTGAAGGTCAAAGAGAAAAGAGTTCAAAGGAATAATGAATAAAATTAATAACGGATGGAGGTTGAGGGATTTCACGAGTTTGTGAAGTACAGTGAGAGAAGAGATCCACATGGACAGCCAGTATTCATGCATTTCTATAAGACAACAAGAGGTTTCATGTTTTAGAGAAGTCACATCACTGAACAGTTGAATCATTGATTGTCTCTAAGCACAGAGACATTGTGCACAAATGTAAATTATGCAGCACCAGAAAGAATCCTAATGTATGTATACCAGATTCATACAGTAGCATTTGATTTGTCAGGTATGCTGTCTGACAGATGTTGCCAGGGCAATGACCTAGATAGCTTATACCGTATGGTTTCCAACTGTTGAGGAGTGTTTCACACGTGCAACTTTCACTTGGGACCTCCAGTCATTCACCCCCAGCCAAGACGGCTATGAGATGTAGTCAGTTAGAGGTTCGCATTCCATCTTAACTCCAGCAGAACCAGTGTGGTTCACAGCACAGACAGTGTGGAATGATGGTTCACAGCACAGACAGTTTGGAATGATGGTTCACAGCACAGACAGTGTGGAATGATGGTTCACAGCACAGACAGCATGGAATGATGGTTCACAGCATAGACTGGGGAATGATGGTCACATCACAGACTGGGGAATGATGGTCACATCAAAGACAGCGTGGAATGATGGTCACAGCACAGACTGGGGAATGATGGTTACAGCACAGACAGTGTGGAATGATGGTCAAGGCACATACTGGAATGATGGTCACAGCACAGACTGGAATAATTGTCACAGCACAGACTGTGGAATGATGGTCACAGCACAGACTGTGAAATGATGGTCACAGCACAGACAGTGTGGAATTATGGTCACGGCACAGACTAGAATAATGGTCACAGCACAGACAGCGTGGAATGGTGGTCACAACACAGACAGTGTGCAATGATGGTCACAGCACAGACAATGTGGAATGATTGTCATAGCACAGACAGCGTGGAATGATGGTCACGGCACAGACTGGAATGATGGTCACAGCACAGACAATGTGGAATGGTTTTCACAGCACGGACAGTGTGGAATGATGGTCACAGCACAGACTGGAATGATGGTCACAGCACAGACAGTGTGGAATGATGGTCACAGCACAGACAGTGTGGAATGATGGTCACAGCACAGACAATGTGGAATGGTTTTCACAGCACGGACAGTGTGGAATGATGGTCATGACACAGACAGCATGGAATGATGGTCACAGCACAGACAGTGTGGAATGATGGTCACAGCACAGACAGTAGACAGTGTGGAATGATGGTCACAGCACAGTCAGTGTGGAATGATGGTCACAGCACAGACAGTGTAGAATGATGGTCACAGCACAGACAGTGTGGAATGATGGTCACGGCACAGACAGTGTGGAATGATGGTCATGGCACAGACAGCGTGGAATGATGGTCACGGCACAGACTGGAATGATGGTCACAGCACAGACAATGTGGAATGGTGGTCACAACACAGACAGTGTGGAATGATGGTCACAGCACATACAGTGTGGAATGATGGTCACAGCACAGACAGCGTGGAATGATGATCACGGCACAGACAGAAATGATGGTCACAGCACAGACAATGTGGAATGGTGGTCACAGAACGGACAGTGTGGAATGATGGTCACAGCACGGACAGTGTGGAATGGTGGTCACAACACAGTGTGGAATGATGGTCACGGCACAGACTGGAATGATGGTCACAGCACAGACAGTGTGGAATGATGGTCACAGCACGGACATTGTGGAATAATGGTCATAACACAGACAGTGTGGGATGATGGTCACAACACGGACAGCGTGGAATGATGGTCACAGCATAGACAGTGTGGAATAATGGTCACAGCACAGACAGTGTGGAATGATGGTCACAGCACAGACAATGTGGAATGATGGTCACAGCACAGACAGTGTGGAATGATGGTAACAGCACAGACAGTGTGGAATGATGGAAACGGCACAGACAGTGTGGAATGATGGTCAGGGCACAGACATTGTGGAATGATGGTCACAGCAAAGACAGTGTGGAATGGTGGTCATGGCTCAGACAGTGTGGAATGATGGTCATGGCACAGACAGTGTGGAATGATAGTCACGGCACAGACTGTGGAATGATAGTCACAGCACAGACTGTGGAATGATGGTCACAGCACAGACAGTGTGGAATGATGGTCACAGCACAGACTGTGGAATGATGGTCACAGCACAGACAGTTTGGAATGATGGTCATGGCACAGATAGTGTGGAATGATGGTCACAGCACAGACTGTGGAATGATGGTCATGGCACAGACAGTGTGGAATGATGGTCACGGCACAGACAGCATGGAATGATGGTCACGGCACAGACAGAGTGGAATGATGGTCACAGCACAGACAGTGTGGAATGATGGTCACAGCACAGACAGCGTGGAATGATGGTCACAGTACAGATAATGTTGAATGATGGTCACATCCTTCCTGATGCTATGGAGTTTGTGAATGGTCCTGAAATTCTCCATGAGCTATCAACAGGAGGAAACTGGAGCACTTATGGAGGTAGCCTTGTGCAGTGAAAGTGATCCTTTTAAAGTGAAGCAAATGAGAAGACTGGACAAATGAGAAGACTGGATAAATGAGAAGGCTGGATACATGAGGTTGGATAAATAAGAAGGCTGGATAAATGAGACGACTGGACATATGAGAAGACTGGAGAAAGGAGAAGATTGGAGAAATGAGAAGACTGGACAAATGAGAAAGCTGGAGAAATGAGAAGAGTGGATAAGTGAGAAGGCTGGATAAGTGAGAAGGCTGGACAAATGAGAAGACTGGACAAATTAGATGACTGGACAAATGAGAAGACTGGACATCACATCCACTACCTATGGGACAGTTGGACGTCAGGGGCTCCTCTGAAATCATGTGTACTTTTTAAGTTCATAGATGCAATAACTGAAGCCACTCTAACACCCAAGAGAGAGTGAGACGACAGCCAGTTTATAAACTTGGACATTTGTAAACTGGTATTATCATGTCTTTACCCAGCACTATGATAATCTTCCTGATTACTGTTGTTAGTGATTGGTCTTCTAGCTTGGTTCATATTATTATATTAATAACTCATTGTTTTGTGACACAGGTTCTTGCAGCAGTGGTGATTCTTCTTCAACTTTAGAACTAGGAAAATACTTGTCACAACTTATATCAGCCACACCCAGCAGTAGTGGTGACCCCATCACTTCGCTGGATCTCCTTATTAAAGCCAGACTGATGGCAGAGTCCCCTGCTCACTTGTCAACTTCAGAATCCAGAAGCATCATGACTCTAGGACATTCTATTGATAAGAGAGTGAGTTCAACTAGTCCTCGACCCATTTCATATGGAAGGAGTCCGGAGCCATGTAAGTGCAGAGGTTTTTTGTTTCTTCACCGAGTCCCTTACCCACATCGCATGGGCAAAATAATGAATCAAATGAGTGTTGATACTTTTGTTTCTTCACCTAGGCCTCTATACACATCATGGAAAGAATCATGAATCATAAAATTGCTGATATTTTAGTTTCTTCACCTAGGCTTTGGTGATGGTTTGTTTCTGACTTACCATTACCATTATATAAATCTTTTATATATTCTGTCAATCTTTTAATGAACTTACAAGCATCATCATTTACCTGACTACATTCACTATTATTTTGATTGGCTCACTATTATCTTGAATGGCTCACTGCTATCCTGATTATTGTCACTATTAGCCAGGAGAAATTTCAGTCAGATAGCAGTGGCAACTATTAGTAGTACTTCTACTAATGTAGATGTCAGTTCTTAGCTCAGCTCAAATGTCACTATTATCCTAAATGTCTCACTATTGTCCTTACTGGCTCACTGTTATTCTGATTAGTCTCATTATTATCCTTAACGGCTCACAGTTATCCTGGATGGCTCACTGTTATTCTAGCTGGCTCACTGTTATCCTGAATGGCTGACCATTATCCTGATTAGTCTCATTGTTATTCTGATTAGTCTCACTATTATCCTGATTAGTCTCACTATTATCCTGATTAGTCTCACTATTATCCTGGTTAGTCTAACTTATCCTGATTAGCCTCACTATTATCCTGATTAGTCTCACTGTTATCCTGATTAGTCTCACTATTATCCTGATTAGTCTCACTGTTATTATGATTAGTCTCACTATTATCCTGATTAGCCTCACTTATCCTGATTAGCCTCACTATTATCCTGATTAGTCTCACTATTATTCTGATTAGTCTCACTATTATCATGATTAGTCTCACTATTATCCTGATTAGTCTCACTATTATCCTGATTAGTCTCTCTTATCCTGATTAGTCTCATTGTTATTCTAATTAGTCTCATTGTTATTCTGATTAGTCTCACTATTATCCTGATTAGTCTCACTTATCCTGATTAGTCTCACTTATCCTGATTAGTCTCACTATTATCCTGATTAGTCTCACTGTTATTATGATTAGTCTCACTATTATCCTGATTAGTCTCACTGTTACTCTGATTAGTCTCACTGTTATTCTGATCAGTCTCACTTATCCTGATTAGTCTCACTGTTATCCTGATTAGTCTCACTATTATCCTGATTGACTGACTGTTATCCTGACTAGCTCACTGTTATCCTGACTGACTCACTGTTATCCTGAATAGTCTCACTGTTATCCAGGCTGTCTGATTTCTGTTTGCTGTCTGTAGCTAGGTCTCCCAACATCAGTCGTAGGCAGCACACAGCACCGGGCGCAGTTTCCGGAGACCTGATCAACAACAGGATGAAGCACATGGCCCATGTGGCTCTCTACGTGTTTGGAGAGAAGTCTCAGATGAAAGTTAGTGCCAGCTACACACTGTCTGTAGACATCTATTGCTGATTGTTTATCCATTGTCTGGCCATTAGAATTGTGTTTTTGTGTATTTAAACTTGTTGTTATTGTTGTTTATCTATATTGCTGTTGTCTACTCAGAAAACATCAATACTAAATGGAAACTAATGTGTATTTTGTACATTGATATAAATATGTACATGTAATCACATGGTACATGCTGTCATAGAGTTGTGGAGTGTTAGGTCTTCACTTATACTAGTTCATATCATGATGATATAAAGATAAAGGCTATAAAGATGATCCTTAGCTGATTGTGTAATAGAAGTACTGTAGCTGATTGTGTAATAGACATACTGTAACTGATTGTGTAATAGAAGTACTGTAACTGATTGTGTAATAGATGTACTGTAACTGATTGTGTAATAGATGTACTGTAACTGATTGTGTAATAGACATACTGTAACTGATTGTGTAGTAGACGTACTGTAACTGATTGTGTAATAGAAGTACTGTAACTGATTGTGTAATAGATGTACTTTAACTGATTGTGTAATAAACATACTGTAACTGATTGTGTAATAGACATACTGTAACTGATTGTGTAGTAGAAGTACTGTAACTGATTGTGTAATAGAAGTACTGTAGCTGATTGTGTAATAGATGTACTGTAACTGATTGTGTAATAGACATACTGTAACTGATTGTGTAATAGACATACTGTAACTGATTGTGTAATAGAAGTACTGTAACTGATTGTGTAATAGAAGTACTGTAGCTGATTGTGTAATAGACATACTGTAACTGATTGTGTAATAGAAGTACTGTAACTGATTGTGTAATAGACATACTGTAACTGATTGTGTAGTAGACATACTGTAACTGATTGTGTAATAGGCCTACTGTAACTGATTGTGTAATAAATGTACTGTAACTGATTGTGTAGTAGACATACTGTAACTGATTGTGTAATAGAAGTACTGTAACTGATTGTGTAATAGACGTACTGTAACTGATTGTGTAGTAGACATACTGTAACTGATTGTGTAATAGAAGTACTGTAACTGATTGTGTAATAGATGTACTGTAACTGATTGTGTAATAGATGTACTGTAACTGATTGTGTAATAGAAGTACTGTAACTGATTGTGTAATAGACATACTGTAACTGATTGTGTAATAGAAGTACTGTAACTGATTGTGTAATAGATGTACTGTAACTAATTGTGTAATAGACATACTGTGACTGATTGTGTAATAGATGTACTGTAACTGATTGTGTAATAGACATACTGTAACTGATTGTGTAATAGAAGTACTGTAGCTGATTGTGTAATAGATTTACTGTAACTGATTGTGTAATAGACATACTGTAACTGATTGTGTAATAGACATACTGTAACTGATTGTGTAATAGAAGTACTGTAACTGATTGTGTAATAGATGTACTGTAACTGATTGTGTAATAGACATACTGTAACTGATTGTGTAATAGAAGTACTGTAACTGATTGTGTAATAGACATACTGTAACTGATTGTGTAATAGAAGTACTGTAACTGATTGTGTAATAGATGTACTGTAACTGATTGTGTAATAGACATACTGTGACTGATTGTGTAATAGATGTACTGTAACTGATTGTGTAATAGACATACTGTAACTGATTGTGTAATAGAAGTACTGTAGCTGATTGTGTAATAGATTTACTGTAACTGATTGTGTAATAGACATACTGTAACTGATTGTGTAATAGACATACTGTAACTGATTGTGTAATAGAAGTACTGTAACTGATTGTGTAATAGACATACTGTAACTGATTGTGTAATAGACGTACTGTAGCTGATTGTGTAGTAGACGTACTGTAACTGATTGTGTAGTAGACGTACTGTAACTGATTGTGTAATAGAAGTACTGTAACTGATTGTGTAATAGATGTACTGTAACTGATTGTGTAATAGATGTACTGTAACTGATTGTGTAATAGAAGTACTGTAACTGATTGTGTAATAGATGTACTGTAACTGATTGTGTAATAGAAGTACTGTAGCTGATTGTGTAATAGATGTACTGTAACTGATTGTGTAATAGAAGTACTGTAGCTGATTGCGTAATAGATGTACTGTAACTGATTGTGTAATAGAAGTACTATAGCTGATTGCGTAAAAGAAGTACCTTTAACTGATTGTGTAATAGAAGTACCTTTAACTGATTGTGTAATAGAAATACTGCAGTGGTTGTGTAATTGAAGTACTGTAACTGATTGTGTAATAAAAGTACTGTAACTTATTGTGTGATAGAAGTACTGTAACTGATTGTGTAATAGAAGTACCTTTAACTGATTGTGTAATCGAAGTACTGTAATTGATTGTGTAATAGAAGGGCTGTAACTGATTGTGTAATAGAAGTACCTTTAACTTATTGTGTAATAGAAGTACTGTAATTGATTGTGTAATAGACATACTGTAACTGATTGTGTAATAGACATACTGTAACTGATTGTGTAATAGAAGTACTGTAACTGATTGTATAATAGACATACTGTAACTGATTGTGTAATAGATTTACTGTAGCTGATTGTGTAGTAGACGTACTGTAACTGATTGTGTAGTAGACGTACTGTAACTGATTGTGTAATAGAAGTACTGTAACTGATTGTGTAATAGATGTACTGTAACTGATTGTGTAATAGATGTACTGTAACTGATTGTGTAATAGATGTACTGTAACTGATTGTGTAATAGAAGTACTGTAGCTGATTGTGTAATAGATGTACTGTAACTGATTGTGTAATAGAAGTACTGTAACTGATTGTGTAATAGAAGTACTGTAGCTGATTGTGTAATAGATGTACTGTAACTGATTGTGTAATAGACGTACTGTAACTGATTGTGTAATAGAAGTACTGTAACTGATTGTGTAATAGATGTACTGTAACTGATTGTGTAATAGAAGTACTGTAGCTGATTGTGTAATAGATGTACTGTAACTGATTGTGTAATAGAAGTACTGTAGCTGATTGTGTAATAGATGTACTGTAACTGATTGTGTAATAGACGTACTGTAACTGATTGTGTAATAGAAGTACTGTAACTGATTGTGTAATAGATGTACTGTAACTGATTGTGTAATAGAAGTACTGTAGCTGATTGTGTAATAGATGTACTGTAACTGATTGTGTAATAGAAGTACTGTAGCTGATTGCGTAATAGATGTACTGTAACTGATTGTGTAATAGATGTACTGTAACTGATTGTGTAATAGAAGTACTATAGCTGATTGCGTAATAGAAGTACCTTTAACTGATTGTGTAATAGAAATACTGTAGCTGGTTGTGTAATTGAAGTACTGTAACTGATTGTGTAATAAACGTACTGTAACTTATTGTGTGATAGAAGTACTGTAACTGATTGTGTAATAGATGTACTGTAACTGATTGTGTAATAGATGTACTGTAACTGATTGTGTAATAGATGTACTGTAACTGATTGTGTAATAGAAGTACTGTAGCTGATTGTGTAATAGATGTACTGTAACTGATTGTGTAATAGAAGTACTGTAACTGATTGTGTAATAGAAGTACTGTAGCTGATTGTGTAATAGATGTACTGTAACTGATTGTGTAATAGACGTACTGTAACTGATTGTGTAATAGAAGTACTGTAACTGATTGTGTAATAGATGTACTGTAACTGATTGTGTAATAGAAGTACTGTAGCTGATTGTGTAATAGATGTACTGTAACTGATTGTGTAATAGAAGTACTGTAGCTGATTGTGTAATAGATGTACTGTAACTGATTGTGTAATAGACGTACTGTAACTGATTGTGTAATAGAAGTACTGTAACTGATTGTGTAATAGATGTACTGTAACTGATTGTGTAATAGAAGTACTGTAGCTGATTGTGTAATAGATGTACTGTAACTGATTGTGTAATAGAAGTACTGTAGCTGATTGCGTAATAGATGTACTGTAACTGATTGTGTAATAGATGTACTGTAACTGATTGTGTAATAGAAGTACTATAGCTGATTGCGTAATAGAAGTACCTTTAACTGATTGTGTAATAGAAATACTGTAGCTGGTTGTGTAATTGAAGTACTGTAACTGATTGTGTAATAAACGTACTGTAACTTATTGTGTGATAGAAGTACTGTAACTGATTGTGTAATAGAAGTACCTTTAACTTATTGTGTAATCAAAGTACTGTAATTGATTGTGTAATAGACATACTGTAACTGATTGTGTAATAGAAGTACTGTAACTGATTGTGTAATAGATATACTGTAACTGATTGTGTAGTAGACATACTGTAACTGATTGTATAATAGGCCTACTGTAACTGATTGTGTAATAAATGTACTGTAACTGATTGTGTAGTAGACATACTGTAACTGATTGTGTAATAGAAGTACTGTAACTGATTGTGTAATAGATGTACTGTAACTGATTGTGTAGTAGACATACTGTAACTGATTGTGTAATAGAAGTACTGTAACTGATTGTGTAATAGATGTACTGTAACTGATTGTGTAATAGATGTACTGTAACTGATTGTGTAATAGAAGTACTGTAGCTGATTGTGTAATAGATGTACTGTAACTGATTGTGTAATAGAAGTACTGTAACTGATTGTGTAATAGATGTACTGTAACTGATTGTGTAATAGAAGTACTGTAGCTGATTGCGTAATAGATGTACTGTAACTGATTGTGTAATAGACATACTGTAACTGATTGTATAATAGAAGTACTGTAACTGATTGTGTAATAGATGTACTGTAACTGATTGTGTAATAGAAGTACTGTAGCTGATTGCATAATAGATGTACTGTAACTGATTGTGTAATAGATGTACTGTAACTGATTGTGTAATAGAAGTACTATAGCTGATTGCGTAATAGAAGTACCTTTAACTGATTGTGTAATAGAAATACTGTAGCTGGTTGTGTAATTGAAGTACTGTAACTGATTGTGTAATAAAAGTACTGTAACTTATTGTGTGATAGAAGTACTGTAACTGATTGTGTAATAGAAGTACCTTTAACTTATTGTGTAATAGAAGTACTGTAATTGATTGTGTAATAGATGTACTGTAACTGATTGTGTAATAGAAGTACTGTAACTGATTGTATAATAGTACTACTGCAATTAATTGTATAATGGTATAATGGTTATACTGTAATAGATTGTATAATAATAATACTACTGTAAATGATTGTATAATGGTCATACTGTAACTGATGTAAGACTGGGTTATTTCTGTAACAGTATGTTTACATATACACAGGGCCTGAAGACAGATGCCTCTCTCCGGTGTGATTTCATCCCGGTTGACCCGTGTGAGATACGTCAGGTGAAAGCCAGCTTTAAGAAGTTGTTGAGGGCTTGTGTGCCTAGCTGCCCCCTCACCAGCACAGATCGCAGCTTTCACAGAGCAGTGGAAGATTCTGAGTGGCTGCAGCAGGTAACTTCTAGGCTTCTTGTTTTGGAGTTTGCTATCTTGAATAAATTGAGGCAGGGCTGTCTTCTGTAGTGTTTTGAATGTGAATGACACATACCATGGACTGTCACCCTTGAATGTCATCCTGGAACATGCTCAACAAAAGACTTGTGATAAAACTTGTCCAGTATTGATGATAACAAACTCCTTCAAACATTGTACAGGTGCCCACATGTAGACACACTGTAGATATAGACATTTTGTAATAAGATGAGAACAAGGGTTGCAATACTGTCATACAGCGTCATCCACTGTGGGTGCAGCCCACATGTACTTTGAACAGATTTGGTACAAATCATGGTGTGGATTTTTAATCGTGGATTTTTACAGTATAAGGAACCTGATGATCTACTCTTGGTATACCATCCAGAGGTAGTGAATCAGATCTCAAGCTTTCTTGGATAACTTATAAGAATAAGTGAATCATGTGTGCATAAATTGTGTTCGGGCAACATTCCTAACATGAGAAAAGTTACCCACAGTAGAATATCTCTAGCAAGTATGTCTCCGGAATGGGTGTGGAAGATAACGAGAAACTACCACATTAATTTGCCAAGCATATGTTTGTGGGCAGTCACCAAGCTAGATGTATGTTAGAGTGTCATGTAGGAAACAGAAACTTCATGCTAGCTCAGACTAAATAACCTGATATGATGTATATTTCACTTGTAGCTGACGAACATCCTCCAACTCTCAGGAGCTGTGGTGGACTTAATTGATGCCCAGGGTTCTTCTGTGATGATCAGCTTGGAGGATGGGTGGGACATCACCACGCAGGTAATGACTTGTACAAAGCTCTCGTGTCTGTTCATGGGTCTTTACTTCGGTATTACCATTCAAGTCGTTGGCCAGGCTTTATGTGCAGCCTTGGTGCCAGGATGGAGTCCATCTTTATCTTCTCATGGTCACTGCCATCTCTCCATAACCTCTGCCCCAATTCTGCATCTCTGGCTATGTCTGGCAGGAGTATAAGTTCAAGAATCCACATCATTGCACTAGGGACATTTCCCACACTAGGGACATTCCCACACGAGCTGCATCCCCTTCTTCAGATGCCAGTCAAGAGTTCCCATGCTGATGGTAGCAGTGACAACCTGTTTAAACATTTGCCAGCATCTTTCCCTACATGTTGAGTGTCACCCAGAGCCTCTGCCCCCTTTCTGCTGAACCAGCCTCTACAGCTGTTTAGCTTCCCAGTTATGTTTGTGCTCATTCATTTTCAGTATCAGTTCAAACACAATTTCCGCTATTTTCAACCCCAAAATGCTTCAGTGGCCTCTGGATGGGATTATTTTATCTTTACTTTGTGATGGTTCACCTGGCCAGGTGAGATTGTGTGGCTGAGGGGTGAGATGCCGCATTATAAATCGTACGATAAGTATCATATTGATGTGTAAGATGAGGTTTTTTTTCTGTTGGCAAGTGGCCTTTTTTCTTACCCCTCTAAACCTGTTTCTCCCCACCCCAGTAGACAACAGCAGTATACAAATGCTGTAATGATTTCTGTTTGTTAGATACATCTTTTTGTCTGGTCAGAAATTGTTCTGAGAGAATATATGGCTCTGGGTGTGAAAATGTGCTCATTTTTCCAACGTTCTAATGAAAATATATGACGGACTAAGCATTTTTACAAGATTTACAATTCTGAATGGATTAGCATTATTTTTGCCTGTTTTACACTGTTAACCCCATTATTTTTGTGTTTGATAGATCATATCCTATTCTCCTTTTTTGGATCATCATGTGAAAGCAGCCCAAAAGCATGCAATTTCATTGTTCACATCCCACACAATCACCAGTCTCAGGTCAGGTCTGTTCTTGTCCTGATTATCCATGCTTGCTTGCTTGCTTGCTTGTGTTTGCTGGCTGTGAACTCCAGCGTGAAGTCCTGTATGTCAGATGAAGACATCCTGTTGTCCAACATCAGTATGATGTAATACCCGACTGAGGTTTGTGTGAGTATCCGTTGTTCGATGTCTGGCATTGGTGTGCAGACTGGTGGTACCTCGCCGTGCAGGCAGATACTCTCCGACTTCGGAAGAATCAGCGATCCTACTACGTTAGCCAGGACCCCGAAGGGACCTGTTGCCCAGGACACACAGCTAGGACTTGTTAGTAGGTCTTGGCCAATATAAGACTTACCCCTGGTGCCTTGGAAATACCTCTGTGTCCCTCGCTGATTATCCATTTTTCCAAATCATTGAGATATTTATCTCCGTTGTCAATTAAGGGCTGTGGAGAGACAAGAGCACCTCTGCCATTTAAGGGGGCCCATGATGATGGTAATGGTATAAATCAGCTATTTTAGCATTGTCATCTATAAACTACATCCTCCAAAGTTGGAGAGTGTCTGCCTGCACAGCGAGGAACCACCAGTCTGCACACCAATAAACCAGACATGGGACAACGGATACTCATGCAAACCTCAAGTGCTATATGACATCACACTGATGTTGGACAACAAGATGTTTTCATCTGGCATACAGGACTTCGTGCTGGAGTTCACAGCCAGCGAACACAAGCAAGCAGGCATCTATAACTGCATTATTTCCATCAACATTGGCTAGTCTGTGGCTGAAGTCAAAGGTTAACAAAATTGTTCTTATTACAAACAATAACTGCAGCAGAAACATAACTCTTTAAATAATCTCTCTGCCACAGGTTGTGTCCCTTGCTCAGCTGATGCTGGATCCATATTATCGTACCATTGAGGGATTCAAGACTCTCATTGAGAAAGAATGGCTGGGTTTTGGCCATCGGTTTAGCCACAGAAACAGTCAGACAACAGCAGCACAAGCCAGCGGATTGGCTCCAATTTTCCTGCAGTTTTTAGATGCAGTGCATCAGGTATGATGAGAGTAGCGAACATGTGATAAGAACATTGAATAACATATGCACCTGTATGTGTTGTTAACATCAGTTATTAACAAAATGAGTTATTAACAAAATAGTTATCCTTAAGTGCAGTAAGGAAATCACATAGCAGTTACTGCCTAAGAGTGTGGAGGTGATGGGGCATCACATATACTGTCTCAGACATTTTGAGGTGTATTGATACATTCCTTTCTTTGCCAGCATTTCTTCCCTGAGAGATCTTCCATAGCCATTCTTTGATGCTGGGCAATCCCAGAACAGTATATAGTCAGTAAAACATACTCAAGGGTACAGATCAGTACAAGCGCTGAAGAGGTAGGGAAGATAAATCCTGGACTCTCTTCTGTTATTGTGGAAAGTATATCATTGCTAGTGTCTACTGGAATGTTTTTCAAGCTGAGGATAAAGACTGCTTGCCCAGGCAGTTGACATTCGATGTAAATGCTAGGTTATTTTGTCTACAAAAGACAGATAACAAGACCTTTCCTTGCTAATCAATAGACCACATGCCTGACAATGTATGAGGTGTAGGTACTAACTCTTCAGCCAAGTACTCCGCTAGTCAGGAATTGAGAGATTTCAAGGATACAGGCTGTGGCATCACCACTCTTATATATATATATGTATGTATACTAGTTGGCCCGGCCCGGCTTCGCCCAGTCCCTGGCGGGGATCTATCTATCTATCTATCTATCTATCTATCTATCTATCTATCTATCTATCTATCTATCTATCTATCTACCTGTCTGTCTGTCTGCCTGCCTGCCTGCCTGCCTGCCTGCCTGCCTGCCTGCCTGCCTACCCGTCCATCCGTCTCTCCCTCCGTCTATCCCTCCCTCCTTCCCTGTCTGTCTGTCTGTCTGTCTGTCTGTCTGTCTGCCTGCCTGTCTGTCTAATAATTTATTGGTTGCAGTTAGAAAATTTTGCTTAATGCTAGGATTATTTTTTGTTTAATGTTGTCGTATAATTTTCATGTAAAAAATAATGTTGTCGTATAATTTTCAAGTAAAAAATGATGTGGTGGTATTGAGAACAACCTTAGATAAACGAAGACCAACTTACAAAAAGCATTAGAATGAGCACTTGAAAGATCTTTACATCTTCCCCCAACAATTAACTTAGGTAAATGGAGCGGCGGCAGCAGCAGCAGAAGAAAAAGAAGGAGGAGGAGGGAGGAGGATTATAACGCATATGCCTGTAGATAACTGTAGCGAAAAGGTCCACCTATTTGAGAAATATGCAACAATTTTACATATATAGCAAAGCTATTAAAAGTTATGTCCGTAAATTAAAATATTAAATAATATTAAGTAAACTAGCTGATCCAGTCCGGCTTCGCCCAGGCCCTGGCGGGGATCTATCTATCTGTCTGTCTGTCTGTCTGCTTGTCTGTCTGTCTGTCTGTCTGACCCGGCCCGGCTTCGCCCAGCTCCTGGTGGGGAGCATCTCATATTATTCATATAAGTAGTCAGATAAGAGCCGGCTTCGTGGCTTAGAGGTTATGACTTTTCTCCGTAATCTCGTATACTCTCGTCAGGTAACGTGATGACGGTTCAAATCAGCAGTGGTTTGAATCGCATCGGTAACTTACGGGGTATGTGAGCCGGCCGCTCAGAAAGCAATGGCAAACTACTGAGGGTAACCTTGCCAAGAGATCAACATACAGCTGAAAGATGCTGGTGTTGACAGCTAAGTCCTGTAAAAAGGATATGCTAAAAAAAAAATTTAAAAAAAGAAGTCATATAAGATCCCGTTCCCATTCCCGACTATCTGTCTGTCTGTCTATCTGTCTGTCTGTCTGTCTGACCCGGCCCGGCTTCGCCCAGTCCCTGGTGGGGAGAATCTCATTTACTTCCTATAAGTAGTCATATAAGCTCCCGTTCCCGACTATCTATCTGTCTGTCTGTCTGTCTGTCTGACCCGGCCCGGCTTCGCCCAGACCCTGATGGGGAGCATCTCATTTAATTCATATAAGTAGTCATATAAGTTCCCGTTCCCGACTGTCTGTCTGTCTGTCTGACCCGGCCCACTTCGTCCAGTCCCTGGTGGGGATCTGTCTGTCTGTCTGTCTGTCTGTCTATCTGTCTGTCTGACCCGGCCCGGCTTCACCCAGTCCCTGGTGGGGAGCATCTCATTTAATTCATATAAGTAGTCATATAAGTTCCTGTTCCCGACTGTCTGTCTGTCTGTCTGTCTGTCTGACCCAGCCTGGCTTCGCCCAGGCCCTGGCGGGGATCTGTCTGTCTGTCTGTCTATCTATGTATCTATCTATCTATCTATCTATCTATGTATGTATCTATCTATCTATCTATCTATCTATCTATCTATCTATCTATCGCCAGGGGACTTAACTTAAGATATAACAATGCTACTAAAAGTTATGTCTCTTGTTTTATATTTTCTTATGTTCAGTCATGTAATTACAAAATTAAATTTTAGTAAGGTAATAGCTGATAGTACACTAAAAAAAACTATGACAGTTGGTTGCACTGGAATGAGAAGAAGACGTATAGAAAATTTCATCTCAATCGGATGGACCGTTCGCAAACGCATAAAGAACGGACCCACACACATCCATACATACATACATACATCGCCTTTTATAGATATATATAACTGTTTGTACACTAACAAACTATGACAGTTGGCAGCACGGGAATGAGAAGAAGATGTGTAGAAAATTTCATCTCAATCGGATGCGAATGCATAACATACATACATACAGACAGACAGACATTGCATTTTATATATATATATATATATATACAGGATAGATTCAGAACAAAAATTTCATATGTAACAAGAACAGGTATAGTTGAAAATCAGAAGATAACAGACTAGTCGGATGACAGATATAACCTATATAAATGGGCACATATGAGTCTTGATGTCTGTTGACATAGTTAACATTGTGATAGCATAGTCTTGTAAAATAAATCAGAGACACATGGGCAGTATATAGCAAGTTAGTCCTAATGATGCATATGGTGAAGTTCAAAAGGTGGGAGAGAGAGAAGCAAGAATAAAGATGTTATCTGCTGTTAATTTCAGCTGTTACTATTTGTATTTCAGATTTATAGATGTTTTGTTTTCTATTAATTGATTTATTTTGTAATGTGATAGTAATCAATGCTGTCATAATTTTAACTTTGTTAACAAGTAACCAAATCAAAGTTTGATTGTGTATAATTATATCCTTGTCTGTACTATGGACATGTCCGGAGTGCAACGAAGATACCCCAACTGATAACTGATAACTATACTGAAACGTTATTACAGAACCTATGCTGACAAATTATTCGGTGTTTCAGAACAAGTATAATTGTGTGTACATTTTTTGTTTTGCAAACAGATCCACCGTCAGTTCCCCCTGTCCTTTGAATTCAGTGAGTACTTTCTGCGCTACCTGGCCTACCACTGTGTCAGCAACAGGTTTCGAACCTTCATGTTTGACAGTGAGCTGGAGCGGGTGGAGTCGGGCTGGCTTCTGGAGGAACAAGGTGTCAGCTGCTCAGATCATGACCTTGACCACCAGTCTCATGTGTCCAGTGTGTTGGAGACCAGGTAACTAGTGGCTGTTCTGTGTGAGTTGAATCCTGGCCATGGCAAGAGGTTTTTATTGGAAAATGACACTACTGGTTGGATTCTACAGGGCAGGGTTATACTAGAAAGATGGCCTACAGTTAGATTCATAAGTTAATAGAATAGTCAAGCCACCAGATGCAGAAGGCAGGGTTACACTAGAAAGATGGCCTACAGTTGTATTCATAAGTCAATAGAATAGTCAAGCCACCAGAAACAGAAGGCAGGTTTACACTAGAAAGATGGCCTACAGTTGGATTCATAAGTCAATAGAATAGTCAAGCCACCAGATGCAGAAGGCAGGGTTACACTAGAAAGATGGCCTACAGTTAGATTCATAAGTCAATAGAATAGTCAAGCCACCAGATGCAGAAGGCAGGGTTACACTAGAAAGATGGCCTACAGTTGGATTCATAAGTCAATAGAATAGTCAAGCCACCAGATGCAGAAGGCATGGTTACACTAGAAAGATGGCCTACAGTTAGATTCATAAGTCAATAGAATAGTCAAGCCACCAGACACAGAACTAAGGAAGATGACAAAATGTAGATGAGAACTGCACTAATGTTTTCCCTAGAATCTTAGGACAAACAATAAAAAAGATTCACAGATGATAATCTTTCTGTATACCAGACTTTTTTACTCTTATATATGTCTTTATGAATTATACATATTCACATTAGTGCATATTTTCTCTTTCAGCATCCTTACATGCATTTTGTATTTCTGAATCTTTGGTACCTATACTAAATATGCCTTGTCCTACATCAGTTGGAGAGACTTCATTGTCAGAATAAAAAACATCATTCATGTTTGGCAGAAGTCTTGCCATAGAGTTTTGTAAAACCAGCGCAGTTTGGTGGAGCCCAAAGTGTGGTACAGGGTATCTCATTATATGCATCTCAGTGGTCACCACACCAGCATATGTGGCGAACAGTGACAACTTACTGCATCATTCACTAACGTGACATGAGAACTGTCACTGTATCCACACAGGTCATTCAGAGTAGGACTATCATGCTTTAGATTGATTCTCAGACAGCCAAAAAACACCAGTGGTGGACAGTTGTGTGCTAGACTCTCAGACAGCCAAAAAACACCAGTGGTGGACAGTTGTGTGCTAGAATCTCAGACAGCCAAAAACACCAGTGGTGGACAGTTGTGTGCTAGACTCTCAGACAGCCAAAAACACCAGTGGTGGACAGTTGTGTGCTAGAATTTCAGACAGTCAAAAACACTTGTGGTGGACAGTTGTGTGCTAGAATCTCAGACAGCCAAAAACACCAGTGGTGGACAGTTGTGTGCTAGAATCTCAGACAGCCAAAAACACCAGTGGTGGACAGTTGTGTGCTAGACTCTCAAACAGCCAAAAACACTAGTGGTGGACAGTTGTGTGCTAGAATCTCAGACAGCCAAAAACACCAGTGGTGGACAGTTGTGTGCTAGACTCTCAGACAGCCAAAAACACTAGTGGTGGACAGTTGTGTGCTAGAATCTCAGACAGCCAAAAACACCAGTGGTGGACAGTTGTGTGCTAGAATCTCAGACAGCCAAAAACACCAGTGGTGGACAGTTGTGTGCTAGACTCTCAAACAGCCAAAAACACTAGTGGTGGACAGTTGTGTGCTAGAATCTCAGACAGCCAAAAACACCAGTGGTGGACAGTTGTGTGCTAGACTCTCAGACAGCCAAAAACACTAGTGGTGGACAGTTGTGTGCTAGAATCTCAAACAGCCAAAAACACTAGTGGTGGACAGTTGTGTGCTAGAATCTCAGACAGCCAAAAACACCAGTGGTGGACAGTTGTGTGCTAGACTCTCAGACAGCCAAAAACACCAGTGGTGGACAGTTGTGTGCTAGAATCTCAGACAGTCAAAAACACTTGTGGTGGACAGTTGTGTGCTAGAATCTCAGACAGCCAAAAACACTAGTGGTGGACAGTTGTGTGCTAGAATCTCAGACAGCCAAAAACACCAGTGGTGGACAGTTGTGTGCTAGAATCTCAGACAGTCAAAAACACTTGTGGTGGACAGTTGTGTGCTAGAATCTCAGACAGCCAAAAACACCAGTGGTGGACAGTTGTGTGCTTTCTTGCTGTTATACCCATTTTAATCCTGGCTCAGTAATCCTGTTTTATGTTTCAGATTGACTATGCTTCACATGATCATTTGGCCAGTTTTTAACCACATTGACATCTTGATTTAGCTTCATGTGTTAGCTTTATTTCTGTATTACATTTGGTGTCCTTACAGGTAGTTTTTAATTTGCCATGCACAGAGAATTTTTATTTTTCCATTTCTGCAGCCTTTCTTATGTTATGAATGTGTTCATGTCTACATGTGTGCTTGTCTGAATGTCTGCTTGTTTGAATGTCTGCTTGACTGAATGTCTGCTTGACTGAATGTCTGCTTGACTGAATGTCTGCTTGACTGAATGTCTGCTTGTTTGAATGTCTGCTTGTTTGAATGTCTGCTTGACTGAATGTCTGCTTGACTGAATGTCTGCTTGTTTGAATGTCTGCTTGACTGAATGTCTGCTTGACTGAATGTCTGTGTATTTGAATGTGTGCTTGACTGAATGTCTGCTTGCCTCAATGTGGCCATGTCTGTATGTGTGTACGATTGTCTAAATGTCTGCATGTGTCTGTGTGCTTGTCTCAATATGGATATGTCTCAGTGTGTGCTTGTCTAAATGTCTGCATGCCTGCTTGTCTCAATGTGGCCATGTCTACATGTGTTTGTGTGCTTGTCTCAATGTGGCCATGTCTGTATGTGTGTATGTTGTCTAAATGCCTGCATGCCTGCTTGTCTCAATGTGGACATGTCTACATGTGTTTGTTGCAGGTCTGCATGTGTTCGTGTCTGTATGAACATACTATTACGTGTGTACATGTGTTTGTGTACATGTGTAGAAATGACTATCTCACTGGCACCTTGCCCTCCTGACAGATGAATGTTACATTATGATTTTTTTTTTTTTAAATGCATAATAATTACAACCCATGTTGGTAAGACCAGCGATAGAGTTATATTTCTCCATAGCACAAATCTTGGGCTAAATTTCTGAGACCATGAGTGCTTTGTCATTATTCGGGGTGTTTAAGACTCGTTAAATTATGGCAGTTGTCTTCACCTTGATGCTTCACTTGGCTCACTTGCTTCCTGACACATGCAAGTAACAGACTTGAGAAATGCACAGCTACAGCGCATGAAGTTTTTTCACAATATTCACCACATAAAGTTTATTCGCAATATTCACCACATAAAGTTTATTCACAATATTCACCACATAAAGTTTATTTACAATATTCACCACATAAAGTTTATTTTGCAATATTCACCACATAAAGTTTATTTACAATATTCACCACATAAAGTTTATTCACAATATTCACCACATAAAGTTTATTCGCAGTATTCACCACATCAGGCTTCAGCAATTTCGATCAATTACTGTGAATAATTTGAATTAATTAACCAGTATAAAATATTTGAAATGATTAAGTTCTGTCCAGACAATTACGCCTGTTGTACCCGTGGTTCTAAAATATGTACCAGTGTTTTACTTGTTGATACATGTCAATCTTTCTTTCACATTGTAATCAGCAAAAATGTGTACACAACTATTATGTAGGGTATGTAGTAGCAATAAATGTCAACATTAACCATAATCATGTCCTATATTTTCATAAACTATCCATTTGTTTTTGTCTGGTCTTTTGAATGGAGTCTTGTCTCTTTCTATAATAGTTTTGTCAGTGTATTTCCCTTTTTCTGTTTCTGATCTGTTCTGTCAATTCTTGTAAACTGTGGTGACCAGATGTCTTGTCTTGTCTCGGATCTGTTATGACACTAATGGTTTCATCGTCGCAGTCAAGTGTTTTGTCTCATTTGTACTTGACCATGTCAATATAGTTTAACTGTTAGGTGTTTTGTCTTGTTTGAACTTGACCATGTCAATGTGGTTTAACTGGTAGGTGTTTTGTCTCGTTTAGCATCAGTTATATCAATCATGGTTTAAATTATCATTATCATTTGTCAGTATTTTTCAGTTATATCCATTGACTTCTCTAATCCAGTTTCTTTAATCAGTAGCGTCACAGCAGTGTAGTAATCATGTCTCTGTAATCAGTAGTAATCATGTCTTTGTAATAAACAGTAATCATGTCTCAGTAATCAGTAGTAATCATGCCTGTGTAATCAGTAGTAATCATGTCTCTGTAATCAGTAGTAATCATGTCTCTGTAAATTGTTATGTCAACCAACTGTCATAATCGGATGATTTGTCTTGTCCGAAGTCAGTTGTGTCAATTATTGTTTCATTGTCATAATGAGATATTTTGTCTCAGTTACAATAAGTTGTGTAATCAAAGGTTTTGTCTTGTCGTCTTTAAGTTCCTAAAGTTTATTGTCAACACCACAGTAGTTTGAAGTTATTACAGTTATTATAGAAAATGCAGATATTGACATGAAATATTCAATTAAGTTTAATTATATTCAATATTTTTCATCAGCGTTTGTCTAATTGCTTGATAAAGAATGTCTTTCAGGCATCCTTGTTTGAAGGATTGTTTGAGTCAGGGTAACACCTTGTCTATCAGGCACTTTTCTTCGCTAGACACCTGGGGTCTTGATGCTCAAGTCCATCAGATACAATGAATAGTATATTACAATAACGATTCTGAAATATAATGACATTACAATGTCTATAGCAATTGTAACACATTCAGTTAAATGTAAATAAAATTCCGTGGCGAAGTGGTCAATCTGTTTGACTCGGGCTCCGAGGGTTGTGGCTTTGATTCCGGGCTGCGGCCTTCAGTTCATGAGTGAAATTTGTCGGAGACTCCTGTGGGTCGTTGCTAGAGCTACAGAGTTTGTGCTTTGTGCGATGCTTTCCGCGCTGCGGAAAGAGACCGAGCCATATGGAATAAAACCCTGTCGACTTTTAAGCAATTTTAAAAAAAATAAAATTCCTTAACAATAATATACATTCGACAAGTGCACTGTAGTCACTACTTCGTTGATAGTATAGCTGGCTTGTCTGTCGTTCTTGTAGATATATTGTAGGTGGATGTGGGAGTGTGTGTCCTGTTCGCTGTCCATGCCTCAAATGACCAGTCTTCCTATCTCAGGTCGCTGTCTATATTCCATGAAGCCGTAAGCTGTTTTAATCTTGCTGACCTGTCTTTGTTCTAGTCTATGGTTGCTTAACTCTTTATACCTGTCTTGCGGGTTGTCGTACATGATTACTACTCTACTTACTTTTAGTCACTTTAACCCCATTTATGTCTATGACAATGAGTTGCCCTTGCAGCAAGATCCCTCTCTTTGCCTGCCTAGTTTACTCCAGAGGAAAGGTAACATCAATACATCTAGAAGAAAACAAGCTACAGAAGCTGCCAGATCAGAAAAGCAAGGCTGTAATTTGTCCCCCAGTTGGATCTTCGATCCTAGACCAGTTGCTGACCAAGGCTTAGGGCCTAGTCTGCCCTGCCATTTAGTCTTAGGTTGCATTTCCTCACACCAGGATAAGGCTTGTATCCTCCCAAATGCACTCCTCCGCCCAAAGCCGTCACAATGTGCGGCGCCGGGTTTGGTAAGCCGGTAGTGCCATCTACTGTCATACAGTAGCTCAGTCATATCTGACTAAGACCTGACATCTGACTGGGCGAAGTGGTCAAGCCGTTTGACTCATGCTCCTAAGGTTGTGGGTTCGATTCCGGGCCGCACCCTTCGGTTTACGAGTTAAATGTTTCGGAGACTCCTGTGGGTCATCGCTAAAAGCTACGGAGTTCGTGCTTTGTGTGACGCTTTCCGCGCTGCGGAAAGAGACTGAGCCATATGGGATAAAACCCGGTGCGATGAAGTCAACCTTGTCGACTTTTAAGCGACTTTTTATCTGACTGTATCTACATTCACAGTTAATGAGGTTGAAGTCAGACACCTCCCATTGTATTTTCTTTGTGTCAGAGAGACAGTAGCAGAATTAGCTTGCTCTTCTCCATATGTCTTGACCTCCTACATAACACAGTTTTGTGTTTTATCAAAAGTCTGAATCCTGTGCCTGATTGAGGCTGAACCCGAATTGTGTTCACCTTCCAGTCAGAGAATACACATCAAATATACAGAACATCCTTGTGGGATCATCTTGACCAGTTATGCCAGCAGTTTCCTGTACTTGTCAGTGTTATGTTTCTCCTGTAGTTGTCAGTATTATGTTCCCCCTATAGTTGTCAGTGTTATGTTTCTCCTGTAGTTGTCAGTGTTGTGTTCCCCCTATAGTTGTCAGTGTTATGTTCCCCCTGTAGTTGTCAGTGTTATGTTCCCCCTGTAGTTGCCAGTGTTATGTTCCCCCTGTAGTTGTCAGAGTTATGTTCCCCCTGTAGTTGTCAGTGTTATGTTCCCCCTATAGTTGTCAGTGTTATGTTCCCCCTATAGTTGTCAGTGTTATGTTCCCCCTGTAGTTGTCAGTGTTATGTTCCCCCTGTAGTTGTCAGTGTTATGTTCCCCCTGTATTTGTCAGTGTTATGTTCCCCCTGTAGTTGTCAGTGTTATGTTCCCCCTGTAGTTGTCAGTGTTATGTTCTACCTGTAGTTGTCAGTGTTATGTTCCCCCTGTAGTTGTCAGTGTTATGTTCCCCCTATAGTTGTCAGTGTTATGTTCCCCCTGTAGTTGTCAGTGTTATGTTCCCCCTGTAGTTGTCAGTGGTATGTTCCCCCTGTAGTTGTCAGTGTTATGTTTCTCCTGTAGTTGTCAGTGTTATGTTTCTCCTGTAGTTGTCAGTGTTATGTTTCTCCTGTAGTTGTCAGTGTTGTGTTTCTCCTGTAGTTGTCAGTGTTATGTTTCTCCTGTAGTTGTCAGTGTTATGTTTCTCCTGTAGTTGTCAGTGTTGTGTTTCTCCTGTAGTTGTCAGTATTGTGTTTCTCCTGTAGTTGTCAGTGTTATGTTCCCCCTGTAGTTGTCAGTGTTGTGTTCCCCCTGTAGTTGTCAGTGTTATGTTTCTCCTGTAGTTGTCAGTGTTGTGTTTCTCCTGTAGTTGTCAGTATTGTGTTTCTCCTGTAGTTGTCAGTGTTATGTTCCCCGTGTAGTTGTCAGTGTTATCTTCCCCCTGTAGTTGTCAGTGTTATCTTCCCCCTGTAGTTGTCAGTGTTATCTTCCCCCTGTAGTTGTCAGTGTTATCTTCCCCCTGTAGTTGTCAGTGTTATCTTCCCCCTGTAGTTGTCAGTGTTGTGTTTCTCCTGTAGTTGTCAGTGTTATGTTTCTCCTGTAGTTGTCAGTGTTATGTTTCTCCTGTAGTTGTAAGTGTTGTGTTTCTCCTGTAGTTGTCAGTGTTATGTTTCTCCTGTAGTTGTAAGTGTTGTGTTTCTCTTGTAGTTGTCAGTGTTATGTTTCCCCTGTAGTTGTCAGTGTTATGTTTCCCCTGTAGTTGTCAGTGTTATGTTTCTCCTGTAGTTGTAAGTGTTGTGTTTCTCCTGTAGTTGTAAGTGTTGTGTTTCTCCTGTAGTTGTCAGTGTTGTGTTTCTCTTGTAGTTGTAAGTGTTGTGTTTCTCCTGTAGTTGTCAGTGTTATGTTTCTCCTGTAGTTGTAAGTGTTGTGTTTCTCCTGTAGTTGTCAGTGTTATGTTTCTCCTGTAGTTGTAAGTGTTGTGTTTCTCCTGTAGTTGTCAGTGTTATGTTTCTCCTGTAGTTGTAAGTGTTGTGTTTCTCCTGTAGTTGTAAGTGTTGTGTTTCTCCTGTAGTTGTAAGTGTTGTGTTTCTCCTGTAGTTGTAAGTGTTGTGTTTCTCTTGTAGTTGTAAGTGTTGTGTTTCTCCTGTAGTTGTCAGTGTTATGTTTCTCCTGTAGTTGTAAGTGTTGTGTTTCTCCTGTAGTTGTAAGTGTTGTGTTTCTCTTGTAGTTGTAAGTGTTGTGTTTCTCCTGTAGTTGTCAGTGTTATGTTTCTCCTGTAGTTGTAAGTGTTGTGTTTCTCTTGTAGTTGTAAGTGTTGTGTTTCTCTTGTAGTTGTAAGTGTTGTGTTTCTCCTGTAGTTGTAAGTGTTGTGTTTCTCCTGTAGTTGTAAGTGTTGTGTTTCTCTTGTAGTTGTAAGTGTTGTGTTTCTCCTGTAGTTGTAAGTGTTGTGTTTCTCCTGTAGTTGTAAGTGTTGTGTTTCTCCTGTAGTTGTAAGTGTTGTGTTTCTCTTGTAGTTGTAAGTGTTGTGTTTCTCCTGTAGTTGTCAGTGTTATGTTTCTCCTGTAGTTGTAAGTGTTGTGTTTCTCCTGTAGTTGTCAGTGTTATGTTTCTCCTGTAGTTGTAAGTGTTGTGTTTCTCCTGTAGTTGTAAGTGTTGTGTTTCTCTTGTAGTTGTAAGTGTTGTGTTTCTCCTGTAGTTGTAAGTGTTGTGTTTCTCTTGTAGTTGTAAGTGTTGTGTTTCTCCTGTAGTTGTCAGTGTTATGTTTCTCCTGTAGTTGTAAGTGTTGTGTTTCTCCTGTAGTTGTCAGTGTTATGTTTCTCTTGTAGTTGTAAGTGTTGTGTTTCTCCTGTAGTTGTAAGTGTTATGTTTCTCTTGTAGTTGTAAGTGTTGTGTTTCTCCTGTAGTTGTAAGTGTTGTGTTTCTCTTGTAGTTGTAAGTGTTGTGTTTCTCCTGTAGTTGTAAGTGTTGTGTTTCTCTTGTAGTTGTAAGTGTTGTGTTTCTCTTGTAGTTGTAAGTGTTATGTTTCTCCTGTAGTTGTAAGTGTTGTGTTTCTCCTGTAGTTGTCAGTGTTGTGTTTCTCCTGTAGTTGTCAGTGTTATGTTTCTCCTGTAGTTGTCAGTGTTGTGTTCCCCCTGTAGTTGTCAGTGTTGTGTTTCTCCTGTAGTTGTCAGTGTTGTGTTTCTCTTGTAGTTGTCAGTGTTGTGTTTCTCCTGTAGTTGTCAGTGTTGTGTTTCTCCTGTAGTTGTCAGTGTTATGTTTCTCCTGTAGTTGTCAGTGTTGTGTTTCTCTTGTAGTTGTCAGTGTTGTGTTTCTCCTGTAGTTGTCAGTGTTGTGTTCCCCCTGTAGTTGTCAGTGTTATGTTTCTCCTGTAGTTGTCAGTGTTGTGTTTCTCCTGTAGTTGTCAGTGTTGTGTTTCTCTTGTAGTTGTCAGTGTTGTGTTTCTCCTGTAGTTGTCAGTGTTGTGTTTCTCCTGTAGTTGTCAGTGTTATGTTTCTCCTGTAGTTGTCAGTGTTGTGTTTCTCCTGTAGTTGTCAGTGTTATGTTTCTCCTGTAGTTGTCAGTGTTGTGTTTCTCCTGTAGTTGTCAGTGTTGTGTTTCTCCTGTAGTTGTCAGTGTTGTGTTTCTCCTGTAGTTGTCAGTGTTGTGTTTCTCCTGTAGTTGTCAGTGTTGTGTTTCTCCTGTAGTTGTCAGTGTTGTGTTTCTCCTGTAGTTGTCAGTGTTGTGTTTCTCCTGTAGTTGTCAGTGTTATGTTTCTCCTGTAGTTGTAAGTGTTGTGTTTCTCCTGTAGTTGTAAGTGTTGTGTTTCTCCTGTAGTTGTCAGTGTTATGTTTCTCCTGTAGTTGTCAGTGTTGTGTTCCCCCTGTAGTTGTCAGTGTTATGTTTCTCCTGTAGTTGTCAGTGTTATGTTTCTCCTGTAGTTGTAAGTGTTGTGTTTCTCCTGTAGTTGTCAGTGTTATGTTTCTCCTGTAGTTGTCAGTGTTGTGTTCCCCCTGTAGTTGTCAGTGTTGTGTTCACCAGGTGTAACATGTTTCATTGTTGTCTTCCAATCAGAGAGTTTAAAAAGTTAGTTGCATGTACTTGACATGACGTAGCAGTCACTGTTTGTGATTTCTTGGCAAATTTACGTTTAGTAGTTTGCCATTGCTTTCTAAACGACCGGCACTGAAACCATTTTATAAAAAACCCAATGCAAGTGGCCAAATCTCCTGCAGCTGTGTTTCCAATGTGGTATCTAGGATTACGAACTGCGTCCGTAACCCCTTCGCCACCTAGCCGGCAATCAGAGAGTAGACACTTTATATACAGAACATCCTTGTGGAATCATTTTGGCAAGTTATGCCAGCGGTCTCCTGTATTTGTCAGTGTTGTTTTCACCTGGGGTAACATATTTCATTGTTGTCTTCCAGCCAGCCAGTTTACTCAGAGAGCAGACGTCGTATATACGGATCTTCCCTGTGGGATCATCTTGACAAGTTATGCCAGCAGTCTCCTGTATTTTTCAACGTTGCCTACGCCATGGAGGATCAAGATCCAGTGAGTGCAGCATGTACTTCAGTCATCCAAATTAGTCTACCACATTTATGTCTCCTTCTTCATCGTTCATGCTCTGTCCTTCACATCAGTGACTCTACCAAAGACAATAGTCATCTCAAGGTTCTCAACAGTTCCATACATTTTTTTTCAGGGAAAGAAATTGTTCTGTTACCGGATCATACTTCTTCTTTTGTCCTGTGATGGTGCTTGCATTGTGCCTGTTTACGGCAAAGCAGCAATATTTTCTTTTTTCAACTGTCACATCTGCTACATCTTGGCATTTCTTGTTTAGGTTTGTCTTACCAGCTATTTTCATAGGGCATATCACTGTCTCATTGGGGTGCTGCATTTACACACACTTATCCACGGAGGCAGGCTGACATTCTGTCTAGCTCATACAGAAAACATACATGCAAGGCAATCCCCAGCATCCAAGGAGGCATCCATTAATGCAGAGCTGATCCATCGTGCTGTGGTCCTCCAGGGAATGGTCACGTTCTATGCATGACTGCTTAGTCTCACTTCAATATCTGGAGATTTCCATTCATCAGAGGTTGTGCCTTAAGGGTGTGTTCTGATGCAGTCTGTAGACATGCTGGGACTTTGATAACTTGCCCACAAAAGCCAGTCCATCCATCAGTATAGTTCTGACAGCTGACATAGCTACAGATGCTGTTTGTTTCCAGGATCAAGGTCATGGTTAGTGATTTCTGTCTTGGTCTTCATGGAGAGCAAATATTTTCCCGCGAGAGCACAAACCCTGGGAAGACATGCAGAGATAACATTTTTCCATTGAGGTCTCAAATAGCCAAATTGTTTGTGTTGAAAGGACCCCTACATACCTAGAGGCATATTGTCTATACAGTGCCAGCCCCGTATGCTCATAGACCAGTTGGCACTGGACAAGTGGTATGGTAAGTCAGTGCCAGCTGCCTTGACTTTCCATGATATTTCCTGGATGAGTGGTGTGGTCAGTCAATGCCAGCTGCCTTGACTTTCCATGATATTTCCTGGGACAACCTGGAAGCCTTGATGGTGATTCAACATATGAACACCTGATCAGATCACAAGCATGTTTGCATTTGTACTATTGCAACACGTAGAGAACAGTTTAGTTATTTGCATAGCCTTTACAAGACATCGCAGTCAATCCCAGCATTTTTTGGCTGTTTGTGATCTCTTGGCAAGTTTACGTTCAGTAGTTTGCCATTGTTTTCTGAACGACCAATCCCATACCATTTTATAAAAAACCCAACACATGGCAGTTTGCTGCCAAATCGCCTGTAGCTGTGTTTTGAATGCGGGATTACGAACTGCGTCCGTGACCCCTTCGCCACAGAACAGTTTGGTCGGAGTAAAATACTTATCACAGAAATTTGTGAGGGCTGCAATTTTCCTTTTAGTAAACAAGTAAGCATAAATTCTTTGAGGTATACAATAACACAAAATATGGCTGGTCAGAACAGCACACGAGTGTTTAAAGTGTATGCACTCTAATTACGGGGCCTCGATGGAATGCTATAATGTTTGCTTTCGTCATTGTTTCCATATGTCAGGATTTGGTCAGTTACACACCAGCTGCATTCCTTGGATATGTTTTTTTTCCCCGCTCACTCGCATTGAACTCAAGCATAGTAAATACACACTTCTAGTACTGCTGCACTTTTTTTTTTCTGCGTGTGGATTAGCTTGTCTTGATATTACCAGAAATTCACCTCCATTTCATGATTGACCTCATTATGAAATAGCATGCATTATAAACATTGTTATGTGCTGCTATCTTTGTGGTTTTCTTTGTATCACTGCTCGGTGGTCTGAACATTCTATACCTTGTGTTGTTCTCATACTTTGTTTATGACAAAAGTTCTGTTTTCTTCACAACTGTATATGATTATGGGGTAACTACTGGAAGCTTCTTGTATAGATTATGACAAGAAACCTAAGTGTTTGGCCATCAATTGGTCAATCACGTATCATCTTCACACTTTTAAGTCTCTTTCTGTCAGACACATTGGTCTTCGTGCATTCAGTGATGCTGTTATCCCACTCATATCTCTGCCACCTATTGCTCACCTGATGCCTACAACTTTTCCTTCAGGTATACGATACACTAGAAGAGAGATGTGACTTTTAATGTAGTATCATTTTTAATTATCTGTTTAATTTTGTTTCTTCCATCAACTGTCTGTTCTTTGCCAGCTCATCTAGATCCTCTAAATTCTGCTGCTTTAGTTTTTATTAAATGTATCCATTTCTTATGCATATCCTCACTTCTGCATGTTTTCTAATAGTGATTATTCAATGTGTGATGATCTGATAGGTATAGAATAGTTGACAGGAATTTGTCTGTAAATATGTAGACATTAATAAATTGTATATGGTGATAATTAAATCTTCATCATTTTATTTCACTGATCTAGATTTTACGGCCATTTGCAAATATTTCCAACCTGAAGATTTGGAGCTTCTTCACAACAGAGGACTTGAGGCACGGAGCTCTCTATGATCTTGACTTGATGGAAGATGCTTTAGAGGAGGATCTGGAGTCTGCTAGGATAGGTGCTATGAGAAGGAAAACACTGAATGCCTGTTATCACACCATCTTCATTCAGCAGCCAGACTTTTTCTGGCATCAGATACAGGTAAGGTTGCTATGACAATATCCATTTCTGGAAGTGATCATCAGGTTGTGCTTTATTTATATTATTATTTATTACTACCAAATTCAAGGACAGAGATTTTTATTGGTTGCATTTTCATGAAATTGCTAGAATATTTCAGTATCTTTTAATTCTCTTCTGTCTGTTTTATATACACAGCCTTAGACGTCAACTAAAGAATACCAGTTTATTTGTGTCTTTTAGTTATATTAAAATGAATCACAGAAGTTGAAAAAGAAGTTATGAAGCGCAGAGGGGTGGATAAATGAAAATACTTAGAGATTCTATCAAGAGAGGCAGAAGATGCAGCAGCTTAAAGAAACATCAGAGACCTTTACAACACCACAAGGGAAATAGTAGGTACATATAATCAACCAAGTGCACTTACCAAAAATATTAGGGACGTTCATTTGAAACCCGTTCCAATGGCTTTATTACAAAAGCTTGAAAGAAACATTAATAGGTGTGATAGAATTAAACAAAGCATTCATTTTGAATGAATTATGCACCATGGGTTGGTCAGAAGAAGTCGCCGTAGGCATTCGGGCAAGCATCCTATTGCTTAGGTAGGCAGCGAATGCCGTCCCCAAAAAAGGATTGTGGTTACTCACTGAACCAAATGTTTACCATGTTCATTACATCTGCATCTGTGTGAAATCATTGCACCTTTAGAGCTTTTTTAGAGGTCCGAAGAAGTGAAAATCACATGGTGACAAATCAGGACTATAGGCTGGATGTTGCAGAATTTCCCACTTCTTCCTTGCTAATGCTTCCTGCACAATCTTTGTGACATGCGGACGTGCATTATCGTGCAAGAAAATCACACCGCGAGAAAGCATGCTGGGTCGTTTATTCTTGGTGGCTTTTTGCAGCTTGTCTAGTGTTTGCAACTAGTGGGTAGAGTTGACGTTGACACCAGGTTCTGTAAAGTCGGCCAACAATAGCCCTTCATGGTAAAAAAATGTGCTCAGTATAACCTTACCAGCGGAAACCTGTAACTTGAATATTTTGGCTTTTGAATATTTTGGCTTTTGGTGATCCAGCATGCTTCCATTGCATGCTCTCTCTTTTGCTGCTCAGCTCAAAGTGGTGACACCATGATTCATCGCCTGCCACTATGCGGAAGAGAAATGCATCACCCTCCACTCTGTAATGCAGCAAGTGGTTCAAACACCATCCCATGCGTTCCTATTTTTGGTGGTCAGTCAACATCCGTGGTACCCACTGTGAACACACCTTTTGATATTGCAGTTTCTTATGAATGACTTTTTGAATTGTCCCAATTGACACATCAAATTCTTTCGCTACCGAACGTATGCTTCAACAACAGTTCATTTGTACTGCTGCATCAATTTTGGTGATGGTTTTTTTCTGTTGCAACAATATGCGCTTGACCCAGCCGTCGAAGATGAACTAATGTTCTTTCCGAAAACATTCGTGCTCAGTCTGTCACTGTTGTCTTCGACACACATTTGTTACCGTACGCAGTCTGCATTCTTCGATGAATGTCTACTGGTCGACATCCTTCAAATGAAAGAAACTGAATCACCACTCTTTGACCTTCTTTGGACGGATTTTGGATCAACCCGGCCATTTTCTCAACGGTCAGAAACAGAACCTATGCATCATGGGAAGATAAGCACATGCTCTTTTATTCATTGGTCTGTACTTATCACATGACTATGACATGATCATGTTCAACGTACGCAATTACGCGCGGTGCAGCACGAACAGATTTCAAATGACCGCCCCTTATAGTAATGAGAAAGCTGTTACTAACAATAAAGATCAAATGAACTGATAGGCTAAATTCTTTGAGGAACTTCTGAGTAGACCAGTCCCAAATTTTCCTAATAATATCCAGCTGACAGAAGTTGATCTGGATATCAACTGTGAAAAACAACCTATAGAAGAAATCAGAAAAGCTATTAAACCACTGAAAGATGGAAAAACTGTTGGTCTAGATAGTATCCCAGCAGAGGCTATTAAATCTAAAATAGACACATCAACTGAACTGCTGCACAAAATATTTAGCAGTTAGAAGAAATGCCAGCTGGCTGTAGAGGAGGTTATTTAGTGATATTGCCTAAGAAAGAGAACCTATAAATTATAGAGGAATAATGTTATTGTCTGTTCCAGAAAAAATATTTAGAAAGATCATTCTAGAGATGTTAAGCGATGCCATTAACAAACAATTAAGTAATCAACAAGCAGGTTTCTGACCAGATCAGATAGTCACATTATAGAGCCCTGACCAGATAGTCACATTATACATAATATTAAGTTCAGTTGAATTTGCCATTTTATACTGGATTTGTGGATTATATGAGATGGCCTTTGATAGCAATAGTAGGCAATACCCTTGGAGGTTAATGGGGCAGTATGGATCCCACAGAACAGCATTAACTTAACCCCTTTACCGTGGAAAAAAAAAAATTTTTTTTGTTATGCAAACTGTGTATTTTTTTTCTTTCATAATTTGATATGTTATGTTGTCCTGGCAAAATAAAATGTTTTTTTAAGTGAAAATGAGTTGTCTTTTAGAAATTGTGAGGAAAATAAATGTTCTGTACTAAATGGTACTGTTCAATAACGAACTAAACTGATACGTATATTAGATGTCAATTGTTTTTAGTAATTATACTTGGTGTGGTAAACACCAAAACATGGAGCTGCACATAGTGCTGTGTCACACTTCGGACAGTAGTATCGTGTCTCTTTACGAAATTTGAAAAAATCTGAGAAAAAAAAATCTGAAAAAAAAAAAAAAATATGAAAACCCAGCCAAGTTGTTCAAGCCCGTACTCTGTAGATTCCAAGCTTGCTAATAAAAACTATGCAAATACATGCCCATAGGATACATGTATGTACGCATACATCTACACAAGCTATACTATGCATAAATTATAATCATACTACAAAGTTATAAATTATAATCATAATAAAATCACAATAAAAAGTTTTTTGTTGTTTCGTACCTTTTTTTTCTTGTTTACTGTCCACTTTCACTTTTGGCACCACGTGATGACCTACTTTTA
Source organism: Cepaea hortensis (assembly GCA_963921405.1). NCBI lineage: Eukaryota > Metazoa > Mollusca > Gastropoda > Stylommatophora > Helicidae > Cepaea > Cepaea hortensis. The sequence goes on along the minus strand of OY992892.1, from coordinate 28,777,705 downwards.
TCTTCCGCTGTTGAACTGGCTGTTGGATTAGCCGCCCTATGCATTTCCTATGCTATTTTTGTATTAACACGAGTTTACTCGGGACGCACGGCACACAGAAGACTTTTACATCTGATGACGAGTTAACTCGTGATGCACGGTTAAAGCCAACAATTTTTATGACGAGTTAACTCGTGACACAAGGTAAAGGGGTTAATAGGGATAACATGAAGATGTGAACTAAAGAATTCTTCATGAGAGAAAACTAATAGATATATTTGAAATTAAAATAGGAGAGTGACAGGGACACCTTTGTCACCATTATAATTCTTACTAACTATAGACTGAGTTATGGAGATAATAACTACCCCCAGAATTGGAAATCAATGGATCCTGACAACACAACTTGATTATTTTGACTTTACAGACATTGTACTCCTGTCACTCTCATAAAATCAAATGCATGATAAACTGAACACACTTGATGGGAGGTCACAACTAATGAGATTAAATCAAGTAAATAACAATCCAGTCCCCTTGTTAAAACCTCACTTCAGGAAGAGGAATCCTACACCCATTTAGGTAACGATGTAAACAAAGATGGGGGAATAGAGAGAAATATTACAATAGGGATACAATAGGCAAGAGGAGCTTTCATAGGGCTAGGAGTTTGTGGAAGTCAACAGAAATTAAACTTAGCACCAAATTTAGAATGTCTAACTCCATGGTTAAATGAGTGGATCAGAAACATGGAGAACGAATAAAAGAAATAATAATCAACTATACACTTGTAGTAATTGGTGCCTGTCCACAATAGTGGAACACACATGGTATGACAGATTCACCAATGTGGGGCTCATGGAGAGAACTAGACAAATTCCAGTAAATCAAGAGATGACAAAATGACACAGGTGCCAGATATTACACACATTGAGAACACTGGAGGATAGTATAACTAGACTCTACCTTATGGAAAGTGAATTTAATGATGAATGAATACGTAGGTAGATATGTCACTAAATAGGTGAGTATATTATGTGTAGCTTAACAGTTGGGTGTGGGGCTGAGTAGATGTTGATGAGTAAAGGTGAAAGTAGATGGAGATGTTTTAGTGTAGGTGGCTGGATGTGTTAATAGGTGGATGTATAATTGCGTTGTTTTGTACTCTTTTTATAATTAGTTATTTTTCTTATATTGTATAGTTTCTTCCCTGAGCCATGGGTTTTGAACAGCAGACAATCTGAACTCTTTGTTTTCAGGAGATTCAAAGATTGGAAGCTGAACTCGGCAAGAAGCCATCTCCATGGAGGACAGTGTTTGACCGCCTGGAGTGTCCAGTCAGGGATCAGTTCAGTCAACAGGTACAACTTAGCATTTACTTATATTGATGTCTGAAGGTGAATGAAGAAGTAATAACGTTTCTCTTTGATCAGTCATTGGTTGTTGCTGTCACTTGCACTATCTGTAGATGGTCATAGACTGAAGCATGCCTAGTTCATGATTATGTTTCTTTTTTGTGTGTGTGCCCATAACATTCATTCTCTCTCTCTCTCTCTCTCTCTCTCTCTCTCTCTCTCTCTCTCTCTCTCTCTCTCTCTCTCTCTCTCTCTCTCTCTCTCTCTCTCTCTCTCTCTCTCTCTCTCTCTCTGTGTGTGTGTGTGTGTGTATGATAGAGGATATATGGTCATGAGAGAGAGAGAGATAGAGTATATATGTATGAATAAATGTTTGTTAGTGTCTTTATGAGTAGGTATATGTGTACGTGATGGAATGTGTATTTGTGTGCTATTGAGTGGTTGTATAACTGTGAGTTTAAAAAGTTAGTTGCATATCCTTTACAGGATGTAGAAGTCAACCCCAGCATTTTTTGACTGTTCATGATTCCTGGGCAAGTTTATATTCAGTAGTTTGCCATTGCTTTCTGAACGACCGGCACCCATATTTCATAAAAACCCAACGTAAGGCGGTCTGCTGCCAAATCGCCCACAGCTGTTTTTCGAACACGAGTATTTGGGATTACGAACCGTGTCTGTAACCCCTTCACCACGGAACCAGCATAACTGTGAGAGTTTGTGAGTGAACAATTATAGCCATGACAAGGCAAAGTTGGTGTAATGGCTAGGACATTGCACTGACAAAGCCATGAGTGTTCTTAGATATGGGTTCAATATCAGCTGGCTATCTGTTCCTCCATACACTCTGGCCTACAAATATTAGATATAATAACATTATTACAAATATTAGATATAACATTAACAGATCAGTCAGCGCCTTCACATCTAAAGTCGGCTGCAGTGAATCTCCAATATTTTGTCTCCAGCCCAACATTGTGGCAGAAATAATCAAATGGTAACAGCTCTAGTGATGTGTTATAATATTAGGCACTACATTTCAGGTTCGCCGAATTTTACCAGAGATTTTTTTGCGGTAACTTTCAGTTTCTTGTTTTTGTGTCTTCTATATGGGGACATTACGCGTGCTTATGTTGTTAAAATCCGTGATTATTTCAAGATTGCGTTAAAACAGACACTAATTACTAGATACAGTTTTTCCCTTCACGTTTTGCATTCTAATTTTCTCGGGTTTTGGGACTCCTTGTTATACTGGAGAACCAAGGTGTCTATTCTAAGTGATGAGTAAACCCGTAAATACCATTTTATGAGACATGGTACATTGTTCTACTATGTATTATTCAATTTAGCATCCATTTTTACGTGTATTTTGTAATTTTCGACCATTTAAGTTGGCAATCAATGTCACACTGAAATTATGAAGATCGCATGCTGTAATGTGGTATTTCAATGGCGGGAGATAGCAGTTGTCCTTGTGATACTTCAACTATGAACATTTAATATTGTTATGGAACATTCAGATCGACTACAGTGAAATTGAATGTATGTTTACATTCAACACATATTATTGTATTTATGTGTAATTTTTCATCACTCTACAAGGACAAGATCATTGATAATTTTGCAAATTTTCAACTGGACTTCTTTTGTCAAAATGCATCTACGCCTCACGCTGACAGACCACGCATGCCAACAGCGCACACGGTCTGACATCATCACAGCATGACGTGGAGGTGTATACAAGTATATCTGTGTGCGTGCGTGCGTTCGTTCTTTCTTCTTCAGCCATTGAGGTTCTTTGCTGCAGATACAATCCGTTTCCATTCATCTCTCTGGTTGACCTTCTCTTGCCAGTCGTTGATTCCAAGTGCTTGTAGGTCTGTATATATATTATCTCTCCACCATCTTCTTCGGGGTCTGCAGTCATTTATTTCCTTATATATATATATATATATATATATATATATATATATATATATATATATATATATATATATATATATATATATATATATATATATATATCTTATATATAAACGGCGATCTCCGTCTGTCTGTCTGTATGTCCCTATGTCCTTTATGCGCTCGCGAACGGCCCATCCGATTAAGATGAAATTTTCTACACGCCTTCCTTTCATTCCAGCGCAGCCCACTGTCATATTGTTTTAGTGTGAAATCGGCTGCTTACCCAATATTATTTCATTTTCCATTTTTCATTATAATTTCATATATCTCAGGGGACTTAACTCTGTAAAAGTTATTTCAAGGGGCATAACTTTTCTGTATAACTTATAGTCATATTGTCGCATCGTTTTCAAAGATTTATAAACTCTTTGTCCATAGTTATGTACCGGCATATGAGTTATAATAAATAATGATACAATCTGTAAGGCATTTTCAAAGTTTTCATAAAAATAATGCACAATGCATAACATTGTAACTCATCTTTTTTTGCTTAAAGAATAAATAAATAATAGTTACCTTATCTCTATCAAGTTTGAAGATTTTATATTTCTTTACACTGTCGCCAACTCTAAGAAGACATGGAACAACTTCAGCCATTATTAAATCTACAGGCATACGCGTTATATTCCTCCTCCTCTCCCCTCCTCCACCTCCTACCCTCTTCCTCTTCTCCTCCCCCTCCTCCCTCTCCCTCCTCTCTCTTTCTCCTGCTCCTCCCTGCTCCTCCCTCTTCCTCCTCCCAGCTCCTACTCCTCCTTTTTCTTCTTCTTCTGCTGCTGCTGCCGCTGCTCCATTTACCCAAGTTAATTGTTGGGGAAGATGTAAAGATCTTTCAAGTGCTCTTTCTAATGACAGACAGACAGACAGACAGACAGTCGGGAACAGGAACTTATATGACTACTCATATGAATTAAATGAGATGCTCCCCATCAGGGGCTGGGCGAAGCCGGGCCGGATCAGACAGATAGACAGACAGATAGACAGACAGACAGACAGACAGACAGATAGTCGGTAACGGGAACGGGAACTTATATGACTACTTATATGAATTAAATGAGATGCTCCCCACCAAGGACTGGGCGAAGCCGGGCCGGGTCAGACAGACAGACAGACAGATAGTCGGTAACGGGAACGGGAACTTATATGACTACTTATATGAATTAAATGAGATGCTCCCCACCAAGGACTGGGCGATGCCAGGCCGGGTCAGACAGACAGACAGACAGACAGACAGACAGACAGACAGACAGTCGGTAACGGGAACGGGAACTTATATGACTACTTATATGAATTAAATGAGATGCTCCCCACCAAGGACTGGGCGAAGCCGGGCCGGGTCAGCTAGTATATATATATATATATATATATATATATATATATATATATATATATATATATATATATTTAAACTGGCAGCAGTTATCTGTCCTTGAGTTAGACAACGGCAATTTTAATCTTCTTGGCGTCATTGTAACCAACAGTTGTGTGCGTGTGTAGGTAGGTCACACATTGTGAAAGGGTCAAAATCATATTTTCCTCTTTGTTTATATTAACCCTTTAGCGGGCAAAGCGTCCGGGAACGTTTCTGCCCCTGAACGGGCAAACCGTCTGAAAGCGCCCGTGCATTGTATGCATTGTAAAAATGTGATCTCTCTGCTTTCCGAGACTTCCAATTGTCTACTTTCGGTTTCGTCGATAGCTTGACAACGTGGCCGTCATTTGCAAGCATGTACTTTGAATTTGAACAGATTTTTTATATAGCTTTTGTGGGTTTTACACTTTGTATTTCAACATGGATTTCAACGATTCTTCAAGTGCTAGCGGAGATTTTTCTGGGTTCAATTTAAGTGACATTGAAAGGCATGAAATTGACTATTAATCGGAGCTAGATATCAGTGATCAGCGTTACTTTGCGTTAGCAGTCGTTAGTCGGACTTTAAAGAAAGTGATTATGATTCGGAAAATGTGTTTGTAAATTGACGTATAGATGACTGACAATCATAAACAATATGTTGTATTTTGTAAATATTTGTGTTCATGTGTGGATTAGTGGCATCATTCACGTGAGTAAAATATTCTGCATGCTTTTCCCTTCCTATTGCTGTTGATTTTACTAAAAAAATTTTGACTAACAACTTATATGTGATATTTTTACTAACATAACCCAAAATTTTACCGCACCTCAAAATTCTTCTTTCCCGTTCAGGGCTAAAAAACAAACGTCTGCCCGGTAAAGGGTTAAATGATAAACTGACCCACAAACATTAATATCTCCGCTTAGAATTGACCTACAGACTTGAATAAGGTACCGTTGGTTTTTTTTTTTTTTCAAGAGGTATCTATCTATGCAGGTTTCTTCTTCTGCTGCGTTCATCCAGAGTTTTTTTTTTCCGGACGTGATTGCGTTGTGCCTGTTTACTGCAGAGCTGCATTCTTGCGCCATTAGAACTTGTTCTTGCGTTCTTGTACGCCAAGGTGTACATCCAACTTCTGCGGGCATTTGTTGACCTGGTTAACCTTCCCAGTGTCTATGCAGGTTTCGTAATTAAAAAGCAATTCAGAAAATGTTACTAAAGTAGCTATGTTATATAGAGATGAGCAATGGTGATTTTACATGTGCAAGGTCATTGTGTGTTCTAGGTGTCACAGGACAAGAAGTTGGTCTGGTACCACAGCCACACGCTGCAGAGGCGGTCAACTCTGGAAATTCTTATGCAAGGGAAAATGCTTGGAGATATAGCACAGATGTTCTCCCAGCCACACAGATTTGAGAGGCACATGTACACTTCCTCTACCTACTGTGACCACTGTTCCAAAGTTTTGTGGGGACTCTCAAAGACAGGTAATCAATCAGGCTCAAGCTGTTAGTCAAATATCATTCTATGGTGACAAAGACAGGTAATCAATCAGGCACAAACTGTTAGTCAAATGTCATTCTGTGATGACAAAGACAGGTAATCAATCAGGCACAAGCTGTTAGTCAAATGTCATTCTATGGTGTCAAAGACAGGTAATCAATCAGGCACAAGCCGTTAGTCAAATATCATTCTGTGGTGACAAAGACAGGTAATCAATCAGGCACAAGCTGTTAGTCAAATATCATTCTATGGTGACAAAGACAGGTAATCAATCAGGCACAAGCTGTTAGTCAAATATCATTCTGTGGTGACAAAGACAGAATCAATCAGGCACAAGCTGTTAGTCAAATATCATTCTGTGGTGACAAAGACAGGTAATCAATCAGGCACAAGCTGTTAGTCAAATATCATTCTGTGGTGACAAAGACAGGTAATCAATCAGGCACAAGCTGTTAGTCAAATATCATTCTGTGGTGACAACGACAGGTAATCAATCAGGCACAAGCTGTTAGTCAAATATTCTGTGGTGACAAAGACAGGTAATCAATCAGGCACAAGCTGTTAGTCAAATATCATTCTGTGGTGACAAAGACAGGTAAGCAATCAGGCACAAGCTGTTAGTCAAATATCATTCTGTGGTGACAAAGACAGGTAATCAATCAGGCACAAGCTGTTAGTCAAATATCATTCTGTGGTAACAAAGACAGGTAATCAATCAGGCACAAGCTGTTAGTCAAATGTCATTCTATGGTGTCAAAGACAGGTAATCAATCAGGCACAAGCTGTTAGTCAAATATCATTCTGTGGTGACAAAGACAGGTAATCAATCAGGCACAAGCTGTTAGTCAAATATCATTCTGTGGTGACAAAGACAGGTAATCAATCAGGCACAAGCTGTTAGTCAAATATCATTCTGTGGTGACAAAGACAGGTAATCAATCAGGCACAAGCTGTTAGTCAAATATCATTCTGTGGTGAAAAAGACAGGTAATCAATCAAGCACAAGCTGTTAGTCAAATATCATTCTGTGGTGACAAAGACAGGTAATCAACCAAGCACAAGCTGTTAGTCAAATGTCATTCTATGGTGACAAAGACAGGTAATCAATCAGGTATAAGCTGTTAGTCAAATGTCATTCTGTGGTGACAAAGACAGGTAATCAATCAGGCACAAGCTGTTAGTCAAATGTCATTCTATGGTGACAACGACGGGTAATCAATCAGGCACAAGCTGTTAGTCAAATGTCATTCTATGGTGACAACGACAGGTAATTAATCAGGCACAAGCTGTTAGTCAAATGTCATTTTATGGTGACAAAGACAGGTAATCAATCAGGCACAAACTGTTAGTCAAATGTCATTCTATGGTGACAAAGACAGGTAATCAATCAGGCACAAGCTGTTAGTCAAATGTCATTCTATGGTGACAACGACAGGTAATCAATCAGGCACAAACTGTTAGTCAAATGTCATTCTATGGTGACAAAGACAGGTAATCAATCAAGCACAAGCTGTTAGTCAAATGTCATTCTATGGTGGCAACGACAGGTAATCAATCAGGCACAAACTGTTAGTCAAATGTCATTCTATGGTGACAAAGACAGGTAATCAATCAAGCACAAGCTGTTAGTCAAATGTCATTCTATGGTGACAACAACAGGTAATCAATCAGGCACAAACTGTTAGTCAAATGTCATTCTATGGTGACAAAGACAGGTAATCAATCAGGTAAAAGCTGTTAGTCAAATGTCATTCTATGGTGACAAAGACAGGTAATCAATCAGGCACAAGCTGTTAGTCAAATGTCATTCTATGGTGACAAAGACAGGTAATCAATCAGGCACAAGCTGTTAGTCAAATGTCATTCTATGGTGACAAAGACAGGTAATCAATCAGGTACAAGCTGTTAGTCAAATGTCATTCTATGGTGACAAAGACAGGTAATCAATCAGGTACAAACTGTTAGTCAAATGTCATTCTATGGTGACAAAGACAGGTAATCAATCAAGCACAAGCTGTTAGTCAAATGTCATTCTATGGTGACAAAGACAGGTAATCAATCAAGCACAAGCTGTTAGTCAAATGTCATTCTATGGTGACAATGACAGGTAATCAATCAGGCACAAGCTGTTAGTCAAATATCATTCTGTGGTGACAAAGACAGGTAATCAATCAAGCACAAGCTGTTAGTCAAATGTCATTCTATGGTGACAAAGACAGGTAATCAATCAAGCACAAGCTGTTAGTCAAATGTCATTCTATGGTGACAAAGACAGGTAATCAATCAAGCACAAGCTGTTAGTCAAATGTCATTCTATGGTGACAAAGACAGGTAATCAATCAAGCACAAGCTGTTAGTCAAATGTCATTCTATGGTGACAAAGACAGGTAATCAATCAAGCACAAGCTGTTAGTCAAATGTCATTCTATGGTGACAAAGACAGGTAATCAATCAAGCACAAGCTGTTAGTCAAATGTCATTCTATGGTGACAAAGACAGGTAATCAATCAAGCACAAGCTGTTAGTCAAATGTCATTCTATGGTGACAAAGACAGGTAATCAATCAAACATAAGCTGTTAGTCAAATGTCATTCTGTGGTGACAAAGACAGGTAATCAATCAAGCACAAGCTGTTAGTCAAATGTCATTCTATGGTGACAAAGACAGGTAATCAATCAAGCACAAGCTGTTAGTCAAATGTCATTTTATGGTGACAAAGACAGGTAATCAATCAAGCACAAGCTGTTAGTCAAATGTCATTCTATGGTGACAAAGACAGGTAATCAATCAGGTACAAGCTGTTAGTCAAATGTCATTCTATGGTGACAAAGACAGGTAATCAATCAGGTACAAGCTGTTAGTCAAATGTAATTCTATGGTGACAAAGACAGGTAATCAATCAGGTACAAGCTGTTAGTCAAATGTCATTCTATGGTGATAAAGACAGGTAATCAATCAAGCACAAGCTGTTAGTCAAATGTCATTCTATGGTGACAACGACAGGTAATCAATCAGGCACAAACTGTTAGTCAAATGTCATTCTATGGTGACAAAGACAGGTAATCAATCAGGCACAAGCTGTTAGTCAAATGTCATTCTATGGTGACAACGACAGGTAGGTAATTTGCCATGAGACAAACAGAGATGATTCATGAACTTGTCCATCTTTCACTGTCTCAGGACACAAGAGGAAAGTCTGGACATGAGTGCTACAGAAATAGGATATTCATGGTGTTGACAAATATGACATAATCTAGAGATGATAGAAGACAACTGCTGATGTATGCAGTACGGGCTTACTGTTTCAACAAGACTTCGAACAGCTGATGATTTATCCAGTACAAGCTTACTGTTTCAGCAAGACATGGAACAGCTGATGATTTATGCAGTACAAGCTTACTGTTTCAGCAAGACATGGAACAGCTGATGATTTATGCAGTACAAGCTTACTGTTTCAACAAGACTTCGAACAGCTGATGATTTATGCAGTACAAGCTTACTGTTTCAACAAGACTTCAAACAGCTGATGATTTATGCAGTACAAGCTTACTGTTTCAACAAGACTTCAAACAGCTGATGATTTATGCAGTACAAGCTTCCTGTTTCAACAAGACATGGAACAAGGTGTCATGGGTGACACTTATTCATCACCAACCCGGGGCCGATGTTCCCCTGCCATATAGTAATAACCATGAGACATGGAATATGACAATACCCCTCCCTGGAAACACACACATCTGTTCAGAAAGGAACTAGTTTGTATAGAAATAGCTACTGAATATGACAGTGGAACAAACTGTGCTGAGTTTTCATTCACACTGATGTGAAATCCTATCTCTTGCTCATTTGTTTGTATATATGAATGATATATTAATAGTTGTGAATGGAGATATGGTTTTAAACATTATAAAAACATTTTCATAACCAAAGCATTGAATTTCAAATGTGTGTGTGTTCCCTGCCACGGCCAGTCACACTAGAAAGTGCTCACGGAAACCCTCTGGCTTTGATATTCTGTAACTCTGTGAGCTCAAGCTCCACATTGTGAACCATAAGACAGCTCTTAAGTAGTTGTGTGGTTGTGATATTCAGCATGTAACATGTCCTTCGTTGTATGTCATTCTCATCATGGCCCACCAGCAAGATGTGTCATCCCTGGCCAGTTCTCTTATCTCATCATGTTCATGCCCAAAGTGGCTGCACTGTCCTGTGTCCATCACCGCACTGCTCCACTCTTGCCTCTTCTCCCAGAAAGTATGCCGTCCATCATGTTCCTTCTCCCAGGAAGTATACCGTCCGTCATGTTCCTTCTCCCAGGAAGTATGCCGTCCATCACTGTTCCTTCCACATCACCGTCCCTTCTCCCAGGAAGTATGCCATCCATCATGTCCCTTCTCCCAGAAAGTATGCCGTCCATCACTGTCCTGTTGACTACAGTCAAGGTATTGAAGTCTCTGAGACAGGATGCTGTTCCAGAACCAGATTTCTTCCATGTTCTGATCTGGTATAATTCCAGTATTTTTCTTCTTTTTGGTCCATGGTTTTGTCAGAGAATTTTTTTGTAACATTTCTGTTCAAAAGCCCCACATTTCTTCTGTAGTGATTATGATATGTTGCCACTAGAAAGATGTGTACTCTCACAAAATGTACTTGTATGTGTGTGCTGAAGTTGTGCTGTAGGCTCTTAAAGCTGTTGAACCTCTGCGTGTCTCTGGGTGGTCTCCATCTGACTTGTGTTGACCAGCCCCCCACAGTTGTTGATTGTGTAGCTGCTGTGTTCAGAATCTGTCATATGTTCAGTTTCTTCCTTGTTGCTTGTGATGTTTCGTTGCTATTTACTTTTGTCCTTTGACATTATGTTTCTAATTTTTTCAGGTTAAAAAATTATCAGTCTTTTAACATCTGGATTAACTCTTTTAATTCCTAAGCACTATAGCTGTGACTTTATGTGAAGGGAGGACAGTGTCATCTGCTCATCTGAGTTCTCGAACTGGATTTCAGCCTCTTATGAATGGATGACTGATATCATCATTATTGACATTTCTCATTACATTTTCTGCATCATCATCATCAAGTGCCTTTCCTACTGGCATGGATGATCATGCTTCTCCACATCTTGCAATCTCCAACAGCATGTATCGTATCATTTTGTGTGCGGACTCCCTTCTATGCCATGACACAAGACTGTCAAGAATGTTATCTTATTCTCTTCCTCTATCTCTCTTTCCACAAATCTTTTACATTGTCACATGTTCTAGTTTGTGTCTTCTTATAATGTGGCCCAAAAATGAAGACTGCCTCTTTCTGATGTTTGTGATTAGTTATCTTTGTGACTAGCCTACCTCAAAATGTACAGAAAGTACACTCCTCAATTTTAGCCATCCAAGGAATTTTCAGCATTCTTCTATAAAACCATATCTCCATAGCCTCCAGGTATTTGTTTGCTTGTTTACTAATTGTCCAGTATTGGCAGCCATATGATAGAATTGGTTCTATGTAACATGCAATAATTATTTTTTGAACTTTTAATGACAAGGACTTATTGCATAAAATGTTCTTCGTTTGATAGACTTAGTGGAACTGCGGTAAAGCTGTGGAAATGTAAACAACATAAAATAACACAAAGTAATACAGCTTTACGGAACATAATTATGGAATACATAGGACTTGCAGCGAATGGCCTTCATCAACAAATGAATACACAAAACACAAGAAATATAAGCCTGGGAAAGACACTGCAGTGACTACATGAAGGTGTAATAACTGAATGAGGATAGTGGACAGATTTCAAACATGAGAACAGTGACAAGAAAATGTATTCCAGCCAGACTTATTGTGTGCTGATCTTGGCATTCTACAGCGGCTGGTTTCTTTGGCAGAGCCATCAAGATGGATGTTAATATGTCGCTAGGAATGCACCCACTAGTGTAGTTGTCATTTAAAATTTGTATTAGTATTTTGATTCCGAAATCTCCTAGGGCCTCAATTTCCTCCAACGAGTGTGGATCAGGTGTCTTTCCTTTCTTCATGTGGTGTTGTGCATCTTCAGCTTCCGCTGCAAGTATTTTTAGATCTTCGCCATTGTCTTGAATATATAAATCATGTCTCCTGTTATCATACAGCTCTTCCAGATATATTATCATCTTGTCCCATTAATATTGTGTCACCTATCAGTTTTAAACACCCTGTGGTATTTTGTATTTACTCACCTATTAGTGTATTTATTTATTGATACATGGAATGTGAGTCTTTTCCGTAGCTTGTCTCAGTTTCCATGCATTGTCGATTCAACCAGACTTCTTTAGCCTCTTTGCTATTTTGTGATTTCTATTTCTTTATGTATTCAATTATTATCTTGTTTTTTCTTTCTTCTTTCATCCATCATCCGCAGAATTGCATGTGTCATCCATTTTTTTTTTTGCGGTTCTGTGTTTAATTGCAATGATTTCTGTTGATGTCTGTTGGATTGATTCCCGCAACATGCTCCATTGTTGTTCAATAGTCTGTATTATCTCCATAGCATTATATCTATTCTGTACAGTAACATCGTATCTGTGTGGTGCCTCTTGCCTGCCAATGGCCATGTCCTGAGTTTAGAGGTATTTTAAAGACATAGCTACTCCACCAACTAACTCGCCTTCTCTCAATGGTGATCACCTGTGTTGGTCTACAACTGCTTATTCAACATATTCGCAGCTAACATCTGCTACCCAGTGGACACGCCTGGTGGTAGGACAGGCTTCTACCCCAGCATTGTGTGTGTAGTTGTTGAATAAGTAAGGGGAGAGAATGCAGCCCTGTCTTACTCCCCTTTACAGCATAAATTAGTCTGATGTTTCATTGGCTACTCTTACAACTACTTGTTGTTCATGATAACTCATGAATATATCATGCCAACAGCAAAACGTAGAAATGTTAACACATGTATTGCCCTTTAGTTTCTGGTCAAATCAAGGAGTCACAAGAGAATATGGCATCATTTTGAAAATTCAAATGTAACTTTAGTCCAAGATTTTGACAACAATGCAGTTTTCTGAGGTGAAAAATAGATCTCAAAATAGTTACTTAACCATTATAAAATATATGTCAGCACAAATCATGTTCATAATAACTGTGCTGAATATAAATTGGGAGAGTTGTGAAGGATAATGGTCCATACGTATGTGTGGAATGATGTTATCTTAGCTCTGGTCACAACAGTGTTATTACTACATCCTTGTTGACAATGAGTTCTTTGAATGACCCCCCCCCCCCCCCCTGTTCCATTCATGTCAAGATTTGTCTTTTCATTCTCCCATCCTTTTCCCAGCAGGTCTAATAAAGACTGCTCTGGTTTTGTTTCTGTGTATTAATGATTGTGTATGGACATGGTACATTTCAGGCTTCAAGTGTGTGGACTGTGGCTACAACTGCCATGACAAGTGTCAGTCTAGTGTACCCAAAAATTGCCAGAAGCTGAAGGCTTTTGGAGATCCTGGCTTGAGTACATCACATCTACAAGGCAATGATAGTCCAGACTCGACTACTGATTATCACACAGGTAAATCAGTCAGATAACATGAGTATTAGGACAACACAATGTCATTGCACACACACACCCAACTAGCCTTGTGAATCATAATAATCTGTTACTGTAGAATAGTCAGTCATTTGTGTTTGAAGTGCATTTAGTGGTTTGTGAGTTGTTTATTGTTGAGATGGTCTATTTCATAGTTTGTGATACATTTATGTATAATATGGTTTGTGGTACATTTATGTATGATATGGTTTGTGATACATTTATGTTTGAATGGTTTGTGGTACATTTATGAATGGTATGACTTATTGACCACATATTTTTCTGGGATATACTAGACACAATCCTACCTAGAGCTGTGGTGACTTTATGTTAGTGGGCCTACCTGTCAAGACAATAGTCCAGGTTCAGTGCCAAGCACAGGCAGGATAATTTTCTCAGATCGGCACAGCTCTGAAGTCCACCCAGCCTCATCAACATAGGTACCAGACAATTTTCTCTGATCCACGCGGCTCTGGGGTCCACCCAACCTCATCAACATAGGTACCAGACAATTGTCTCCGATCCACGCAGCTCTGAAGTCCACCCAGCCTCATCAACATAGGTACCAGACAATGATCCTTGCAGCAGGATTGTCTTTTGGATTTCTTCTTGTAGCAGATAGCAACATGGGTTATGGAATACTGGAACTTCATCTATACCAGGTTATAGTTTTATTAAATGTGGTGGTCAGTACTTTTCCTTGCTGCCTTTCCTATCTTTAACTCAGAGTAGAGCCAAGTAGCTATTTTTGTACCTGTCAATTCCTGATTTTGAACCCACAGTCCCGATCACATGATCACAGCAATTCATCTGTAGCCAATCAGACACTCAGCGCAGTCATAAATAGCCTGTGTCTTGCCAGCTGACATGGGCAATCATGTCTCCATAATCCTGACTCTCTAATTAATATACCAGTATCATCCCACTCCATAATACTGGACTGTCTAGTTAGTATCTTTTGTCACTGCTGCCCTATTTATTTTCCCATTAATCCCACAAGTTGTTAAAATAAATGTCAAGTTTTTCTCTTCACATAACATGGTAAAACAAACTGTAATTATTTCCTTGTGGTCTTGGCTTTTTTGATAACTAATTCAAAGTAATAGATTCTGTTAATAGATGTGCTTGCTTGAAGCACATTCAATCAATCAATCAATCAATCAATCATGTGCCATGCCGGAAAGCATGGGCGGTCATGACTCGCCATTTCACTCTATCACCAGTGTCGTGGATCAACTAAGTGTTCCTGTCCCGTCCATGCCATGTGGCCAAGCCATCCAGGTATTTTCCTCTCGGTCTTCCTCTTGGTCTGTTCCCTTCGATCTTGCCAGTTGTCACCAAGTTCTCCAATCCATTTCTTCTCATAACATGTCCAAAAAATTTTGACTGTCTACGTCTAATCTCTCCAATCAGCTTACGATGTTCATTTGTCTCCTGTAGTACTTGGTCATTGGTTTTTCTGTCTGTCCATGGTATTCTTTGCATTTTCCTCAGAAACCACATTTCTGCAGCCATCAGATGTTTTTCAGCTTGACTGCTCATTGTCCAAGTTTCACATCCATACAAAAGAACAGGCTCTATGTATCCCCTCAACACTCTTTTTCTCGTTTCAATTGACATCTTTTTATTGGTCAGAATGTTTTTCATCTTGCTAAAGGTTACTTTCGCCATGGCGATTCTTGTTTTAATTTCTTCAAGGCATCTCCCATCAGATGTTATGACTGTTCCAAGATAATTGTACCGATTCACTTGTTGAAGAATATTTCCATTTACTTGTATATTACATTGTGGCACTTCTTTCTTCCTAGTGACGACCATAACCTGAGTCTTTTTACAATTTAATTCTAACCCCAGTTGCTCACTGTGTACAACAACCGCATCTACTAATTGTTGCAGGTCCTGCGCATTGTCTGCAATTAATACTGTATCATCTGCATATCTAATGTTATTGATGTTTCTTCCACCAATGCTGATTCCATTTATATCCTCTACATTTATGAAAATATTTTCACTGTATAGGGAAAAAAGATCTGGAGACATCACACATCCCTGCCTAACACCTCTCTTAATTGGCTGATACTGTCCCACTTCATTATCAATCCTTATTGCAGCTTGTTGTTTCCAATATATGTTTTTTATAAGTCTAATGTCTTTCCCATCAATTTGTAGATCTGCAAGCATATCCACCATTTTGACATGTCTAACTCTATCAAAAGCCTTTGTATAGTCAATAAAGCAAAGATGTTTATCCTTGTTTGCTTCTATAGCACGTTCAATAACTGTTCGCAGCATATACACAGCATTTACTGTACCCTTTCCGTCTACAAACCCGCATTGTTCTTCCCCTATTTCAGGTTGTATCTTCTTCCTCACTCTTTGCATGATAATTCTTAGCAAAGCACATTTCCACTGTAAAAAACACAAATGACCATAATGATTATTAGAAGCATATAGATCTGACACATGGAAAACAGATAGGAGATGTTAGTGATATTGTTGACATGAGAAAGAGTTCAACAGATGTGGAGTTAAAACTGTCTAGCTTAGACCAAGCATGGCTGGTCATGAATAAAAGCTGCCTACATGGCTTGCTCACAGCACAGGCGTGTGATACTGAATGAGTGTTTAAACACAGGTCAGATGCCACTCAGGTCATTGTATGTCTCACTGGTCAAGTTGTGGGGTATGTGTGTGTGTTTCTCCCAGAACTCTTCTTTTAAACATGTTTCCCACCTGATGTCTTATAGTAGTTATAGTTTGTTCTTCATCTTCTTCTTCTTCCTCCTCTTCTTCTTCTGCCCCTCTTCCTCCTGCAGAGCTGCTGTTGCCCCCAGGCTTCGAGACCTGCCCCTCTTCCTCCTGCAGAGCTTCTGTTTCCCCCAGGCTTCCAGATCTGCCCCTCTTCCTCCTGCAGAGCTGCTGTTTCCCCCAAGCTTCCAGATCTGCCCCTCTTCCTCCTGCAGAGTTGCTGTTGCTCCCAGTCTTCCAGATCTGCCCCTCTTCTTCCTGCAGAGCTGCTGTTGCTCCCAGATCTGCCCCTCTTCCTCCTGCAGAGCTGCTGTTGCTCCCAGGCTTCCAAATCTGCCCCTCTTCCTCCTGCAGAGCTGCTGTTGCTCCCAGGCTTCCAAATCTGCCCCTCTTACTCCTGCAGAGCTGCTGTTGCTACCAGGCTTCCAGATCTATCCCTCTTCCTCCTGCAGAGCTGCTGTTGCTACCAGGCTTCCAGATCTATCCCTCTTCCTCCTGCAGAGCTGCTGTTGCCCCCAGGCTTCGAGACCTGCCCCTCTTCCTCCTGCAGAGCTGCTGTTGCTCCCAGGCTTCCAGATCTGCCCCTCTTCCTCCTGCAGAGCTGCTGTTGCTCCCAGGCGTCCAGATCTATCCCTCTTCCTCCTGCAGAGCTGCTGTTGCTCCCAGGCTTCCAAATCTGCCCCTCTTCCTCCTGCAGAGCTGCTGTTGCTCCCAGATCTATCCCTCTTCCTCCTGCAGAGCTGCTGTTGCTCCCAGGCTTCCAAATCTGCCCCTCTTCCTCCTGCAGAGCTGCTGTTGCTCCCAGGCTTCCAAATCTGCCCCTCTTACTCCTGCAGAGCTGCTGTTGCTACCAGGCTTCCAGATCTATCCCTCTTCCTCCTGCAGAGCTGCTGTTGCTACCAGACTTCCAGATCTATCCCTCTTCCTCCTGCAGAGCTGCTGTTGCTCCCAGGCTTCCAGATCTGCCCCTCTTCCTCCTGCAGAGCTGCTGTTGCTACCAGGCTTCCAGATCTATCCCTCTTCCTCCTGCAGAGCTGCTGTTGCTCCCAGGCTTCCAAATCTGCCCCTCTTCCTCCTGCAGAGCTGCTGTTGCTCCCAGGCTTCCAGATCTATCCCTCTTCCTCCTGCACAGCTGCTGTTGCTCCCAGGCTTCTAAATCTGCCCCTCTTCCTCCTGCAGAGCTGCTGTTGCCCCCAGGCTTCGAGACCTGCCCCTCTTCCTCCTGCAGAGCTGCTGTTTCCCCCAGGCTTCCAGATCTGCCCCTCTTCCTCCTGCAGAGTTGCTGTTGCTCCCAGTCTTCCAGATCTGCCCCTCTTCTTCCTGCAGAGCTGCTGTTGCTCCCAGATCTGCCCCTCTTCCTCCTGCAGAGCTGCTGTTGCTCCCAGGCTTCCAGATCTATCCCTCTTCCTCCTGCAGAGCTGCTGTTGCTCCCAGGCTTCCAAATCTGCCCCTCTTCCTCCTGCAGAGCTGCTGTTGCTACCAGGCTTCCAGATCTATCCCTCTTCCTCCTGCAGAGCTGCTGTTGCTCCCAGATCTATCCCTCTTCCTCCTGCAGAGCTGCTGTTGCTACCAGGCTTCCAGATCTATCCCTCTTCCTCCTGCAGAGCTGCTGTTGCTCCCAGGCTTCCAAATCTGCCCCTCTTCCTCCTGCAGAGCTGCTGTTGCTCCCAGATCTATCCCTCTTCCTCCTGCAGAGCTGCTGTTGCTCCCAGATCTATCCCTCTTCCTCCTGCAGAGCTGCTGTTGCTACCAGGCTTCCAGATCTATCCCTCTTCCTCCTGCAGAGCTGCTGTTGCTACCAGGCTTCCAAATCTGCCCCTCTTCCTCCTGCAGAGCTGCTGTTGCTCCCAGGCTTCCAAATCTGCCCCTCCTCTTCCTGCAGAGCTGCTGTTGCTCCCAGGCTTCCAGATCTGTCCCTCTTCCTCCTGCAGAGCTGCTGTTGCTCCCAGGCTTCCAAATCGACTCAGTCTCAAATGAGTACCAGAAAATGCCCAGGGGAATAAAGTTACTGGCATAATAATGACCACCTCATCCATCGGCTGCTGATTGGTCTATAAACATATGCTATCACAATGAGTCAAATACACCTCAAGGCCTGGAACAGGGCCCACTACTGTAACTTATTGGCAGTGTGTAGTAGCTTCCCCTTGTGACCATGTTTCAGCCAAGATCTCTGAGCACAGAACCTGCAGTGGTTACCTGTTTAAGCAAGGGCAGCTATTTCGGCAGTGGAAGCAGCGCTGGTTTCTTCTAGACACCATGAAACATCAGGTAGTTGATGTGGTTCATTTGTTTGTTTTATGTGGTTCGTTTATTTTTTTTTTTATGTGGCTCATTTGTTTGTTTTATGTGGCAGCTTTGTTGAGCCACTTGTTTTGATGAATTGTTTTGTCACCATGGACATTCTGATGTGTAAACTTTGCCACTGTTGATGTCTGACAATCTTCCTACCAACTCTATGCTACCAATGCTAAACCTGGACAATGACAGAAAGAGAGAGAAGAAAGGTCACAACAACAGAAATGAGATTCCTGAGAAGAATACTCAACGTATCAAGAAGAGATAAGATCAGAAATGAAGAAATCAGGACTACAGTGGGGATTATTGCAGCACTACATTTTATTAGAAAGCAGCAAGTCAAATGGTTTGGCCATGCAAGTAGGTTACCAGTCAACAGCATACCACAACAAGCAATGATGTACAGACCAGATGGAAACAGACTAAGAGGCCGACCATGTAAACGTTGGGCGGAGGGAATAGCAGAGTCCATGGGAATATCGATACATGAAGCCCACAATCGGGCACTCTCACAATGTTTATACTTCACCTCGACACCGCAAAGTACAAGAGGAACATGATGAGATGAGATGAGATGATGTCTGACTGTTATCCATCAATATTCTGCTTTGGTTTTCGTCAGCGACAGTGTCAGTGACACTGTGTTGGTAGTTTTGGAATAGTTCTTGTCTGTGTTGTAGGCAGGGAACCTGCATGCTTTAGAATATGTGTGAACCATCCTTCCTTTTGACAGCACTTGATGAACACTTGTGAATTAATAGCACTTGATGAAAACAGGTGAATTTATAGCACTTGATGAACACTGGTGAATTGATAGCACTTGATGAACACTGGTGAATTGATAGCACCTGATGAACACTGGTGAATTGATAGCACCTGATGAACACTGGTGAATTGATAGCACCTGATGAACACTGATGAATTTATAGCACCTGATGAACACTGGTAAATTGATAGCACTTGATGAACACTGGTGAATTGATAGCACCTGATGAACACTGGTGAATTGATAGCACCTGATGAGCACTGGTGAATGGATAGCACCTGATGAACACTGGTAAATTGATAGCACTTGATGAACACTGGTGAATTGATAGCACTTGATGAACACTGATGAATTGATAGCACCTGATGAACACTGATGAATTGATAGCACCTGATGAACACTGATGAATTGATAGCACTTGATGAACACTGATGAATTGATAGCACTTGGTGAACACTAGTGAATTGATAGCACTTGGTGAACACTAGTGAATTGATAGCACTTGGTGAACACTCACTCCACGTGTTACTTATTGGGTGCATGGTATATGAGTGGACTGTAAATTTGTCTTCAGGGTATTCTTTTGCAATTTCTGTTGGTAGAGGTGTGTGCATAAGTTAACTGGACAACCCTGTTTTAAATTTCCTGTTCAGTAACAGCTTGGTCAACTTGTCTCCTATCATACAAACCGCATCCCAGTCTCTAACTTTATCAATAGCATCCCTTAGAATATTCTTGTGAATTAACAAGCCAACTCTAGGAGACTGTTGGCCTTACAGTGACTAGCAAATTCTGTCTTAGTAGAGTCTTTCCCCTTCCACGCCACATTATTCCATTACAACAGTGTGCCATTGAAGTGTCAAATGTTAGGCCTTCAAATGTACAAGGCCACAGATGTACAAGGCCACAGCAAATAAAGTAGGAGTGACCAATGTTCATGTCATTGCCTTTCCTACCATACAATTCTTAACATTGCCTTGTACCCATTTTGTAAGGCTGGATAAACCCCAGAGCTGTGATGTTTGACAACAAATCCTTTGACTGCTGGGGACTGTTAAGCAAGTGCACTAATCACCATGCCAGTGTGGCTCATTGCACCTTATTAACCCCACAAAACAGATGGTCTGCCTAATTATCATGAACACTTTTCTCCAGATTTGACCAGGAAAGTGAAGAAATTGCCTGGCTTCCTGTGTACATTATTTCTCTCACTTGTTTTCTTGATCTAATGTGCTATTATTGATATTTATTCTGTGTGTTGTGTGTATAGTTACAGATATATTGTGTTGTGTTTTCAGCTACGCTACTATGATACTCAAGATGACCACAATTGCAAAGGATTTATAGACTTGTCCGAGGTGGAGTCGGTCAGTCTTCTCTCATCTGTGCCGGGAGCTCCCAAAAAAGCTGTTGATAATTCATTTATAGAGGTATATCATAAAACATTGATTTATTGCTATATACAAACCATTTCCTTATGATATGGCATGCTGGGTTGTGGTGCTGAATTCGTTTTGTCTGGACCTACCGTGTTTCCCCGAAAATAAGACCTACCCCTATGATAAGCCCTAGCACAATTTTTCAGGATGCTTTTAATATAAGACCTACCCCTAAAATAAGCCCTAGTTAAGATCGCCAGCTAGAATGAGAGACTTGTTGCCCAATGGCCAGTCAGAGTACAGATGCCACTGGTGTGCACATGATTTGGAGAGTTATGACAATGTTCCAGAAGAAGATGACATGACTGTATGTGAATAAATGTACAATTTTGTACATGAATAAATGTAGATTTTTGTATCTGAAAAAAAAAAATATATATATATATATAAGACATCCCCTGAAAATAAGCCCTAGTGCATTTTTTAAAGCTAAAATTAATATAAGACCCTGTCTTATTTTGGGGGAAACACAGTAGTGACACTCAGTGTGTAGTGGTATGGTCTCTCAGTAGTGACACTCAGTGTGTAGTGGTATGGTCTCTCAGTAGTGACACTCAGTGTGTAGTGGTATGGTCTCTCAGTAGTGACACTCAGTGTGTAGTGGTATGGTCTCTCAGTAGTGACACTCAGTGTGTAGTGGTATGGTCTCTCAGTAGTGACACTCAGTGTGTAGTGGTATGGTCTCTCAGTAGTGACACTCAGTGTGTAGTGGTATGGTCTCTCAGTAGTGACACTCAGTGTGTAGTAGTGGTATGGTCTCTCAGTAGTGACACTCAGTGTGTAGTAGTGGTATGGTCTCTCAGTAGTGACACTCAGTGTGTAGTGGTATGGTCTCTCAGTAGTGACACTCAGTGTGTAGTGGTATGGTCTCTCAGTAGTGACACTCAGTGTGTAGTGGTATGGTCTCTCAGTAGTGACACTCAGTGTGTAGTGGTATGGTCTCTCAGTAGTGACACTCAGTGTGTAGTGGTATGGTCTCTCAGTAGTGACACTCAGTGTGTAGTGGTATGGTCTCTCAGTAGTGACACTCAGTGTGTAGTGGTATGGTCTCTCAGTAGTGACACTCAGTGTGTAGTAGTGGTATGGTCTCTCAGTAGTGACACTCAGTGTGTAGTAGTGGTATGGTCTCTCAGTAGTGACACTCAGTGTGTAGTGGTATGGTCTCTCAGTAGTGACACTCAGTGTGTAGTGGTATGGTCTCTCAGTAGTGACACTCAGTGTGTAGTGGTATGGTCTCTCAGTAGTGACACTCAGTGTGTAGTGGTATGGTCTCTCAGTAGTGACACTCAGTGTGTAGTGGTATGGTCTCTCAGTAGTGACACTCAGTGTGTAGTGGTATGGTCTCTCAGTAGTGACACTCAGTGTGTAGTGGTATGGTCTCTCAGTAGTGACACTCAGTGTGTAGTGGTATGGTCTCTCAGTAGTGACACTCAGTGTGTAGTGGTATGGTCTCTCAGTAGTGACACTCAGTGTGTAGTGGTATGATCTTTCAGACACTGGCCACCTTAACTCCCAGACCTGTGTTATGGTGCCTGTGTAATGGGAACGGGTCAGCCCATTAACCTATGATGATGTAGTACAACTGTAAAGCATATTAGTTCACTTGAAACAACATGTGAATAATACAACATGAAAACCAATATATGCAAGACTGAAACAATGAAAATCAGCAGGTAGCAGGCCCACTAAGTTTACCAAAAACAAACTCCAAAGTAAAACAAGTCTCAGAGTCCAAATATCTAGACAGCATTTCACAGAATATGAAAGATTTTGGCAGAGAGACATCAGAACTTTGATAAGCATAACATCATGCATTGATTACATAGAGAGACAAGACAAAAACTGGTCTAGACATCTCATGAGAATGAAACCTGTTCAACCCGGGAAGGTTAACCTGGTCAACAAATGCCCACAGAAGTCGGATGTGTCGGCCTAACGGCGCAAGAACGCAGCTCTGCTGTAAACAGGCACAACGAAATCACATCTGAAAAAAAAAAACTCCGGATGAACGAAGAAGAAGAAGAAGAAACCTGTTCAACTATCAAAGAGGACATACGACCAAACAAGATCTGAGTACAGTCAGAGGAGGGGAAGTCAAGCGACCAAGAAAACAATGGTTAGACAGCATCAAGGTAACTCTATATAAGCACTGGACTCTACAGAATCACAGCATTGATAGGGACTCAACTAAATCTCAGTATTCCATAAGGACTCTACAGAATTGGAGCCACAATAGCACAGCACAGTTAGTGCACTTGTGTAGCCAGACAGTGGTACAGGTTCAGTAAAATGGCAGGATTTGTCTCCTACCAGTACATCTCGGGTTGACCTAGCCTCATGGCAAGGGGAGTAGATCATTAGAAGACATTTTGTTAAAATTGCGTTGGAAGGACAGGTGGCATGGAAGAGAGCTAGTCACACCAACTGCAACTCATCATGCCATGACATTGTGAGATGGTCTAACGCCTCACAGTCCAATAGCAGGATATGCCTTGAGACTGTCTTTACATGTCATTTATCCTCAGAACCACAACATTAAGTAAGGATTCCACAAACTCATTACATTCAGTGATGATTCCACTGAATCACAACATTGAATCAGGATTTCACAGTATCACAACTTTCAGTTGGGGGAAAGAAGAGAGAGAGAGAGAGAGAGAGAGAGAGAGAGAGAGAGAGAGAGAGAGAGAGAGAGACTCTATTGAATCACAACATCTAGTGAGTTTCCACATAATCACTACATTCAATGAGTTTCCACATAATCACCACATTCTGTGAGGATTCCACATAATCAGTACATTCAGTTCTCACTTTACTAAGCACAAAATTCAGTGAGATATATACAGAATAACAACATCTAGGCACTGCTTGTTGACTGAAGCCACTATTGTATATTGAAGTCTGTTATAATGATGTAAATCTTTATCCTCAGATTCGTGCCGTTCGAAAAGTGTACAATTTCATGGCTGCAGATTCTAAATCGGCTGCGGACTGGGTGGAAAAACTGCAAGGATGTTTACAGAGGGAATGAGTGACTGTTCTTTCTGATTCATTGACTTGTGATGGTTTAGGCAGCAGTGTGATAGAAACTACTGTCAGAATATCCCAGCAACGACACCAGCTACTGTCAGTGTGATAGAAACTACTGTCAGAATATCCCAGCAACGACACCAGCTACTGTCAGTGTGATGTCATTGTCTAAGTTATGCTAAACATCAGTGAGGGAGTGGGTTTGGCCACGCCAGGTGTGAGACGGAATGCGGTCTTTGATTGCGCTGGTGTCAGACAGGATTTATGGGGACCATACACAGCTGTTGTATTTACAGCAGTCGTTATTGTACAATAGTGTTGCTGTTAGTTGTACAAGAGAAGTTACTGTACCCACAAGAGTTGTTGTTAATGTGTGATGACAGCCCATAAAGAAACCATACTTTTATAAAAATGTGTTTTTGCTTCACTGACAATTTAATCAGACTGGTCTCCTTCAAAATAGTTCCCTGCAGGGTTGATCATGGCTGCCGACATGTTTTCCACTTGTTTCATGCATCCTGGAAATTGTTTTATGGGATAGCAAATTTTCCATGATCTCTTCAATGGTCTCAAATCGGCCTTCCTCAGAGGGTAGAGTTTAATGCTATAAATGAGAACAAGTTTGAAAGGCCACATCTAGAGAGTAGAGAAGCTATGGAACACCAGTCGTCCCCTGCTTTGCCAAAAGGTCACAGTTATGCAGTGACGTGTGTGCAGATGCATTGTCTTTGTGCAGCATCCAGGATCCGCTTTATGCTTTAGACCTTGTCTTGCCTACTGTCTCTCTCAAATGCTTAATGAGTAGAACTCTTCATTGATCATCTGATTGCATGGAACAAATTCACAGATGATCAAGAGAACTTTCACATTTCAACAACTTTGACATGCTTTTTTGTTTTTAAATCTCAGTGGTGAAGTTCTGCTCCGTTGTGATGATTGTCATTTTGTTTCAACATCATAGCCGCTATCTCCGGTTTCATTACCTGTTAGACAATCTACAGGAAGTTGACGTCAGCATTCAATCATTCTCACACTTCCTGAGTCAGATCTCTTTTTGTTTTTAAATCTCAGTGGTGAAGTTCTGCTCCATTGTGATGATTGTCATTTTGTTTCAACATCATAACCGCTATCTCCGGTTTCATTACCTGTTAGACAATCTACAGGATCAGAATTCAATCATTCTCACACTTCCTGAGTCAGAGCTCTTTTTGTTTTTAAATCTCAGTGGTGAAGTTCTGCTCCATTGTGATGATTGTCATTTTGTTTCAACATCATAACCGCTATCTCCAGTTTCATTACCTGTTAGACAAATCTACAGGATCAGCATTCAATCATTCTCACACTTCCTGAGTCAGATCTCTTTTTGTTCATCCGCCAGCAGATGGCCACATTTTGCAGCAACATGACGCATGTTCGCATTTTCTTTTACAATCATATGGCATGGACTTTTACAGATTACTACTTCCTCAGGAAGTTCACACGCAGTTAGGTGCCAATTTGCACCAATCTGCACCAATCACAGAATTCATCTTTTTCACTTTGATCAATATCCATGGGCGTGGAAAGTCTGTGGGTTTGTGATTGTCTGCTGTGGAAGTTCTTCCTGATTTGAAATACTAGTAACACTTTTGACATGTACAGCTCAAACAGTTGTCTTCATTGGCCTGTTACAGCTTTCGGCAAGTTTTAGTCCAGATTGTTCCTAATTTAAAACAAAACTTTATTCAGATTCACTTGTCTTCAAGATTCTTAATTCCTGAATGTTTCTAACATGGTCAAGTCACTACATATGTCGTCACTTCATGGAGAGTACAGCATTGACTAATGCCAGGCCATGATCTGTCTGTTAGACTAGAGAAAGATGTTGCTGGTATACATAGGTGTAGCAGCTAGCTCGCCCACCCACTGACTTGCTGCGCTGTTTAGAAAGTCTGGTTTCTTTTGTGTGGACTGCCCTAAAATATTTCAGCGGTGTTGTCCGGAACATCAGTGGTAATTAATCAGGGAACATTATTTGTGACTTTGCATCAAGTATTTGTACATAGCAGTTTACATCCAGTGGCTGGATCAAGTGTGTGATGTGTATATTTATGTGGGACATGTCTGTACATACAACACATTCTGTATTTATTTTATCATAAAATAATATTTAGCAAATGATTACAAGTGTGCTAAGAAAAAAGTTGTTGATAGCAATTTCATCTTTCTTAGCCCGATTAAAGACTTCATTTGCTGGCACTGTTGTGTGTCATTTCTAGGGCATCCTGTGACAGTGATTATTTGCTGTTGTGTGTCATTTCTAGGGCATCCTGTGACAGTGATTATTTGCTGTTGTGTGTGGACTGGTTGCTTTGTTGTTGAAGGGTTGCATATTTTGTTTCTCAATGCTTGTATCATTCCAGTAATTTGCAAGCCATTAGATGATGACTGCATTCCAGCTCATGGTTTCTTCTGAACTTTGTTCTTGTTTTTTGTATAGAATAAACATGTGCTCATCTTAGCTTCATAATCCTTCGTTCACATGTTTGTGTTAGACACCTCATATCTTTTTTTGTGGAGTGCAGGCAGACGATGGTCAGAATAACAGTCTGTGAAATTTGCATACGCTGGATTTTGACCGTGTTGCAAACATTGGTCAGCAAATCCTCCCTGATGTATATAGTTTTATTATACTGTTTATGTATCCTAGTTTGCCCATTAGAAATTAATCATAAGAATTTGTCTTTTTTTTTCCTGCATCCATGTCTACTTTCTT
This sequence comes from Cepaea hortensis, assembly GCA_963921405.1. Lineage (NCBI taxonomy): Eukaryota > Metazoa > Mollusca > Gastropoda > Stylommatophora > Helicidae > Cepaea > Cepaea hortensis. Next base: position 28,750,957 of record OY992892.1, on the reverse strand, counting down.
CTTATTGCACCCCTCTCTAGCAGATCTCCCTCCTCAATGCACCACTCTCTAGCAGATCTCCTTACTCAATACACCACTCTCTAGCAGATCTCCCTGCTCAATACACCACTTTCTAGCAGATCTCCCTGCTCAATACACCACTCTCTAGCAGATCTCCCTGCTCAATATACCACTCTCTAGCAGATCTCCCTCCTCAATACACCACTCTCTAGCAGATCTCCCTGCTCAATACACCACTTTCTAGCAGATCTCCCTGCTCAATACACCACTCTCTAGCAGATCTCCCTGCTCAATATACCACTCTCTAGCAGATCTCCCTCCTCAATACACCACTCTCTAGCAGATCTCCCTGCTTAATGCACTACTCTCCAGCCAGATCTACTTTAGCAATGCACCACTCTCTGGCCAGATCTACTTTAACAGTGCACTATTTTCCAGCCAGATCTACTTTATCAATGCACTACTTTCCAGCCAGATCTACTTTATCAATGCACCAAATAAGCCAATATTAGATATTAATTTGCTTTGTCTTGCCAGTGATGATCCACGCTTACTTCATCCATTTGTATGTATATTAATCAATGTGTGCGTGTGCTCCCACATAATTGTTGTTTATGAAAGGATCAAAGTCTCGCAGTTTATGCTGTCATTGTAAGAATCTCCTAGACCATCATCGTTTCCCGTGTACCTCTCTAAAGTGAACAATATGTCAGCTGTGTAGAAGTGTGTACAAGGATAGCTGGTACAAGTCTAGTATGAGCAAGATAAATTATTGATTCATGAAAGAGAGGGAGACTGTTGTTTGCTTATTTTGCTGAAGATCTTAAATGTACATTAGAATTATGTATATGCTTAGAATGCTTTAGCATTCCTCTTGTTCTTATATAGCAATTAGATGCCTTTTACTATTCAACATAATATTGCTCAGCTTTTTGTACTGTGCAAATTCAGCTGTGTTCATTTGCATGTTTTAGACATAATATTTACAAATGTGACAACCAGTGTTTGTGATTTGCATCAATGTAATTTAATTGTCAGGTTGTGAATAGAATCTCATTCTGACACCATTTTGTAGCAGAGTGATAGATAAATAGAGAGCTTAATCAAACCACATGAGGGTAAGTACATGTTCTTTTATGTTGGGAAATGTAGTTGTTGTAACTTGTCAAGTGTCACAAATTGCCATTTCTGCATTGATCACCTCCTTCACTTTGTCAAGCCAGAGATTGGTGGCCCTGTTTCACACTAAGGTGACTCAAATACAAAGATTTCACACTAAGGTGACTACATACAAAGATTTCACACTAAGGTGACTACATATATAGATTTCAAACTAGGGTGACTCACAAAGATTTCAAACTAAGGTGACTACATACAAAGATTTCACACTAAGGTGACTACATACAAAGATTTCACACTAAGGTGACTACATATATAGATTTCACACTAAGGTGACTACATACAAAGATTTCACACTAAGGTGACTACATACAAAGATTTCACACTAAGGTGACTACATACAAAGATTTCACACTAAGGTGACTACATATATAGATTTCACACTAAGGTGACTACATACAAAGATTTCACACTAAGGTGACTACATACAAAGATTTCACACTAAGGTGACTACATACAAAGATTTCACACTAAGGTGACTACATATATAGATTTCAAACTAGGGTGACTCACATACAAAGATTTCAAACTAAAGTGACTCCACATACACTAGATTTGTGAAGACATATTTTCTAGCATACCATAAACTGGAAATTATAGTAAACAGCAGCAGGTTTGAGACTAGACTCTGTTCGTTGCCCAACACCTCTCGTTATTACACAACACCATCATTGAGACAACACCATCATTGAGACAACACCATCATTGAGACAACACCATCATTGAGACAACACCATCATTGAGACAACACCATCATTGAGACAACACCATCATTGAGACAACACCATCATTGAGACAACACCATCATTGAGACAACACCATCATTGAGACAACACCATCATTGAGACAACACCATCATTGAGACAACACCATCATTGAGACAACACCATCATTGAGACAACACCATCATTGAGACAACACCATCATTGAGACAACACCATCATTGAGACAACACCATCATTGAGACAACACCATCATTGAGACAACACCATCATTGAGACAACACCATCATTGAGACAACACCATCATTGAGACAACACCATCATTGAGACAACACCATCATTGAGACAACACCATCATTGAGACAACACCATCATTGAGACAACACCATCATTGAGACAACACCATCATTGAGACAACACCATCATTGAGACAACACCATCATTGAGACAACACCATCATTGAGACCTGGTTCACTGCCACGTTAATGACCGTCAATCATTTGAGTTCTTCATTTGCTCTTTGAATGATTCAATTTGTAAAAGAATTGCTTGTTCATACAAGTACTGTCTGATATTTTCCAGATTTACTAGGATGCTCTAAATTCCAGATTCATGATGATATTTCCTCTGACATTCTGTTATGGCTAAACGATCTGAACAGATCACTGCATGAGGTGGCTGTCAGCAAGTTCCTTATGAACACTTTCTCGTACAATTTGCGCTTCCACATCAAACAGGGCTGCAGATGGCCATAAGCTGCTTGCTTGGGAACAGATGTTGGCAACATTGAATGATCACCGATTGTGTCAAGTCGCACATCTCAAACACAACTAGACTGCCGTTCTTGAAGAAGTTTTCTTGGAATATAAGAAAATGAAGGTCATTTGATTCCTCATGCTGCTGTTACCACAGATAATGTTTTGTTTCAAAGATGAAACCTCAATGTCTGTCTTGTATTAGGTCATTTCTGCCATGAAGTTGTACATATGGGCTGTTTAAATGAGTAGTTGTACATATGGGCTGTTTAAATGAGTAGTTGTACATATGGGCTGTTTAAATGAGTCGCATCATTTGCTGTCGTGAAACTGAAGTATTCTCAATGCTTCATGAAGTCTGCTCATGTAGCTATACTCTTCACAGGTTCCCAGTTGAACAAACTCTTCAGCAGTGATGAACGGTGGATTTACTTCATTTACAAGGATTGTAAGCAAAGCTCTAAATACACAAGTTGCTAACTAAAATGTCTCCATATACACAGGTTGTAAGCTGAGGTGACTACACATACACAGGTTGCTAACTAAGATGGCTCCATATACACAGGTTGTAAGAGGAGGTGACTCCATATATGCAAGTTGTAAGCTGAGGAGACTCTACATACACAAGTTGTAAGCTGAGGTGACTCTACATACACAAGTTGTATATAGAGTTGCAAGTTGAGATGATTCCACATATACAAGTTGCAATAGGTAACTCTACATACAAAAATTGCAAACTAGTGGCTCCACATTCAAAAATTGCAAACTAAGTATTTTTTTTACATCCTTTGAGTTCATTTGAAGAGGAGCTGAAGATTGTGGATTCATCCTGTCCTCGAGGTTTTCAGTCTGCTAACATATATATAGATGTTTCTGCAAAGAAAATTGTTCTCAGGACAAGAATGGCTACAGTTATCATGTCTCAGGACATTGAATGGCTACAGTTGTCATGTCTCAGGACATTGAATGGCTACAGTTGTCATGTCTCAGGACATTGAATGGCTACAGTTGTCATGTCTCAGGACATTGAATGGCTACAGTTGTCATGTCTCAGGACATTGAATGGCTACAGTTGTCATGTCTCAGGACAAGAATGGCTACAGCTGTCATGTTTCAGCACCTTGAATGGCTACAGCTGTCATGTTTCAGCACCTTGAATGGCTACAGCTGTCATTGACACTACTTCACACATTTCTGTCTGGCTAGTGCTTCATCTGCTCCAGGGTCAACATGGACGCCATATTGCTGGCACTTCCTTCTGGTGTTGGATGTTGAAGATCAGTTTTGCTTCTCTAAATCTCTGCTGCTCATCCATCCCTGCTTGCCCACAAAATGCCCGGACTCTTGCAAGTTTTGTCTCATTGTACTGCTTCATGTGGAACTTATTGATAGCACCAGGTCTGTGATAGATCAGTCATATGGGTGTGCACAAGTGTTGTATATAAATGTTGTTGTCTGTCCAAACGTTTCGCAAATCTGAACACCCAGCATCTACTCTCCTGCATTTGTTGCTTTGGGTCCGGCTGAAACATGGGAGGATGTATTTAGAAATTACTATTGCAGCAAGTGTGGTTCCAACATGATATTTCTTGTGGGGAATTCAGGCCAAGAAAATATAGGTGTCGAGCTGAATCAAGCATATTGTTCTGACCCTGTATATAAGCTGTCAGTATCTTGGTAAAATGATCTGTGATGATAACATGAGAACAATCAGTTGTACATTACCCAGCCACGACATGTCAGTGATGTCCTCTGACACAACATGTCAGTGATGTCCTCTAACACAACATGTCAGTGACACCCTCTGACATGTCAGTGATGTCCTCTAACACAACATGTCAGTGATGTCCTCTAACACAACATGTCAGTGATGTCCTCTGACACTACATGTCAGTGATGTCCTCTGACACAACATGTCAGTGATGTCCTCTGACACAACATGTCAGTGATGTCCTCTGACACAACATGTCAGTGATGTCTCTGACACAACATGTCAGTGATGCCCTCTGACACTACATGTCAGTGATGTCCTCTAACACAACATGTCAGTGATGTCCTCTAACACAACATGTCAGTGATGCCCTCTGACACTACATGTCAGTGATGTCCTCTGACATCACATGTCAGTGATGTCCTCTGACACTACATGTCAGTGATGTCCTCTGACACAACATGTCAGTGATGTCCTCTGACACAACATGTCAGTGATGTCCTCTGACACTACATGTCAGTGATGTCCTCTGACACAACATGTCAGTGATGTCCTCTGACATCACATGTCAGTGATGTCCTCTGACACTACATGTCAGTGATGTCCTCTGACACTACATGTCAGTGATGTCCTCTGACACAACATGTCAGTGATGTCCTCTGACACTACATGTCAGTGATGTCCTCTGACACAACACATGGTGGTGGCTGCAACAGACATGAGTCATGGGACCCGCCAATAACCTTGTGGAATCGTCCGATGACATATTTGTGCAACATCATGCAGTATACTAGCACTATTCGGTTTCCATGTGTATATTTCATATTTAAAGTGCCATTTTGTGTATTTTAATTGACTCTTTTAAATTACCATAATATATAATTGGATCTTAATATTTGCAGACTTATTACTTTTTTAATTATACTTTACAAGATGGGTTTTTATTGATTTTTGCTACTATACTCTAATCATGATATAAGCCCCCTGCCTGTCTGTATATACGTCAGACTTTCATGTCACATAATGTGATAGTAATGTACATTTACTGTTGTTGAACTGGCTGTAAGACAATACCGAATGTGATGCTATATTGTGATGTCTCCATGAAACATATCACCACAGTCGGCATGGGGTGTACAAGGCAAATGAAGTTAAGTCTCTGGATTGATTTCAGATGTCTGTTACTGATGTGTTCTTATGTAACATTAATGTTGCTGTTTTCTTATGTAACATTAATGTTGCTTTTAGAGGCATGAAAAATATAAAACATCTAGAGAGATAAACAATACATTAAAAATTAGAGTGGCCAAATGTATATATTCATCACTTCTATATGATACGGAAGCATAGACAATGTATAAACAATTATCACATAAAACTGGGGCATTAGAAATGTGAATATATATCAGAATAGGTTGTATTTCAGGAGAACAAACACAAACTAATATACAAATCCTGGAGAAGCTGGAAACAGAGCTAATGGAAGCTATATATGAGAGATAATTAAATATATTGAAAGAGAATTAAATATAAGAGAGAGAAGTAAAATATATTGTGCACATGAACTTGTTCAATATAGAGCAATGTACTCTACATCTATTGATGACTTCAGTCACGTGCATTTGTTTATTCTTTCCTCTCCAAAGAGTTGCCATTTTGCAGTCACAAATTTATGGACCAATATGATTTAACATAAAACCTGACTGGAGCAGAATGAGGATTGGTGAGAATGGTCCAGGGCATAGACTTAATGACTAGAACATAGTGGGTTCATGCATTAGCTGTCTGGGATAGACAGAGTTTAGAGAAATGACACTCTGATAAAAACCATTTGTGGAAAAGTCAAACCAGGTGAGCAAGAGATAGACAGCAAAACAAGTGAGAAGATAACATGAGGAGACAGACTACCAGCAGTCTGTCTGTGTACAAGCAAAGCTGGAGACAGACTACCAGCAGTCTGTCTGTGTACAAGAAAAGCTGGAGACAGACTACCAGCAGTCTGTCTGTGTACAAGCAAAGCTGGAGACAGACTACCAGCAGTCTGTCTGTGTACAAGCAAAGCTGGAGACAGACTGTGTTGGAAATCAGTTGCAGTCAAGCTTCAGCTGCTTGATTGATTCAACATGTGTTTATGGTGTCAGGGTAACCAGTTTGTATTGTCCATGTGAGTCAGCTGTCAATGTTTTGCAACATTTTCCATTTCCATATTTCAATAGTTCATGCGGTTTGTGTAGTTTTTAATTTTGTTTTCTTAATTCAACTGTATGATGACTGTAAGGCATTTGTTGCCATATTTCAGCTGTGTGACATCTGTGTAGTACTTCTTCCCTGATGTTAGATGTTTACTCGGTCACAAAATATTTGTATTGACTGTGCTGATAGTTGGGAATGAAAAAAGTTACAAAGAATGACACATTACAGTGTATCATGTGGGGGATGAATGCGATACTGTCACCCTCCACAACAGCAGCTGTTGTATGAATAGTTCCCTGTCTACCATCATTCTACAGTGAACTTGTGAACTATGCAAGCTGTGTTTGTGTTCCTGGCAGAGACTGGAAATGTACTTTCAAATGGAACTTGAGTCTGTTGTTCACATCTTATGAGTGTCACAGAATCCACTTATCTGTAGCAAGCACAGTGAACTTTGTATGTAGCAGAATCTGCCGTTGTCTGTACCAAGCACAGTGAACTTTGTATGTCAAAACAATGTTTTCCTGTAGTGAATTTGAATGACAAAGACACAAACAAGAGCTTGCACGATTTATTGCCTGGCGTATTTTGCTGCATCTCGTCTGGTATATACTGCAGAATTCACACAACATAAAGTAAAATAACTAGATAAAATGATTAATCTGTATAGGCCAGTTTTGTGCAAACCGAAAGACATGATAGTCAGTTTTAAATTATTGTGGTAGACAATTGAAATTACGTTATGAACATGTGTATGTTTCAGCTTGAAGGATTTATCTAGTTATTTTACTTTATGTTGTGTTAATTCTGCAGTATGTACCTGAGGAGATGCAGCAACATATGTCAGGCAATAAATCGTGAAATCTATGGTTTGTGCCTTTGTTATTTAACTTTGTATGTAACAGAATCCACTGTTGCCTGTACCAAGTACAGTGAACTTTTTATGTAATAGAATCCACTGTTGTCTGTACCAAGCACAGTAAACTTTGCATGTAACAGAATCCACTGTTGTCTGTAATAAAATCAGTGTGTTGTGACCAACAAAGTCAACTTGTTATTTCTGTAACAAAATCAACTGTTCTGTGTGAGAAAGATACCTTATTGTATCTGTAACGAATCAATTTAACAAATTCAACATATGTGTGTAACAAAATCAACTTTTCTTTGTAACAAAGTTACCTTATTGTATCAGTAACGAATCAATTTCTGTTTGTAACAAAATCATTTTCATAACAAACAATATATTGCACAATTTATGGCCTGGCATGTTTCGCTGTATCTGGGCAGGTGCATCCTACAGAAGACAGTTCAACATATAATGATGTAACGTAATGAATCCTTTCAAGCAAAATAAACAAAACACATTGGCATATGTTTCAGGACAATATTTCATTATGTGTTGAACATTTTCTCTAGCCTACACCTGATGAGAATATGCCAGGTACTAAATTGTACAATATGTTGTTTGTGTCTTCATTATTCAAATTTACAACGGAAAAACGTTGTTGTTAAAACCATTTTACTGTGTACACTGAACTTGACATGTCTGTGACAGTTGATGTATTGTGAATTTATTGTCAGTAACAAACATTGCAAATGTAATATGATCATCTTACAGTATATGTGATAGCTACAGTACTTTCCACAAATATCACATTATAATGGGATATCAAACATCATGGACAGGAGGTGTGTTACACAATTGTCACATTATAGTGGGATATCACACAACATGGACAGGAGGTATGTTACACAAATGTCACATTATAGTGGGATATCACACAACATGGACAGGATGTGTGTTACACAAATGTCACATTATAGTGGGTGTCACCAACTGGCTGGGGGTAGATCCCAGATGGGCAACCACTCAGCCAAAATCATTTTCTTCTACTGGTGTTTAGTTCTGGATGCAGTTTAAGATCCCCTAACTCTGTCAGAAGGGACTAGTTACCACCCAGATCCCAGAGAGAAAACGTGGAACTAATGTCTTTTATGCTGATTTAAGACACTGTCCCTGATACTCAAGAAAACAGCCAAGAAGTGGCTCGTTGAAGATAGAATATTATATATCTATATAGTTTTGGCTGTACTTGGTATCACCAGAAGTGAGAAAGGAGGAGTTAAGACATGCAACGTAATCTGGTTACTTATGACTGCATAGGCAAGATACCTCCCGGACATAGATTCCCACTTCTGGATAATATGTGCGAACCCCCACTAAATGATACAATCATGTGTGTACTTGATTAAGCTACACAAACATTTATAAACATTTAGAATTATACGGACAAATTGAGTTTTAAAATACAACAACTGTGTTTATTATTGCTATTGATGATCATATGATGATGATGATTATATTATGGTATACGTAACTCATCTGGCTGAAAAGCTCAGAAGCACATAGGTCATGCTTCCCCCAGTGAGACGCAGTTCACTGTCAGATTGAAGGAGTCCAAATTGGTCCCTTCACAAGGCTAAGTCACTTCCGGATATGGGTTGTTGACTGTCCATTGCTCCTAAGAGATCTGGAATGAAACGAACGGAGATGGGTAGTATCTACGTCTACACATCTCAAACACATATGTCTATACATTCATATAAACATACATTCAAGTCATAATATATGATGGTATGATGATATATATGATGGCATGTTACATAACATATATCAGTTCTAAATAAATAAATATATATGTATATATTCATAAAACTATTTGGAACATCTATAGCTCAAAACATACACAATCACCTCCATTTATGTAATGGAGTGTTTCCCATATAAGTTCACCTCACTTACTCTTTCCCTTTCTGATTCATTCATACTGTCTTGTCGGAAGGGCTGGTCGCACAGTCCTGTCGAACATTAAATGCCTTCCCTGAATCTGTCTGGGGTATTGAATGTCCTAAGTCATGTCTGTCCTCATGCAGACATCATGCAGACAAGGTGAACTGGTGCCATTCCTCAAACCAAGTGGTTTCACCACAATCTTGGTAGGCACTCAAAGTGTTGGTCCAAATAATCAACGTTAATTTGGACGCTATCAAGAGACTGGGAGCTCTCAGGAATTTCTCCTAAGTAGTCAGTCTCCCCAATGTTTAACATCATACAGGATGAATCTAAATGTATCTCCTGTACATGCATAAGCCACACGCTCATGTAGCTTGGATAATGGATTTCTCCAAATTATCACATACAACAAATCAGACAACCAAGTGGTGAATGAAAGAAGAAAATAGTTCTCAGTGAAATCGTAAAGCTAGAACTGGAACATTAAGTACAAAGAAAATCCACCAGTGTAAAGTTTGGGAGAATATGCAGAACACGAAACTACACAAGCCTTCAGACTAGCAGACAACTAATCAGAGTAATGGTCTTACCTGGGTTATAGCTAGGAAATCCTGTCATACGACTTCGTACAGAAGTCCAACAGAACGAAATGTTAATATTTCTCCAGTAGGTATCCTAAGAATGCTATTGTGAATTTGCGTCTGAAGTCTTGCTGGCCATGCATGTAGTTTTTATTCTAGTCAATTCCTGGCTAGTTTCCAGGTTGGTTAATTAATATGTCCAAGTTCCTGTTAGCTCCACCTATTTTTCCATGTAAGATGATTTACCTAGATGGATTAAGTGCCAAATTCTTTTCACCCCTCCTCCTTTCCTGTGAAGGGTAGTTTCATCTGTCAATCAAATTGACCGATGCCCCCCACGCCTGAAACAATGAAACCTGCTTTGGCGGCAATGCAGTTGCGTCATTACATTCCAATAGGCTGGTAACACCAGCCTTCTCGGTTGCTGGCCGGAATGTGTCAGCCATGGGTTTCTACTTTGCCCCGTAGTATTGCGGCGAGGTGTTAAGCATCTGGTCCTAATTGCTCCTTTGTGGTGGCAATTACAGACGTCCCGGCTCCACAAAGTCTGGACTTTTAGATAGGTGTTAGGCCTGCATTAAATTGCCGTCTGTGGATCCCACGGGGTTTTCCCCTGAGTAGCACTGCCATGTATTATTTCAGACGGGTCTGGCTGACCCTCTTGATTCTAAACTAACACGTCAATCTCAACTGACTGGCTCCGCGATGTCTGGTTGATCAGAACATCAAAGGGAAAATCTCTTAGATGTAGAGACCAGACGTTGCTTTGATCTACCAATGTAGTAAAAATGATAGTGCGGGCTCTAAGTGACTCTGTATTTTTCTCTTACGTTTTTATCCTCTTCTGGGGAACGTTTATTCTTTTAGAGAATTTTAGAAAAATATTGTGGGCTCTGTAATTCCTTGAAAACTTGTGTAATTATGATGCTGCCGGGCTGTCCCGCCACATAGCTCTCCAATTTAAGTAGGTTCATTAATGAAGCCTATAACAGAGCCTCGGCAGCATTCAAGAATGTATCTAAGTTCTCTCCGTTCTCCAACTGCCTCCCAGTCTGGGTTCCCAATATTCTTTGTGGCAGTGGGATGTTCTATGAGTCAAAAGAAATATCCCATGTCCATTCTCCCAGGATAAATCTTGCAAATCTTTGCTCCTGGTGTTGTGTCGGATTTCCGGGCTATTGCTCGGTAATGTCCTGTCCTCTGGAGGTTTTACTTTTTCCCAGCCGGGAAATTGCAAAATGTATAACAAGATTCTCCTGCGCCGCAGAGAGACTGCTATTGTCCACTCAATTTCTGGCCCTTGTCCTATAAGCAGAGGAAGTGCCATCAGTGTTTTCTTAAAAGAATTGGTCGCAGTAATGTTGCTCCATTTTCTTTTTCTCCGTCGGCCAAAGATCATAATAAAATCCTTTAATCTCCTCCTTTTGGCAGGAAATTTGCTAAACATCATAATTTTATGATGTGCATTCAACTCATACTTGCCTCTTTCTTGGTAGGATGTCAGTTTACTACCTCTTGATTTAAGAGTTTTCTTCCTTCGATAATTATTTATCCAGGTGCGTTCCTCTTCAACAGAGTTCCATTTTGAATCTGTGTTTGAAAGTATAAGGCTAGTAGAAGTTGTCCAGCTTTGAGAAATCATGTTGTTCCCCAAGAACTGTGAATTTGTATCACTCCTTGTAGAAGTATACATAAACAGCTGTTCTCCCCATCCAACATTGGTTGAAGTGAAAGGTAAACAAAGTCCTGAGTGTTGAGTATACCAACCGCTCCGGTTTTGTTCCGCTGCAGAGTCCATCATTTGTGATCCCCTGTTAGCTTCAGCTGTGTTGATGATAGGCATTACCTTCATCCTGTCCAAAGAAGTATTTTCTTCTTTGTTGTTAGCAGACATGTTTATCGTCCCTGAATCAGAGTCCGTGGTATAACCTACATGAATGCTTTGTGTATCTTGAGTTTCCTTTTCGAAAGACTCCAAGATACTGACATCGTAAGAATTCTCCTCCGTGTCTTGTTTGTCCTCCATGGCTGGGCTCTCTTGTGCCAAGTCCAATTGAGGTATTCTCTCCCTGGTCTGGTTTTCTTGTTCCAAATCCAATAGAAGTGAATGTTGTGGGATGTCATTTTCAATGCCATATCCCACCTGAGATAAGTAATTCAAACTGATAATTTTTTCATCTTGTGTGGCCACACCGTGAGAAACAATGGAATCCTGTTTTACATCCATTCCGGTCTCAGTTGAATTCATTTCCACTCCTAGTTTCTCTGAACTGAAGGGAATAAAAGAGTCGGGTAAGGTCTCGCCTTCGATCTCTTTAATAGTTTTCCTCAGGTCCTCCTCCTCCTGGATTTTTCTCCTTTGGGAAGTCTTAGGAAGCTCCTGAGATTGCTGGGTTGCCAAGCCATCTAATCCGCTTTCATTGCGGTGTAAACATTTATCACGTTTGTGACTGTTTACCGAACGCTTGGTACATTTATTCCTATTCCGTTTATTGTTAATATTTTTAGGAATAGGCGAGGGAAGCATCTGCCTTTCTGTGCGCAAGTTTTTGTTTTTCTGAGCCATGGGGATTTGCGAAGGAATGCATGCCTCTTCTTTGTGACGGTCAGCTTCCCCGCTTTCTATCAGAGTTTCGGCTTGAGTGATTGGCTTTTCCTCAATCGAGCTGGTAGATTCCTCCACGTTCAGTATTTCAATTTGCTTCTTCTTCATCTCATCTTCTTCAGCTTTGTGACGCATATCTGCTTCTAATTCTGCAACTCTTTTCATCATCTGCTCATCTTCTTTGTCCCACCAATCCATTTCTTCTCTAATAAATAGTTCTAGCTTCTCTCCTACTAAGCCGAGCCTTATGCCCCATCCTCTAGCGGACTCTAAGAAATCTGTGCGTGCATCCATGATCTCTTCTCAGCTTAAACTCAGGTAAGTAATTATATTATTACCCTACAGAGAGCTAGTCAGATTTATGCTAGAGCAGGATAGTGACAAGAGGAACAGACACTGCTATGAGAATGATAGTAGTGAATTAGAGTGAGAAAGTTGATGCAAAGCAGTCCGTCATACACTGAATTAACTAAGCATTATCAAATTATTCATGATTAAATCAAATGATAAAGCATGTAATCAAAAAATCATCACGTAAATCATCAATAAACTAATTAATATCACTAATTAATGTGATTATTAATTCTACAGTGGTGAATGATGTAAATTAACTCATATGATATTATCCATTATTAACTTTTTAACAAGTTATTTAAATTCTACAGACTTCCCTAGAAACAAATTCCTAAGTTAATACTTAGCAAATGTAATGGGTGAAGAATGAAAGAATGGTTTATGAAAATCAATAGTCTAGAATTTATTCTCTGATTCTATCATGGATGAGAAGTCCTGATGTGTCAAAATCTTGCCTACAATCAAGCAAGCTATTACATTAGAAATAAATTATAACTAACTAATGCTGCTAAGAATGTAAGTGAGAATTACCTAGGTTCTATCCATGGGCAAGACCAGAATAATACCAGACTAACAGATTTGAAATAGGTTCGTTCCTTGCGAGCGAACCAAGTTTTCTAGGGTTTACTCCCGGATTCTATAGCGGGCGAGCAGACCAATAGGCTCTAGGGTTTACTCCCGGATTCTATAGCGGACGAGCCGTCCCAATATGTCACCAACTGGCTGGGGGTAGATCCCAGATGGGCAACCACTCAGCCAAAATCATTTTCTTCTACTGGTGTTTAGTTCTGGATGCAGTTTAAGATCCCCTAACTCTGTCAGAAGGGACTAGTTACCACCCAGATCCCAGAGAGAAAACGTGGAACTAATGTCTTTTATGCTGATTTAAGACACTGTCCCTGATACTCAAGAAAACAGCCAAGAAGTGGCTCGTTGAAGATAGAATATTATATATCTATATAGTTTTGGCTGTACTTGGTATCACCAGAAGTGAGAAAGGAGGAGTTAAGACATGCAACGTAATCTGGTTACTTATGACTGCATAGGCAAGATACCTCCCGGACATAGATTCCCACTTCTGGATAATATGTGCGAACCCCCACTAAATGATACAATCATGTGTGTACTTGATTAAGCTACACAAACATTTATAAACATTTAGAATTATACGGACAAATTGAGTTTTAAAATACAACAACTGTGTTTATTATTGCTATTGATGATCATATGATGATGATGATTATATTATGGTATACGTAACTCATCTGGCTGAAAAGCTCAGAAGCACATAGGTCATGCTTCCCCCAGTGAGACGCAGTTCACTGTCAGATTGAAGGAGTCCAAATTGGTCCCTTCACAAGGCTAAGTCACTTCCGGATATGGGTTGTTGACTGTCCATTGCTCCTAAGAGATCTGGAATGAAACGAACGGAGATGGGTAGTATCTACGTCTACACATCTCAAACACATATGTCTATACATTCATATAAACATACATTCAAGTCATAATATATGATGGTATGATGATATATATGATGGCATGTTACATAACATATATCAGTTCTAAATAAATAAATATATATGTATATATTCATAAAACTATTTGGAACATCTATAGCTCAAAACATACACAATCACCTCCATTTATGTAATGGAGTGTTTCCCATATAAGTTCACCTCACTTACTCTTTCCCTTTCTGATTCATTCATACTGTCTTGTCGGAAGGGCTGGTCGCACAGTCCTGTCGAACATTAAATGCCTTCCCTGAATCTGTCTGGGGTATTGAATGTCCTAAGTCATGTCTGTCCTCATGCAGACATCATGCAGACAAGGTGAACTGGTGCCATTCCTCAAACCAAGTGGTTTCACCACAATCTTGGTAGGCACTCAAAGTGTTGGTCCAAATAATCAACGTTAATTTGGACGCTATCAAGAGACTGGGAGCTCTCAGGAATTTCTCCTAAGTAGTCAGTCTCCCCAATGTTTAACATCATACAGGATGAATCTAAATGTATCTCCTGTACATGCATAAGCCACACGCTCATGTAGCTTGGATAATGGATTTCTCCAAATTATCACATACAACAAATCAGACAACCAAGTGGTGAATGAAAGAAGAAAATAGTTCTCAGTGAAATCGTAAAGCTAGAACTGGAACATTAAGTACAAAGAAAATCCACCAGTGTAAAGTTTGGGAGAATATGCAGAACACGAAACTACACAAGCCTTCAGACTAGCAGACAACTAATCAGAGTAATGGTCTTACCTGGGTTATAGCTAGGAAATCCTGTCATACGACTTCGTACAGAAGTCCAACAGAACGAAATGTTAATATTTCTCCAGTAGGTATCCTAAGAATGCTATTGTGAATTTGCGTCTGAAGTCTTGCTGGCCATGCATGTAGTTTTTATTCTAGTCAATTCCTGGCTAGTTTCCAGGTTGGTTAATTAATATGTCCAAGTTCCTGTTAGCTCCACCTATTTTTCCATGTAAGATGATTTACCTAGATGGATTAAGTGCCAAATTCTTTTCACCCCTCCTCCTTTCCTGTGAAGGGTAGTTTCATCTGTCAATCAAATTGACCGATGCCCCCCACGCCTGAAACAATGAAACCTGCTTTGGCGGCAATGCAGTTGCGTCATTACATTCCAATAGGCTGGTAACACCAGCCTTCTCGGTTGCTGGCCGGAATGTGTCAGCCATGGGTTTCTACTTTGCCCCGTAGTATTGCGGCGAGGTGTTAAGCATCTGGTCCTAATTGCTCCTTTGTGGTGGCAATTACAGACGTCCCGGCTCCACAAAGTCTGGACTTTTAGATAGGTGTTAGGCCTGCATTAAATTGCCGTCTGTGGATCCCACGGGGTTTTCCCCTGAGTAGCACTGCCATGTATTATTTCAGACGGGTCTGGCTGACCCTCTTGATTCTAAACTAACACGTCAATCTCAACTGACTGGCTCCGCGATGTCTGGTTGATCAGAACATCAAAGGGAAAATCGATATCACACAACATGGACAGGAGGTGTGTTACACAATTGTCACATTATAATGGATATCCCACAACATGGACAGGATGTGTGTTACACAATTGTCACATTATAGTGGGATATCACACAACATGGACAGGAGGTGTGTTACACAAATTTCGCATTACAGTGGAATATCACACAATATGGACAGGATGTGTGTTACACAAATGTCACATTATAGTGGGATATCACACATGGACAGGATGTGTGTTACACAAATGTCACATTATAGTGGGATATCACACAACATGGACAGGACATATGTTACACAAATGTCACATTATAGTGGGATATCACACAACATGGACAGGACATATGTTACACAAATGTCATCAAATGTAGTGTCAAAACCGGGTTCTGTTGTAAACTCACATGATTTTAGTTATTCCAAAAGTACCTGTGTGTACAATAATAAAACTTCTCATGTTTTTGTCTTGCACCGATGGCTTTGTTGTTGATCAGTGACCAATAATGTACGCCTTTCTTGATAAATCAATGTTGTATATGCTTCGGAGTTTCTTATTGATAACAGAGGCATTCAGAGTTGTATTCTTATTTGCTTAAAGATAAGACTGTGTGTATCTGATGATATGAAGACTTCAGAATGTGCTTCATGAAGTGACACTGTGAACATAGGAACATCATCCGTCTGATTGGTTTACACATCATCCATCTGATTGGCCCACACATCATCTATCTCATTGGTCTACACATCATCCATCTGATTGGTCCACACATCATCCATCTGATTGGTCTACACATCATCCATCTGATTGGTCCACACATCATCCATCTGATTGGTCTACACATCATCCATCTGATTGGTCTACACATCATCCATCTGATTGACCCACACATCATCCATCTGATTGGTCCACACATCCATCTAATTGGTCCACACATCCATCTGATTGGTCCACACATCATCCATCTGATTGGTCCACACATCATCCATCTAATTGGTCTACACATCATCAGTCTGATTGGTCTACACATCCGTCTGATTGGTCTACACATCATCCGTCTGACTGGTCTACACATCATCCATCTGATTGGTCCACACATCATCCATTGGACTGGTCTACACATCATCCATCTGATTGGTCCACACATCATCCATTGGACTGGTCTACACATCATCCATCTGACTGGCCTACACATCACCCATCTGACTGGTCTACACATCATCCATCTGATTGGTCTACACACCACCAATTTGATTGGTCCACACATCATCCGTCTGATTGGTCTGCACATCATCCATCTCACTGGTCCACACATCACCCATCTGATTGGTCTACACATAACCTATCTGATTGGTCTACACATCACCCATCTGATTGATCTACACATGATCTATCTGATTGGTCTACACATCACCCATCTGATTGGTCTACACATCACCCATCTGATTGGTCTACACATCACCCATCTGATTGGTCTACACATCACCTATCTGATTGGTCTACACATCACCCATCTGATTGGTCCACACAAATATGCGACTAGCACCATATATCATGGAGATATACCTCATGAATATGTAATTCTATATTTATTGCAATGCCAAAGAAATCAGGAGCCTTGGAGTGTGATCAACATCGAACAATTAGCATAATGAGTCACATCAGGAAGATTTTACTAAAAATTATCATGCAAAGTTAGGAAGAAAATATAACCTGAAATAGGAGAAGAACGATGTGGGTTTGTAGAAGGCAAGGGTACAGTAAATGCTGTGTATATACTGAGAACAGTAATTGAATGTTCTATAGAAGTAAACAAAGATCTACACCTTTGCTTTATTGACTACACAAAGGTTTTCGATAAAGTGAGACATGTCGACACGATAAGGATGCTTGAAGAAAGATCTACAAATTTAAAGAAAAGACCTTAGACTTGTAAAAAAACATATATTGGAAACAACAAGCTGCCATAAGAATTGATAATGAAGTAGGTCAATATCAGCCTTTTAAGAGAGGTGTGAGACAGGGATGTGTAATGTCTCCAAATCTTTTTTCCCTATACAGTGAAAATATTTTCAGAAATATAGAAGAAATGGAAGGAATCGACATTGGGGGACGATACATCAATAACATTAGATATGCAAATGATACAGTCTTGATTGCAGACAATGAACAGAACCTGCAACATTTAGTAGATGCGTTGCTTGCACACAGTGAACAACTAGGCTTAGAATTTAATTGTAAGAAGACACAGATTATGGTCACCACTGGAAAGAAGTAAATATCATAATGTTATATACAAGTAAATGGGCATATTCTTAAACAAGTGAATCGGTATAGTTATCTCGGAACAGTCATAACATCTGATGGGAGATGCCTTGAAGAGATTAGAACAAGAATTACCATTGTGAAGGTAGCCTTTTGCAAGATGAAAAACATACTGACCAGTGAAAAGATATAAACTGAAACAAGAAAAAGAGTGTTGAAGTGCTACACTTGTCAACCACCACTATAAACATTTAACTAGTCTAAACCAGATAGGGCCCAAGTACAGATGTCGATAATTAATAAATAAGCCAGTTTGAATAAGACAGGATAGCCTGACAGAAAATATATTTATAAATATCAAACTTAAGAATCAGGGGAAAGTGTTTAAACCCCACATATGTGCGTGTAGCATCCCTGGAGCACACGCAATGTTTTACAAATAAATAAATTGTTGTAATGTTAAATGTCAACCCAATCCATTTTGTTATAATAGTTGAGTTGAGTTAAGAACTGACTTCACTGCACTCAGGACATTCCCATATGTGCTCCATCCCCTCGTTCAACAGCCAGCGAAGAGTCATACTACTAATCGTTCCTACCGTTATCTGATTAAAAGTTCTCCTGGTCTTCCCTCTGTTTTGAGATTCTTCTAGAACCCCTGCCGATCCCCCACAATCTCATTCTATCCACATGTGGGTTCTCAATCTGTTCTTCCACCTTCTCCACCTGGTCCCACAATAGTGACTAATATTAGTATAATGAAATTGTGTGACGAGGTGAAAGGATTGTAACTTTATGTGTCAATCTCCATGTTGTGAGACAGGATTAGATTTGGGGGCTCAATCTTCATCCAGGCATAGTAGCAGGAATCTTTAGGCCTACTGACTACCGTATCTTACAGACTATAAGATGCTACGGACTATAAGACGCACCTTAATTTTTAAGCTATTTTTTTTAAAAACAACATTTTTACCATTTTTATTATTAGATTGCAAAGCCAGACCAAAAAAAAATTCTTAGTTTATAAAACCGAACTGACCTTTAAAATCCCTGAAAATCGTCATCTGAACTTTCTTCTTCTTCTTCCTCTTCATCGTCATCGTTGTCCTCTTCATATATAAGATGGTCTTCACTGCCATCGAGAGCGTTATTTATGCCACACTTCTTGTAAGATTTAACAATAATATCTTCTCTCACTCTAGACCACGACTGTTTTATCCACTGATACACTTGTTTGATTGTAGGTCGTTTTAAAGCTCCCTTCGGTGTGAATTCATGTTGGGTTTCATCCATCATCCATTTGTTCCATTCCTCTCTCATATACACTTTAAATGGTTTATTTATCGAGACATCAAGAGATTGCAATTGTGAAGTAAGTCCTCCCAGAATAACAGCAAGCTCTGTATTTCCCTGTCTCAATTTCTCTTTCACAGAATTTTTCAAATGACTACTAAACTGATCTAGCACAAGAAGAGAACTCTTCTTCAATAAAGCACCTTTCCTTCTCTCCCACACTCTGTTAGTCCATTATTTCATACCAGCCTCGTCCATCCAACTCTTGCCATGTACGTGAACAACACCACCTGGCGGTATTTCAGGTTTTGGCATTGTTTTGCGCTTGAAAATGATCATTGGATTAAGTTTAGTACCGTCAGCACAACAGGAAAAGAAGTGTAGTGCATTTTTTCATGTCCACTTGTTTTTATAGTTACAGTTTTAGCACCTTTCATGGCAACAGTTCTGTTACTCGGCACATCAAATGTCAGAGGAGTTTTGTCCATATTCGCTATTTGGCTTAGTTCCACACTGTTTTTCTTTAAATGTTGGATAATAAAGCGATGGAAAGATAATATTTTCTCTTCATACTCTTGTGGCATTTTCTTAGATATTTTGGTTTTGGTTCGCACGCCAAGTCCATGACACTTCATAAACCTGTAGCACTCCACCCTTAAAGTCTGTTAAGTTCCACTGTAGCGCTAGCTTACGAGCATGTATTTGAATCATTTTTGTATTAATTCCAGTGTCATTTTGACGGTGTCTTTAAATCCATTTCAATACATCATCCTCTAGTTTTGGCCATTTTGCATTCAGCCCTCTATTTGCACATTTAGTCTTCCTCATTTTTTTCAGTTCTTCTTTACTAGCCCGCCAATCGCGAATGGTTTTTTTCTGTTGGTGGAGGGCCAAAATGCCGCTCAGCTGCTGTATTTCCATGTTCTTCTGCATAGGCTATTACTTTCAATTTATAGCCCGCATCATATGAATACCTTTTATTTTTTTCCATTGCGAAACTAGCTACTAACAAAAACATTGTACTGTTACCGATAACACAAATCACTTTCAATTCAAGTTCACTGGCATCATAGGCTAGACAATGTTCTGGGTTTGTGATGGCGGGGCGGGAGGGAGACAGTGTTAGCAAGCTTGTGAATCCCCGCAACTCATGTTCGTCGCATCGGTGCACTGCTGCTGCCAGTTGAATCCAATGTTGCTAGATAGAGATAGGTTTCCCGTGGCATCGAATATATGGCCATTTTTAAGACTGGCGAGAATTTTAAATCAAACACTGGACATTTTTATATTAATTTTGAGTGTAAGATGCACCTGAATTTTGGAGGCAATTTTTTGAAGAAAATAGTGCGTCTTATACTCCGTAAAATACGGTATATCATAGTACGGTTGTTCGCCTTCCTTTTCCCTGCCTGGCACCGTCAGAAGACGTGGTAATTTCTGGGATCTGTTTAAATCATAGACTAGAATCACGGGCCATTTTACCTCCTCTTTGGTAGTGATTAGTCTTTCTTTTGCTTGAAAATTTATTTGTCGCTTCTTTGGAATAGTGTATATCCAAATAGCTAGTGCTACACTACAAGTATGTTTTAATATCACAGATACACACAACAAACAATCAGGATACTGACAGTATGTAGTAATATCACAGATACACACAACAATCTGGAAACTGTCAGTATGTTGTAATATCACAGATACAAACACGATACTTTTGATATATTGTAATATCACAGATACACACAACGATAAAAACAGGATACTATTAGTGTGTTGCAATACCACAGATACATACAATATACAAACAGGATACTGTAAGTATGTTGTAATATTACAGATACACACAATATACAAACAGGACTCATTCTCGTTTATTTTATTTTTCATAATTAAATGTATATTCAAAGTAAAAATCTAAACAAAACTATAATTAAAGTAATAATTAAACTCTACTTCTATTATATATATATATATATATATATATATATATATATATATATATATATATATATACACACGAGAGATGCCCAATAATATTTTCTACATTGTAGATGATGGAGTACAGTCCCGCTCAATTTGGCGATTGCTGCCTGTGTTTTCTGACTTGTGTGAGGGCGTGTACTATCGTGCTAGAGCAACAATTCTGCTGGATTCTTGTTAGGCTGAACTCTATGAAACAGCTTATTGAGTTTTGTTATTTTTCTATGTAAGCTTTAGAATTAATTGCCTCACCTCTTGGCATCACTTCTACAAGATTGCCTCACCTCTTAGCATCACTTCCACAAGGTTGTCTCACATCTTGGCATCACTTCCACAAGATTGTCTCACCTCGTGGCATCACTTCCACAAGATTGTCTAACCTCTTGGCATCACTTCCACAAGATTGTCTCACCTCATGGCATCACTTCCACAAGATTGTCTCACCTCTTATCATCACTTCCACTAGATTGTCTCACCTCGTGGCATCACTTCCACAAGATTGCCTTATCTCTTGGCATCACTTCCACAAGATTGCCTTACCTCTTGGCATCACTTCTACAAGAATCAATATCCCAAAACACAGTGATCATAACCTTTCCTGCTGATAGAGGTGACTTGAATTTCTGTTTTTATAGTGATTGTGGATGATGCCACTCCATTGACTGCATTTTCATTGCACCTAGGTTTCATCACCTGTAATGTTCTTTAGCAAAAGGTTTTCTCTATCAGCATCGTAACACTCAAACATCTCAGAACAAATTGTCTTCATTTGAAATCTGTGATCATTTGTGAGACTTCGCAGACCCCAAACTTTTCAGTATATGAGAGTTTTGAAAATTTTAATCACACTCTAGCTGACAGACAGCTGCAAGGCCAGTAATTGACTTGTAATTTGCTTATCATCATCAATAATGGCATCAGCACGCTTCAAAATATCTTGGCTAGCAGCCATGGAGAACATACAGAGCATGGAAGATCATGCAGCTCCATCTCTTCACTTCCTGAAGCTTTAACTTTCTTAGCCCAGCCACCCATGATGCTCCTATCAATTGCATAACTTCCATACACAGCACACAAACGTCTATGAATGTTCATAACAGTTTCATATTCAGCAACCAGAAATTCTACTATAATTCACTGTCTGTAATGCAAGTTATTCACATACGCCATTTTAATCAATTACTGTAGCTGTTCTAATGTTCAAATATGATACAATTTCATATAAATGATATTCCAAATTTAAAGTGTGCACAATTTCATGTTTCTATCTTTATTATTCGCTGAGAAAAAAAGAAGCTTGTGGTACATTACTTTCTGACTGACCCTCATATATGAATAAAAGGAAAAGATCACTGTCAATCAGATTATTTGTTCGCAATTGGTCATATATTATTCTTAGCTGTTATCTAAAGAATATTAAAATCATGCATAATGACATGTAAAAGCAATGGCAGCTGTAACATAAAAGGAAAATGTGCATTAATCTGGTGCAATGGAGCACGAGCAATGGCTGCCACAGTGTGGACAGAGGCATATAGATCACGAGCAACGGCTGCCACAATGTGGACAGAGGCATATAGATCACGAGCAATGGCTGCCACAGTGTAGACACATGTATATAGATCACGAGCAATGGCTGCCACAGTGTAGACACATGTATATAGATCACGAGCAATGGCTGCCACAGTGTAGACACATGTATATAGATCACGAGCAATGGCTGCCACAGTGTAGACACATGTATATAGATCACGAGCAATGGCTGCCACAGTGTGGACAGAGGCATATAGATCACGAGCAATGGCTGCCACAATGTGGACAGAGGCATATAGATCACGAGCAATGGCTGCCACAATGTGGACAGAGGCATATAGATCACGAGCAATGGCTGCCACAATGTGGACAGAGGCATATAGATCACGAGCAATGGCTGCCACAATGTGGACAGAGGCATATAGATCACGAGCAATGGCTGCCACAATGTGGACAGAGGCATATAGATCACGAGCAATGGCTGCCACAGTGTGGACAGAGGCATATAGATCACGAGCAATGGCTGCCACAATGTGGACAGAGGCATATAGATCACGAGCAATGGCTGCCACAGTGTGGACAGAGGCATATAGATCACGAGCAATGGCTGCCACAATGTGGACAGAGGCATATAGATCACGAGCAATGGCTGCCACAATGTGGACAGAGGCATATAGATCACGAGCAATGGCTGCCACAGTGTGGACAGAGGCATATAGATCACGAGCAATGGCTGCCACAATGTGGACAGAGGCATATAGATCACGAGCAATGGCTGCCACAATGTGGACAGAGGCATATAGATCACGAGCAATGGCTGCCACAATGTGGACAGAGGCATATAGATCACGAGCAATGGCTGCCACAATGTGGACAGAGGCATATAGATCACGAGCAATGGCTGCCACAGTGTAGACACATGTATATAGATCACAAGCAATGGCTGCCACAGTGTAGACACATGTATATAGGTCACGAGCAATGGCTGCCACAGTGTAGACACATGTATATAGATCACGAGCAATGGCTGCCACAGTGTGGACAGAGGCATATAGATCACGAGCAATGGCTGCCACAGTGTGGACAGAGGCATATAGATCACGAGCAATGGCTGCCACAGTGTGGACAGAGGCATATAGATCACGAGCAATGGCTGCCACAGTGTGGACAGAGGCATATAGATCACGAGCAATGGCTGCCACAGTGTAGACACATGTATATAGATCACGAGCAATGGCTGCCACAGTGTAGACACATGTATATAGATCACGAGCAATGGCTGCCACAGTGTAGACACATGTATATAGATCACGAGCAATGGCTGCCACAGTGTGGACAGAGGCATATAGATCACGAGCAATGGCTGCCACAATGTGGACAGAGGCATATAGATCACGAGCAATGGCTGCCACAATGTGGACAGAGGCATATAGATCACGAGCAATGGCTGCCACAGTGTGGACACATGTATATAGATCACGAGCAATGGCTGCCACAATGTGGACACATGCATACAAACCCCTTGCTTTAGAAGCATCAGCCAGAGGCTGGTTAGTCTGAATGTCTAGGCTTATGTAGTGACACAGAGTAAATTAGAGTGGACTTGTGACTTATTTTTGAAACAGGTGAAAACATGGCATGCTGGTGGCATATTCTTGAACCAGTTGAAAAGTGTGTGTTTAGTGTCCCGTATTTGTTTTGAACTCCTTAATCACATTTGAGATGAATTAGTGACACCGTAAGTTCACATTGGAGTCTTTGGCAATTTCCACACAAGTGACTGGAATATTCTGATGACTAAGATATAACCACCGATAAATGTTTGATACAGTTGAGTTGAGTTGAGCTAAGAACTTACATCACTGCACTCAGGAAATTTCCATATGAGCTCTGTCCCCTCAATCAACAGCTATCTGTGCAGGAGACATTTTTGTTCTGCTGCTGAACTTCATCCAATATGATCTGTTTGTCCTGTTTCATGAATTGATATGTCATTCGGTAAAACAGATATCCTGTTTCATGCCTTGTTATAACATTCTGGAGAAAATTAACAGGTGCAAGTAACCACATGGCACATACTGCCTAAGTATGGTTGTGTATATATGAGGTCACAGAATCAGTTATTTCATAACTGTCTTTCCACAGAAGAAATATGATAACCCATTTAACAAGACAGAGAGAAATACATTCACAGGTACTGACTGCCACCTCATACAAGTTGAGGGGAGAAGTAGAGATTAGAGGACACAAACTCTAGTAGAGATTATAGGACTTAAACTCTTATCTATATGGTGAGGAGAGAAGTGAGATTAGAGGACACAAATACTATGTATACTTAGAGGAGAGAAGTAAAGATTAGAGGACACAAACTATCTATACATATAGGAGAGAAGTAGAGATTAGAGGACACAAACTCTATCTATATGTTGAGGAGAGATGTAGATATTAGAGGACACAAACTCTATTTGTATGTTGAGGAAAGAAGTAGAGATTAGAGGACACAAACCCTATCTATACATATAGGAGAGAAGTAGAGATTAGAGGACACAAACTCTATCTATATGTTGAGGAGAGACGTAGAGATTAAAGGACTCAAACTCTATCCATATGTTGAGGAGAGAAGTAGAGATTAGAGGACACAAACTCTATCTATACATATAAGAGAGAAGTAGAGATTAGAGGACACAAACTCTATTTGTATGTTGAGGAGAGAAGTAGAGATTAGAGGACACAAATCCTATCTATACATATAGGAGAGAAGTAGAGATTAGAGGACACAAACTATATGTTGAGGAGAGCTTATCAATACCTGTAGATTTATTTATCATGTTATTTCTCAGGCTAGTTCAATGGCCTCAAAGGTTTCCCAACCACGGACATTACTCAGACTGAACTGAACCCAGACAGCAACCCAACCCTGCCAAACCCCAGACTATTGTGCTGGAAGGCAATGTTATCATGGTAGTCAGGGTCATGGGAACAGTGGTTCTAAATCTGACACAACACTGACAATAAAACACCGGCAACCTGACATGAACAACATGCATCAAACATCTTGGTTTGTTTCAGTATACACAAGAACATTATAGAAGTGATACTGCATTCACAATCATCAAGCACAACATATATAGTGCTGCCAACAGAGAGTAGCAACGTGACAAAGTCACGCACTTATATTAATTTCTATGAAAAATTAGATACTTTATTAGAACATGTAAAAATATATCATTCTATTAGCAAGGCACAAAAGCGTGTATGTGAAGCACATTAAAGTGTTTCAATAGACATTTCATAAACTCAAGTATGTAAAGTAACAGTATTTGTGTACAGAACCAATAAATACATAAAGGTACCAGAATATCTTCCTTGCCCAGTTTGTACACACATAGTTTGATTGACTCAAATGTTCAAGGACATGAAATGCTACTTTTCAAGTAGCCACACAGGCTGCAGGCACAGGTGCTGATGCACCAGGATCAAGCCATGTTCTGACCAAGGTCTCTCTTCTCCTCCCAATAGGACAGCCTAGCAACATGCACAGGTCGAACTGACGAAAGCAGGACCCACCATGAACTCTGCTGTCATGAAACCTCTCAAGGACCAAATTTTGAGCACATTGCCAGATGACAAGAGTCCCAACAACTGTGCATATTGCCAGATGACAAGAGTCTCAACAACTGTGCACATTGCCAGATGACAAGAGTCCCTACAACTGTGCACATTGCCAGATGACAAGAGTCCCAACAATGATGCACATTGTCAGATGACAAGAGTCCCAGCAACTGTGCACATTGCCAGATGACATCAACCTGGTAGTATAATGTGGTTCTAACCTTGTAGAATGACTTGGTTCCAGCCTGGTAGAATGACTTGGTTCCAACCTGGTAGAATAACGTGGTTCCAACCTGGTAGAATAACTTGGTTCCAGCCTGGCAGAATAACTTGGTTCCAGCCTGGTAGAATAACTTGGTTCCAACCTTGTAGAATGACTCCAACCTTGTAGAATGACTCACATTGCCAGATGACAAGAGTCCCAGCAACTGAGCATATTACCAGATGACAAGAGTCCCAGCAACTGAGCATATTACCAGATGACAAGAGTCCCAACAACTGTGCACACAGCCAGATGACAAGAGTCCCAACAACTGTGCACATTGCCAGATGACAAGAGTCCCAGCAACTGAGCACGTTACCAGATGACAAGCGTCCCAGCAACTGAGCATATTACCAGATGACACAACTGTGCACATTGCCAAATGACAAGAGTCCCAACAACTGTGCACATTGCCAGATGATGAGTCCCAACAACTGTGCACACTGCCAGATG
Organism: Cepaea hortensis; assembly: GCA_963921405.1. Lineage (NCBI taxonomy): Eukaryota > Metazoa > Mollusca > Gastropoda > Stylommatophora > Helicidae > Cepaea > Cepaea hortensis. The sequence goes on along the minus strand of OY992892.1, from coordinate 28,723,675 downwards.
ACAAGAGTCCCAGCAACTGAGCACATTACCAGATGACAAGAGTCCCAACAACTGTGCCCACTGCCAGATGACAAGAGTCCCAACAACTGTGCACATTGCCAGATGACGAGTCCCAACAACTGTGCACATTGCCAGATGACAAGAGTCCCAACTGTGCACATTGCCAGATGACGAGTCCAAACAACTGTGCACACTGCCAGATGACGAGTCCCAACAACTGTGCACATTGCCAGATGACGAGTCCCAACAATTGTGCACACTGCCAGATGACAAGAGTCCCAACAACTGTGCACATTGCCAGATGACAAGAGTCCCAACAACTGTGCACAGTTGTTGGGACTCTTGTCATCTGGCAGTGTGCACAATTGTTGGGACTTGTCATCTGGCAATGTGCACAGTTGGGACTCTTGTCATCTGGCAATGTGCACAGTTGTTGGGACTCTTGTCATCTGGCAATTGCACAGTTGTTGGGACTCTTGTCATCTGGCTGTGTGCACAGTTGTTGGGACTCTCATCATCTGGCTGTGTGCACAGTTGTTGTGACTCTTGTCATCTGGCAGTGTGCACAGTTGTTGGGACTCTTGTCATCTGGCAATGTGCAGAGCCGTCATTCTACCATGTTGGAACCAAGTCATTCTACAAGGTTGGAACCAAGTTATTCTACCATGTTGGAACCAAGTCATTCTACCAGGTTGGAACCAAGTTATTCTACCAGGTTGAAATCAAGTTATTCTACCAGGTTGGAACCATGTTATTCTACCAGGTTGGAACCAAGTTATTCTACCAGGTTGGAACCAAGTCATTCTACTTGGCTGGAACCAAGTCATTCTACCAGGCTGGAACCAAGTTATTCTACCAGGTTGGAACCATGTTGGAACCATGTTATTCTACCATGTTGGAACCAAGTTATTCTACCATGTTGGAACCAAGCTATTCTACCATGTTGGAACCAAGTTATTCTACCATGTTGGAACCAAGTTATTCTACCATGTTGGAACCAAGTTATTCTACCATGTTGGAACCAAGTTATTCTACCATGTTGGAACCAAGTCACTCTACCATGTTGGAACCAGGTTATTCTACCATGTTGGAACCAAGTTATTCTACCAGGTTGGAACCAAGTTATTCTACCATGTTGGAACCAAGTTATTCTACCATGTTGGAACCAAGTTATTCTACCAGGTTGGAACCAAGTTATTCTACTAGGTCGGAACTAAGTTATTCTACCAGGTTGGAACCAAGTTATTCTACCAGGTTGGAACCAAGTCATTCTACTTGGCTGGAACCAAGTCATTCTACCAGGCTGGAACCAAGTTATTCTACCAGGTTGGAACCATGTTGGAACCATGTTATTCTACCATGTTGGAACCAAGTTATTCTACCATGTTGGAACCAAGTTATTCTACCATGTTGGAACCAAGTTATTCTACCATGTTGGAACCAAGTCACTCTACCATGTTGGAACCAGGTTATTCTACCATGTTGGAACCAAGTTATTCTACCAGGTTGGAACCAAGTTATTCTACCATGTTGGAACCAAGTTATTCTACCAGGTTGGAACCAAGTTATTCTACCATGTTGGAACCAAGTTATTCTACCAGGTTGGAACCAAGTTATTCTACTAGGTCGGAACTAAGTTATTCTACCAGGTTGGAACCATGTTATTCTACCATGTTGGAACCAAGTTATTCTACCATGTTGGAACCAAGTTATTCTACCATGTTGGAACCAAGTTATTCTACCAGGTTGGAACCAAGTTATTCTACTAGGTCGGAACTAAGTTATTCTACCAGGTTGGAACCATGTTATTCTACCATGTTGGAACCAAGTTATTCTACCATGTTGGAACCAAGTTATTCTACTAGGTCGGAACTAAGTTATTCACCCATGTTGGAACCAAGTTACTCTACCGTGTTGGAACCATGTTATTCTACCATGTTGGAACCATGTTATTCTACTAGGTCGGAACTAAGTTATTCTACTAGGTCGGAACTAAGTTATTCTACTAGGTCGGAACTAAGTTATTCTACCAGGTTGGAACCAAGTTATTCTACCATGTTGGAACCAAGTTACTCTACCATGTTGGAACCAAGTTACTCTACCATGTTGGACCAAAGTCATTCTACCAGGCTGGAACCAAGTTCCTTATTCTATAATTTCATACAAAAGTGAACAACTCGATATAGCATGATTCAAGCAACAACATACAGCCATATAGAAAATGAAAACAATTATCAAACAAAGGTAATGTAAGCACCAATATAGAAAGACTTATTGTGTCACACAGATTGCTTGCTGTCATCATGAGCACAGTATTGATTATAATAACATGACTATAGACTACATCCAACAATGAAATACCAGGACAAACACAGAGTGCACAAGTATAAGAACACAAATATACATAACTCAGTGAATGTTGTGACTACAACACCTTCATCAGCAATCACAACCAAAGAGTAACAAGCAGATACTAATATATCAGATAAAGGACCACACTATCGTGCATCCTGGCATACTGGGGGTGTGGTACCAGGCTCATATTTTCTGGACCACACAGCCATAGGTGGCTGATGTGGTCAGTTTCACACCAGCCATCTTACATCCCAGAAACCCACCTGAAACCCATCTCATGTGGTTGGGTCCAGTCTCCTACCATGAGTTCATACACAAATCCACCTCAGGGGGACCCAGGGCCAACTGGCCAGCAGGCGAGTGCACCAGCCATTACACTATGGTTCCCTGGACCAACAGAACATCCAGGGCAATTAGGCTGTGAGGTTTTAGGTCTTCCAAGTGCACCAGCCATTACACTATGGTTCCCTGGACCAACAGAACATCCAGGGCAATTAGGCTGTGAGGTTTTCGGCCTTCCCATACTCCAGGCCACGGCATACTGAGATGAGCTGGCTAGTTCCTTTCTTTGCCAACTTTTCTTCTCAGACAATTTCTAGAATTTGAAAATGACCTGGTGAAGCATGAGACTGGCTTGAAGTGTGAAGGAAGTCAGACAGGGTTGTATTCACTCCTCATTACTGGTCAACATCTATGCAGAAAGAGTAATGGGACACACCAGAAAGGATGAAACCTGTGGCAATTTTCATCAATTCATAATTGGTTAAAATCAAATTCTAGATTTCAGATATACAGATGACATTGTGTCCTCTCAATTAGTGCTAAAAGGTTAAAAAAAGTTGATCCTGTCTGTCAAAAGAAACAGTGAAGATCAAAATCATGTTATGAACTAAAAATGACAAAAATAATGTTCACAGATAATACATGCCAAACAAAAATCAAATTAACAGTGACAACAATTTAAGATGTCACAAACTGTGAAGATCTTGACTCCGCAATCAACAATAATTGAGTCTGACCAACACAAGTCAGACACAGATTGGCCGTAGCCAGGCAGAGGTTCCACAGTGTTAGAACATATGGCAAACAGATTACAGGCAGAGGTTCCACAGCGTTAGAGCATATGGCACACAGATTACAGTCACAGGCAGAGGTTCAGCAGCGTTAGAGCATATGGCACACAGATTACAGGCAGAGCTTCCACAGCGTTGGAGCATATGGCACACAGATTACAGTCACAGGCAGAGGTTCCACAGCATTAGAGCATATGGCACACAGATTACAGTCACAGGCAGAAGTTCCACAGCATTAGAGCATATGGCACACAGATTACAGGCAGAGGTTCCACAGCGTTGGAGCATATGGCACACAGATTACAGTCACAGGCAGAGGTTCCACAGCATTAGAGCATATGGCACACAGATTACAGGCAGAGCTTCCACAGCGTTGGAGCATATGGCACACAGATTACAGTCACAGGCAGAGGTTCCACAGCATTAGAGCATATGGCACACAGATTACAGACAGAGGTTCCACAGCGTTAGAGCATATGGCACACAGATTACAGGCAGAGGTTCCACAGCGTTAGAGCATATGGCACACAGATTACAGACAGAGGTTCCACAGCGTTAGAGCATATGGCACACAGATTACAGACAGAGGTTCCACAGCGTTAGAGCATATAGCACACAGATTACAGGCAGAGGTTCCACAGCGTTAGAGCATATGGCACACAGATTACAGGCAGAGGTTCCACAGCGTTAGAGCATATGGCACACAGATTACAGGCAGAGGTTCCACATCGTTAGAGCATATGGCACACAGATTACAGGCAGAGGTTCCACAGCGTTAGAGCATATGGCACACAGATTACAGACAGAGGTTCCACAGCGTTAGAGCATATGGCACACAGATTACAGGCAGAGGTTCCACAGCGTTAGAGCATATGGCACACAGATTACAGTCACAGGCAGAGGTTCAGCAGCATTAGAGCATATGGCACACAGATTACAGACAGAGGTTCCACAGCGTTAGAGCATATGGCACACAGATTACAGTCACAGGCAGAGGTTCCACAGCGTTAGAGCATATGGCACACAGATTACAGTCACAGTTGTGAGAACATGCATTTTACCTGTGGCAAAATAAGAATGTGAGTGACGGACAAAGAAAATTGGGGATTTTGAACTAAATACCGTGGACAAAGAAGATGATAAATACTGACATTCTACACAATCTAAACATTAAAGAAGACTGACTCAAACAAAATGAAATCTTGGGAACTGAAATATTTGGTCACATGAAACATCACAGTGGTTTAGTCAGAACAGTGATGGAAGGCCTGGTTGCTGGAAGAAGAGACAAAGATCGACCGGCATGAAGATGGAGATAAGACATTGAAGACATACTGGGCAGGAACATCTCAGAGGCAGGGGAATTGGTCACAGATCCAGACACTTGTCTGCGGGTCATGATGAGAATGATATTCTGCAATAACCTGCTACAAGATGCTGATCCAGAACCCACCATTTTATCAGGCAGGGTCACCCGTACAACCATGCTGGTTGGACAAATAATCCTGTCACTGCTGGAGATTGAACCCAGATCCCTGTCTAGGTCAACAAGTGCACTAACCACAATGTTAATGCAGTTCCATATAATTACAGAGGACACTCTTATTGGAAACAATTGACCTACACCAACAGAAACCCATTTGTTTCACAGATTTTCTTCAATGATCCTCAAAAGACCTGACCTTGACCCCAGAACTCTCAGCTGGACCTTATCCTTTGTCCGTAACAACCTCCAAGTTTATCAATTCTGATGCAGCCTTCACAAGATAGGATGCAACTTTATCTAGTACCTTCTCTGTCAATTACAAATGATTAGAGAATAGGACTGGCAGCACTATAAATACACAAAACTACAAAAGAATGGTGGGTTGGAGGACAGAGAAACTGCCTGCTTGACCAAAGAAACAAAGAAAAGACAAACCTGTAGCAGACCGAGCAGAGTACAAACAAATAGATTTATGTTTTAAAAACATCATATACATATGACTGGTTCATGATGCGTATAAAAGGTATTACACAAATATGCACAAAGAATAAAATATACACATGGAATGGATAGAAGAAAAAGTAAAATAAATGTATGTAGGTCAGTAAATAACCAACGTTATAATTTAGAAAATATATGTTTCAATCCAATTTTAAGATCAAGTAAAGCATATGAATCTTTAACTGCCTCAAGTTTTACAGATTCAAATCTTCGTCTGTGTAATCATTTATGTCAGTATGTTTGTCTCTCACAAATGGTTCATCCACTTTTTTAATATTCTTACGAAGTCCAACACATACAAATGTAACACCCAAGGCAACTCCCAGGAGCAGACACCCAACGGCAGTACCGGAAACAACGTCTGAGGATCACAAAAAGATGTCTGCTTATTTTGTTTTCTTTCTGCCATTTGCAGTGCATAAAGTATGTGTATGTGAGTATATTTTCTCTGTCTTATGTCCTAAACATAAACATAAAAAACAAACACCATATCTGTTCAGTTTCCAGTTACGTAAATGTGTATCTGTCAAGATCATCTTGATGTATCATGCTGAGCTGCACTGACGATCACATCTGTACATTTAACAACACAAATTCCCACTACACAAAACACACAAACAATTGGCAGGAAGTGATAGCAAATTGACCAATGAGAATACACCTGAAATTAGGATTCTACCTTGCTAACTCTCATTACATCATGTCTGTAGTTTTGCAGTGTCTGCTAGGCATATTTTGTTGAGTGCTTGCTCCTTGCCTAACAATGTAGTTGAGCTTTTTACTTTACAGATACAAGTTCTTCACTTGACCAATGATTAGTAAGAGCATATTCAGATGTGAGAGACTGCTAACCTAACTGAGTATAACAAGAACAGTAACACTGAACAATCAGCGTGCTATCCCAGGTATCAAGTTCCTGTCTTCAACCACTGCTCAGCCTGGCCAGACAGGAAGCAGCACGGCTGTTTCAAGAAGTATAAACTACTAGCCATCAACATCAATTCAACATAGTTAAGACATTATTTACTTAACAGCAAACCTTCAAGTTAACAGACTAACAGTGGGCAAGGACTCATGTAGAGAGTGCAGTATTTCAATTAATGCAGAAAGTCTGTGAAATCTCACATAAGCTAGACACCTACAAAACACAATAAAGCCAGGAACAACACAATGCAAATCCCACCCACAGAGCAATCAGTTGAATGAATCACATGACCAAACTTCTGCTATGTTTTATAATGAGAAGAATCAGAAACAAAATACTACCCGTAAGTTCATAAACTCAACTTGCATTCACTGCAGATGAAGGAACAAGAACTGGAATTTGTACTGTACTAATGCTCATGGGCCGGCTTCCTGGCCTAGAGGTTAGCCACTTTTCTCCGTAATCTCGTATACAACGTGATGAAGGTGAGAATCAGCAGTGGTTCGAATCGCATCGGTAACTTACGGGGTATGTGAGCTGGCCGCTCAGAAAGCAATGGCAAACTAGTGAGCGTAATCTTGCCAAGAAATCAACAATCAGCTGAAAGATGCTGATGTTGACAGCAATGTCCTCTGTAAAGGATATGCAAACATCTTAATTAATTAATGCTCATGGAAATATGTATCCAATGTTTGCAATGACATCTGATGAAAAATGTGAGACAGAGACCAAGACAAGAATTATCATATCCAGAGATTCCTTTAACAGAATAAACAACACTGAGAAAAACAGAAATGTCTCAATTAGAACTATAATTGAAAAGTTGTGTGTGACCTGTTCTTTTGTATGGATGTGATTAATGAACAATAAGAAATGAAACGGTGAAGAAACCATAGAGCGCGGACATGTGGTTTAATTTTAGAAGAATGTTGAGAATATCATGGACAGAGTCGAAAACAAACACTAAGGTAATGAGTGCAGAAAGTGTTACAAGGCATGCATATAAAACATTCAGGAAAAGCTAAATGAAGTTTATAAGGAGGGAAATTGCTGGGCAAAGGGAGGCAGAGACAGATATAGCAGGAAAACGTAAACAGCAAATACAACTTTATCAAAATGTCAGATGATGGAAAGGATTGGATAGTCACCATCGCCAATGTCTGCTCCACACAGAGTGTCTGAGGTAACTAGTTGGCCATTTTATGTCATTTGTTAATATTTTCAATATAAAAAAAGCTGTTCAATCAATGCATATTACACATGACTGAACAGTACTGTAGAATCAGCACGCCTCTGCTACATGATAGAAAGCCAAGCTGGCATCATGGTTAGTGCACTTGCTTGTCAAGACAGGGTTGAGCCATGTTGCCTGCCAAGACAGGGTTGAGCTGAGTTGCCTGCCAAGACAGGGTTGAGCTGAGTTGCCTGCCAAGACAGGGTTCAATTCCCCACTAGAGGTAGCAGTTTTCCCCCACCATTACAGCCCTGCAGTCAACCCAGTCTTATCAAAATGGCTGCCTGGCAATGTTCACATGTTCTGGAAGTTGTTTATGAAGGAAAGATATGAGGAAGGGAACTAGCCACCCAACCTCATATGTCATGGCCTAGAAAATGTGAGGGTCTAATACTTCACACCCTAACCTTGGTATCAGTCTATAACTGACCACAGGATATCAGCTGACAGCACTGCACAATTATGTAATCAACCACAGGATATCAGCTGACAGCACGGCACAATTATGTAATCAACCACAGGATATCAGTTGACAGCACTGCACAATTATGTAATCAACCACAGGATATCAGCTGACAGCACGGCACAATTATGTAATCAACCACAGGATATCAGCTGACAGCACTGCACATTTATGTAATCAACCACAGGATATCAGCTGACAGCACGGCACAATTATGTAATCAACCACAGGATATCAGCTGACAGCACTGCACAAATATGTAATCAACCACAGGATATCAGCTCACAGCACTGCACAATTATGTAATCAACCACACGATATCAGCTGACAGCACTGCACAATTATGTAATCAACCACAGGATATCAGCTGACAGCACTGCACAATTATGTAATCAACCACAGGATATCAGCTGACAGCACTGCACAATTATGTAATCAACCACAGGATATCAGCTGACAGCACAGCACAATTATGTAATCAACCACACGATTATCAGCTGACAGCACTGCACAATTATGTAATCAAGTCACAGTTGAGAAATCACAGAAACACGTACACAACCTGGCCACACAGAAGTATGGGGCAGGCTGAGACTGAAACAACGCACATCTTCCTCAAGATATTCAAAACACACATCTTATGAGATGGGCATGACATAATGTGTTACATTACATCTTTACCAAAAATTATTAATAAACCTTTAAAAACTTCTAAATTATTTTTACTTAATGCACTGCATCCATATTTCTTTATTACATCCTAAATCTGTTAAACCAGGGTTTGCTTTGTATATTTGATCTACTCTGTCTGTTAAACCAGGGTTTGCTTTCTATATTTGATCTACTCTGTCTGTTAAACCAGGCTTTGCTTTCTATATTTGATCTACTCTGTCTGTTAAACCAGGCTTTTCTTTCTATATTTGATCTACTCTGTCTGTTAAACCAGGGTTTGCTTTCTATATTTGATCTACTCTGTCTGTTAAACCAGGCTTTGCTTTCTATATTTGATCTGTCTGTTAAACCAGGGTTTGCTTTCTATGTTTGATCTACTGTGTCTGTTAAACCAGACTTTGCTTTCTATATTTTATCTATCCTGTCTGTTAAACCAGGGTTTGCTTTCTATATTTGATCTACTCTGTCTGTTAACACAGGGTTTGCTTTATATATTTCATCTACTATGTCTGTTAAACCAGGCTTTGCTTTCTATATTTGATCTACTCTGTCTGTTAAACCAGGGTTTGCTTTCTATATTTGATCTACTCTGTCTGTTAAACCAAGGCTTGCTTTCTATATTTGATCTACTCTGTCTGTTAAACCAAGGCTTGCTTTCTATATTTGATCTGTTGTTACGTTGTTTGTCCATCACGAATGATGATGACCATTCATTTCATCCAGTGGGGTTGAAAGTATGCAGCTGTGAGTTCTAAGATGATTGATAAGGCCTATTTTGGCTCGAAATGTTCTTTGACAATGTGGGCAAAGAATGCTTGATGTTTCAGGAGGGGGATCTCCTGCAGTGGTTTTTCTATCCAGCCTTTTCTTCACAGCTCTTGCAGTCCTGATTGCTTCACAAGTGACTGCACCCTTGGGTAATGATGTTCACCACAAATTGTGGTCTTTGGCAGCAGTCTCCCAAGTGTCATGATGAATTCCAAAAATCTTTTAGTGAGATCTTTAAAGTGTCTTTAAAGCCTTGGCAGCGTCTACCACAACGCAGCTCGCCATAAAAAATTTGTTTAGGGAGCCTGTGATTTGGCATGCGGTCAAGTGACCAGCCCAGCAAATCTGATTCTTCATTAGTAGAATGTGGATACTTGGCATGGATGCTCTTTCTAGGACTTCAGTGTCTGGGATCTTGTTTTGCCATTTAATCTTCAATAGCTTCCTAAGGCAGACTGTGTGGAAGTGGTTTAATTTCCTAGCGTGATCTACTCTGTCTGTTAAAACCAGGGTTTGCTGTCTATATTTGATCTATTCTGTCTGTTAAAACCAGGGTCTGCTGTCTGTATATGATCTACTCTGTTTCAAATATAGTTTTCAAACTATCATTATTGACAAATGAGCTTTGCTTCCACTGTCAAATATCTGTGATGCCAAGTTTGACAGCAACGTAAACTAACCTGCATAATGAAAGACGTCAGTCTCTGACTTTGGGGAAGCTGTCAAGAGGACTGTGTGCGCAGGCCAGGTCCACATAACTTTCTCCGTGAATGAGTATTCGCTGGTCAGCCCAAGATCATCCCCATAGAGAAGTGCTAAACCTGAAAATGATGCACAAGTTTCATATGTTCACTATGACATTCACTCATTGTTTTATGTAGCATACTAAAAGTTCATGTTTTCACTTCAAACAATAAAGTGACTCCTTTCACTGAGACATTATTGGAAAATACTTGTCTGCATTGTGCATTATTTTATAGCAAGCTGTTGCAATTTGGAGACTCAATGTAGATAGTGATGAACTGCTAGCAGCAATACATCACCAACTCTTGGATGATAATGATGAACTGCTCGCAACAATAAATCACCAACTCTTGAATGATAATGATGAACTGCTAGCAACAATAAATCACCAACTCTTTGTTAATAATGATGAACTGCTGTGTTGTTTGTCCATCAAGAATGATGATGACCATTCATTTCATCCAGTGGGGGATAAAGTATGGATCCGTGAATTTGAAGATGGCTAATAAGGCCTATTTTGGCTCGAAATGTTCTTTAACAATGTGGGCAAAGAATGCTTGATGTTCCAGGAGGAGAATGTCCTGCAGTGGTTTTTATGTCCAGCCTTTTCTTCACAGCTCTTAAGTCCTGGTTGCTTCACAAGTGACTACACCCTTGCATAATGATGTAATGACGAATTTTGGTCTTTGGATGAACTTCTAGCAACAATACATCACCAACTCTTAGATGATGACAGACATATATTATCCCACTTCCTTCAAAAACAAATTCACAGTAGCTGATAATCATCGCTAATGGAAGCTGACTCCATTTTCTGCTCTCCATAGAGAATCAGCCATTTTACCAGCCAGCACACGTCACGCAACACGGAAGTCACATAACTGCTGTAAATCAAGGCATGCCCATATGCCATCCAACTCAGAAACTCCAGCAATGTGTTTGAACATGACGGACCGGGTGCATGGATGTATGCATGTGTAATTGAAGTGCTTAGAATGTAGAATTATCATTACCATTAGGATTCCAAGATATTATGTGGAGTTGCATATCTTTTACTGGATGTCGCAATCAATCCCATCATTTTTTGGCTGTTTGTGATTTCTTGGCAAGTTTACATTCAGTAGTTTACCATTGCTTTCTGAATGACTGGAACTCATACTTTTGCATATGAAAACAATGCAAGACGGTCTGCTTCCAAATCACCTTGTGTTTTGAGCGCGGTACCCAGGATTACAAATCATAACCCTTCGCCAAAGAGTCGGCTGAAAAACCAGTATTTAATCATGATTTCTGTGAAGTATATATGTCACAATAATTCCCATCTGTAAGAAAGGAAGGAGAGAAACTATATTGGGAAATTATAGGCTTCAATCCATGAGACTGGTAGTTCTTGGAAGCAACATAATTGAACCTTTATCTCACAATCATCATCATCATGTACTTGGCCACAAGGCATGGGTGTTCACGCCTCTCGTCCAATCACAATCCTTTGGTGTTCTGAATCAATTTTGTTGATGATATTTCTGCCTCCATTCTTCCCGAGACCATCAAATGTGATTCTCAGCTTGCCTCTGCCCTTTTATTGCTGGTCTGTCCAATCATCACACAGTTGTCTAGTACTTCCTTTCCCTTTCTGTGACCAACGAACACCATTTATCTATTTCTGGTCTGTCCAATCACCATACAGTTGTCTAGTACTTCCCTTCCCTTTCTGTGACCAACAAACACCATTTATCTATTTGTTAAAGTGTGTGAGCTTCCATTTTCACTGGCCTTGTCCTGGCCATCATTGTTAGTTACTCCAGCTGTCCAAGGAACTCACGATATTTGCCTGATAGCCAGATGAATACTAGTGTAATGGTAATGCCTATTGTGCCATCTAGAGTGTAGAATAGGAGAATGTAAACATGGCCAGCCCAACAATTAACGAACTAATATGTGATCTACAGTGAGGACTAGGAGAATGTCAACATGGCCAGCCCAACAATTAACGAACTAATATGTGATCTACAGTGAGGACTAGGAGAATGTAAACATGGCCAGCCCAACAATTAACGAACTAATATGTGATCTACAGTGAGGACTAGGAGAATGTAAACATGGCCAGCCCAACAATTAACGAACTAATATGTGATCTACAGTGAGGACTAGGAGAATGTCAACGTTACAGCTCCAAAAGCTAATGATCCGACTTGTGAGTGCAAACTAGGAGAATGTAAACATCACAGCTCCAACAGATCGTAAATTGATGTGTGGGCTAGACTGTAGACTTGAAGAATGTAAACATCACAGATCATAAACTGAGTGCTGTCCAGAGTGTGCTGGCACCAGTAAGATCAATAAATGTCCCTTGTGCACCAACACAGAACCATACCCAGCCGCCAGCAGTACATCAACACCACACATTTTTATGTCACTGTCTGGGTTTTTTTCTTCATCAAAAACAATCTTCAACCAAGTCTCAACTAACTGTAAAAAGGTGTATAGGAATAAAAGACGTTCAAATGATATCTTCCATCACAGGATAAACTTTTAGCTGGTGCATCCAATAAACATAAGGTAAAGTCCATAAACAAGAAACATGGAGGACCAAAGACAAACCTTCAATATATTTGGAAATGAAGTAATTTAACAACAGTTGCAGTGTGTAATCTGGACACATTCTCTCCTTTTTAACAGTAATTTTACGTGCATTACTTCATTCTTATAATCTTCATTCTTTTTATGAAGAAAGCCGGAATTTCACAAAAAACATGTAAAGATGAATAGAGAGAGGTGCGTATCTGCTAGTCAGTATAAATCATCTACAAAGATTATTAGTAGCCAGAGAAGTAATATTACAAGCAATTGCATGCAGGCACAAGTGTGCAATTAACCACCCATCAATACATGACATGTCACGTCAATGACCCAGTGTCACACACATAAATAACCACATTAAACACAAAACTATAGGACACCTTTCAATTGCAGCTCTGCAACAAGCTGGTACTTTGCAGACAAGCTGGCCGTATCTTCAAACCACACTTGATGATGATGTTTATCTGTTACATTCTGCAAATTATTTTTAAAAAAAAACAAAAAAACAAATGAGTCCGTTAGGTTTCAGTTCATGAAAATAGAACATTAGTATATAAAAATGACCAACATGTCACGTACATGAGATATGCTATAACACAATTTTGATCGTGGAAAGTGAAACACAGTTGCAGAGCATGGAGGACATAAGGCATAGACTTTACATCAACATTTAAGCCAAAATATAGACCTAAGTCTAAATAGCCAGAAAATAACAAAAGTAATAGTAATCACACAGAAAAGATGTATCCCAGAATGCAACATCACTGTAACTGTAATCGTTCTATGGTTGAAATACCTGGCCACCTTGATGCCAGCAGACAAACAATGTATGACAGATATGAGATGTGGAACAGCTCAAGCATTGCAGCATTCCACAAGAGGAATATTTCACATTTATTTGGCAATGAAGGTCAGAAGGAGAGTAAGATATTTAGAAGTGAATCATGGACAATTAACAGATTGCTGAGAAATTACCTGGAGATATGGTTCCACAGAAAAATGCTGAGAATATCTAGAACAGATATACAGAATAATAAAGATATATTAATAGAAATCAACTCACACACAAAACTAGATTCCACATATCAGAAATAGGTCATAATCTATCGGCCTGTCATGAGAAAAGGTAAACTGACAAAATATTGTTTCAACAGGAAAGAAGGAGGGTAATAGAGATAGCAACAGAGAATATGCTAGACAGCTTGACATACAGAAATATCTGTATCCAAAATTATTGGCAGCATGTGAGACAGGAGGTTGCAGACAAACATGATGACCAACACCACATGACAAAGATTATAAGTAGAAGATGACACGGTAAAGTGCAGACACTGAGATATGATATCCACTTTCCGCCATATTTGTACTGTTGCATCACATGTGAGTTCTCTGTGAATATAACAGTTGTCTATGACACAAATACCTCAATTGTATTGTACATTTTCTCCATCCTTCCTGCCAACATTTTACAGTCAATTCTGGCTAATTTTATTTGACTTGTACGAGAGTGAATATATTGTTAATATCTGTCCTAAGTTTTATTTGTATTCTGGCCTCTACTGTGTCCTCATTTACACACAATAACATTAAGAAAAAGACATACAGTCAGATCTCTACAGATAATATACCCTACACTTGATGAGGCATGTGAGTTTAAAGGGCAAACTGCCACATTCCTTTCCCAAGAATACATTTATGGGCAGTCACATCGCTAAATTGATGGAGGAATCACATGTTCATAACACTTCACGCTAGTCTCCAAACTGAATAAATGATATGACAAGAAATGATGAAGTACTTACGTAATAATTAAAGAAAGGAGCTGTGTACAACTGATCAAACTGATGGGTATAAAATTGTGTGAGGTTTTCCTTGATGATGTCTCCAGCAGACAGTTTCCTCCTCCTGCTGAAGTCGCACTTGATGCTGCTGTTCTGTGTCTCTTCCCCCAGACTGCAAATATCGTTCTGTAAAATGCCAAAACAAGCACAAGACAATAACTACAAGAATGTTACCAGCCTAAATAAGTCCAGCTAAAACAGTGGTCTAGAGCTAAGTGCAATGGCTATAGCTAAAAGTGCTGGGTTTGATTCCAGTTAAGGATAATATTCTCTGGAAAATATGTTTAGAGAAATGTGAAGATGTCATACGCCCCAGTGATCTCTGTCTGGCTGGTGAACAAAGTAGGCCTCATGTGCAGGTTTGGGGGCTGCAGTAGTGTAGTGGCTAGACAACTACCTGCCGGCCTCGTTGGCATGGGGTCAATCCATAGTGGTGCAGATTTAATTTTAAGAATTCACCTGGGCTCCCAGGTCGACCCAGCCGAACATGGAGACCAAGAAATGCCTGGGCAAGTAAAGGTGGCTGGCCAGGTACTGTCCACATGACCCAGCCAAGTACTGTCCACATGACCCAGCTAGGTACTGTCTACATGACCCAGCCAGATATTGTCCACATGACCCAGCCAGATACTGTCCACATGACCCAGCCAGGTACTGTCCACATGACCCAGCCAGGTACTGTCCACATGACCCAGCCAGGTACTGTCCACATGACCCAGCCAGATACTGTCCACATGACCCAGCCAGGTACTGTCCACATGACCCAGCCAGGTACTGTCTACATGACCCAGCCAGGTACTGTCCACATGACCCAGCCAGATACTGTCCACATGACCCAGAGAGGTACTGTCCACATGACCCAGCCAGGTACTGTCCACATGACCCAGCCAGGTACTGTCCACATGACCCAGCCAGATACTGTCCACATGACCCACTGTCCACATGACCCAGCCAGGTAGTGTCCACATGACCCAGCCAGGTACTGTCCACATGACCCAGCCAGATACTGTCCACATAACCCAGCCAGGTACTGTCCACATGACCCAGCCAGGTACTGTCCACATGACCTAGCCAGCTACTGTCCACATGACCCAGCCAGGTACTGTCCCCATGACCCAGCCAGGTACTGTCCACATGACCCAGCCAGATACTGTCCACATGACCCACTGTCCACATGACCCAGCCAGGTAGTGTCCACATGACCCAGCCTGGTACTGTCCTCATGACCCAGCCAGATACTGTCCACATGATCCAGCTAGGTAGTGTCCACATGACCCAGCCAGGTACTATCCACATGACCCAGCCTGGTACTGTCCACATGACCCAGTCAGGTACTGTCCACATGACCCAGCCTGGTACTGTCCACATGACCCAGCCAGGTACTGTCCACATGACCCAGCCAGATACTGTCCACATGACCCACTGTCCACATGACCCAGCCAGGTAGTGTCCACATGACCCAGCCTGGTACTGTCCTCATGACCCAGCCAGATACTGTCCACATGATCCAGCTAGGTAGTGTCCACATGACCCAGCCAGGTACTATCCACATGACCCAGCCTGGTACTGTCCACATGACCCAGTCAGGTACTGTCCACATGACCCAGCCTGGTACTGTCCACATGACCCAGCCAGGTACTGTCCACATGACCCAGCCAGGTACTGTCCACATGACCCAGCCAGGTACTGTCCACATGACCCAGCCAGGTACTGTCCACATGACCCAGCCAGGTACTGTCCACATGACCCAGCCAGGTACTGTCCACATGACCCAGCCAGGTACTGTCCACATGACCCAGCCAGGTACTGTCCACATGACCCAGCCAGGTACTGTCCACATGACCCAGCCAGTGACACCTGGTCTGTGGAAATATGGGGTTAGCACCATATACCCGACCAGCTTAGGACATGCAGGACATGGAGAAGCTACCTTGACTGACTTATGTGCAGGACATGGAGAAGCTACCTTGACTGACTTATGTGCAGGACATGGAGAAGCTACCTTGACTGACTTATGTGCAGGACATGGAGAAGCTACCTTGACTGACTTATGTGCAGGACATGGAGAAGCTACCTTGACTGACTTATGTGCAGGACATGAAGAAGCTACCTTGACTGACTTATGTGCAGGACATGGAGAAGCTACCTTGACTGACTTATGTGCAGGACATGGAGAAGCTACCTTGACTGACTTATCTGCAGGACATGGAGAAGCTACCTTGACTGACTTATGTGCAGGACATGGAGAAGCTACCTTGACTGATTTATGTGCAGGACATGGAGAACGTACCTTGACTGACTTATGTGCAGGACATGGAGAAGCTACCTTGACTGACTTATGTGCAGGACATGGAGAAGCTACCTTGACTGACTTATGTGCAGGACATGAAGAAGCTACCTTGACTGACTTATGTGCAGGACATGGAGAAGCTACCTTGACTGACTTATGTGCAGGACATGGAGAAGCTACCTTGACTGACTTATGTGCAGGACATGGAGAAGCTACCTTGACTGACTTATGTGCAGGACATGGAGAAGCTACCTTGACTGATTTATGTGCAGGACATGGAGAAAGTACCTTGACTGACTTATGTGCAGGACATGGAGAAGCTACCTTGACTGACTTATGTGCAGGACATGGAGAAGCTACCTTGACTGACTTATGTGCAGGACATGGAGAAGCTACCTTGACTGATTTATGTGCAGGACATGGAGAAGCTACCTTGACTGACTTATGTGCAGGACATGGAGAAGCTACCTTGACTGATTTATGTGCAGGACATGGAGAAAGTACCTTGACTGACTTATGTGCAGGACATGGAGAAGCTACCTTGACTGACTTATGTGCAGGACATGGAGAAAGTACCTTGACTGACTTATGTGCAGGACATGGAGAAGTACCTTGACTGACTTATGTGCAGGACATGGAGAAAGTACCTTGACTGACTTATGTGCAGGACATGGAGAAAGTACCTTGACTGACTTATGTGCAGGACATTGAGAAAGTACCTTGACTGACTTATGTGCAGGACATGGAGAAGCTACCTTGACTGACTTATGTGCAGGACATGGAGAAAGTACCTTGACTGACTTATGTGCAGGACATAGAGAAAGTACCTTGACTGACTTATGTGCAGGACATGGAGAAAGTACCTTGACTGACTTATGTGCAGGACATGGAGAAGCTACCTTGACTGACTTATGTGCAGGACATGGAGAAGCTACCTTGACTGACTTATGTGCAGGACATGGAGAAGCTACCTTTACTGACTTATGTGCAGGACATGGAGAAAGTACCTTGATTGACTTATGTGCAGGACATGGAGAAGCTACCTTGACTGACTTATGTGTAGGACATGGAGAAGCTACCTTGACTGACTTATGTGCAGGACATGGAGAAAGTACCTTGACTGACTTATGTGCAGGACATGGAGAAGCTACCTTGACTGACTTATGTGCAGGACATGGAGAAGCTACCTTGACTGACTTATGTGTAGGACATGGAGAAGCTACCTTGACTGACTTATGTGCAGGACATGGAGAAGCTACCTTGACTGACTTATGTGCAGGACATGGAGAAAGTACCTTGACTGACTTATGTGCAGGACATGGAGAAGCTACCTTGACTGACTTATGTGCAGGACATGGAGAAGCTACCTTGACTGACTTATGTGCAGGACATAGAGAAAGTATCTTGACTGACTTATGTGTAGGACATGGAGAAGCTACCTTGACTGACTTATGTGCAGGACATGGAGAAAGTACCTTGACTGACTTATGTGCAGGACATGGAGAAGCTACCTTGACTGACTTATGTGCAGGACATGGAGAAGCTACCTTGACTGACTTATGTGCAGGACATGGAGAAAGTACCTTGACTGACTTATGTGCAGGACATGGAGAAGCTACCTTGACTGACTTATGTGCAGGACATGGAGAAGCTACCTTGACTGACTTATGTGCAGGACATAGAGAAAGTATCTTGACTGACTTATGTGCAGGACATGGAGAAAGTACCTTGATTGACTTATGTGCAGGACATGGAGAAGCTACCTTGACTGACTTATGTGTAGGACATGGAGAAGCTACCTTGACTGACTTATGTGCAGGACATGGAGAAAGTACCTTGACTGACTTATGTGCAGGACATGGAGAAGCTACCTTGACTGACTTATGTGCAGGACATGGAGAAGCTACCTTGACTGACTTATGTGCAGGACATGGAGAAAGTACCTTGACTGACTTATGTGCAGGACATGAAGAAGCTACCTTGACTGACTTATGTGCAGGACATAGAGAAAGTACCTTGACTGACTTATGTGTAGGACATGGAGAAGCTACCTTGACTGACTTATGTGCAGGACATGGAGGAAGTACCTTGACTGACTTATGTGCAGGACATGGAGAAGCTACCTTGACTGACTTATGTGCAGGACATGGAGAAAGTACCTTGACTGACTTATGTGCAGGACATGGAGAAGCTACCTTGACTGACTTATGTGCAGGACATGGAGAAAGTACCTTGACTGACTTATGTGCAGGACATGGAGAAAGTACCTTGACTGACTTATGTGCAGGACATGGAGAAGCTACCTTGACTGACATGTGTAGGACATGGAGAAGCTACCTTGACTGACTTATGTGCAGGACATGGAGAAAGTACCTTGACTGACTTATGTGCAGGACATGGAGAAAGTACCTTGACTGACTTATGTGCAGGACATGGAGAAAGTACCTTGACTGACTTATGTGCAGGACATGGAGAAAGTACCTTGACTGACTTATGTGCAGGACATAGAGAAGCTACCTTGACTGACTTATGTGCAGGACATAGAGAAGCTACCTTGACTGACTTATGTGCAGGACATGGAGAAGCTACCTTGACTGACTTATGTGTAGGACATGGAGAAAGTACCTTGACTGACTTATGTGCAGGACATGGAGAAGTACCTTGACTGACTTATGTGCTGGTTGAACACACTAAACATTCCTGGGAAACTGGACATCTGACAGAACCTCAACAATTCACGTCTTACTGGTCAGGTAGTCCAGCACTCTCAGAACATTTCCAAATTAAAAAACCAAGCCACAAGAGAACATGTATAGCATGTTTTGAGGGAGGTTGGGGTGGGGGTGCAACTGGGCTTACACAATGTCAATCTGAAGTCAGACATGTTGCCTGACAGGCACAGACAGCACAGTTCTCAAGTAAGTGGAGACAGCACAAACCGTGTCTGTTTTAGGATATACTGAAAGAAGAGAGAGAGTGTAAGTGTGTGTGTGCTTGAATATGTGTGTGTGTCTCAGGTAAAAACAGGGGGAAATAACAAATTATTACAATGAAATAATATGTTTAAAGCAATCTTTATTTTAAAATATTTCTTTTCAAGCAAAAAATTCAACAGGAACATACAGCTTCAAGTAACTGATAAGTAACATTGCAAATGTCAGTGAAAATACACATACCACATGGATATCTGAATCGTTGAACAATTAAATATTACTCACAGTGAGGCTCTGGCAAGCGTAATCATAGCCATGCCAGGGTACACCCAGAATGATTCTGTTGTTGGGAATGTGGTGAGAATTGTATTCAGACAAACCTGCATCAGAACAATGAAGAAATAACTCAATTCTTCCAAGCTAAGTCAACAGCAATACAAAAGAGATGTCTACAAAAAGGACTGCAATTAGCTCTTGAAGGATATGCACGTTCCCGTGTTTTGAGCAGGATTTTCCTCTCATTTCAATGTTAATAAACTGTTCAATGTCAAAGATCACTTATTTTCATACCGTTTAAAAAACTATATTGATGTTATACATGGTTAACTATTTTGATGATATATGAGGTTAAATGTATTGATGCTATACGTAGTTGATTATACTGTTATACATGGTTAACTATATTGATGCTATACGTGGTTAACAGTAATGATGCCATATGTAGTTGATTACTTTGATGTTATACGTGGTTAACTATCCATCCATCCATCATGTGCCATGCCGGTAAGCGTGGGCGGTCATGTTCTGCCATCTCACTCGATCACCAGAGTCGTGGATCAGCTCCGTGTTTCTGTCTCGACCATGCCACAAGGCCAAGCCATCCAGGTACTTGCTTCTAGGTCTTCCCCTTGGTCTGTTCCCCTCAATCTTACCAGTTGTCACCAAATTCTCCAATCCATTTCTTCTCATAACATGCCCAAAAAATTTTGACTGTCTACGTCTAATTTCTCTAATCAATTTACGATCTTCATTTGTTTCTTGAAGGACTTGTTCATTGGTCTTTCTGGCTGTCCATGGTATTCTTTGCATTTTCCTCAGAAACCACATCTCTACAGCCATCAGATGTTTTTCAGCCTGACTGCTCATGCTATATGTAGTTGATTATATTGATGTTATATATAGTTAACTATATTGATGCTATATGTAGTTGATTATATTGATGTTATATATAGTTAACTATATTGATGCTATATGTAGTTGATTATGGTTGGTGGGGTAGGGGTATCCCCTATCAAAGGAGATGTAAAATGCCTCCTTTCCTCCGTTAGTCTTTGGGCAAGATGAAATACCTGTTTAGTCCCCCATCAGGATTACATGAAACCATGGAAGCAGGTGGTGGATGGAGTGTGAGAGCAGCCGACAGATTGTTGTTGGATATGGTCTGCACTCTGCGGCAATAGGCAAATGATCTCATAAGTAGAGACAATGGCTATGGCCACCGACTAGTACAATCACTGCCCAGAAGGAAAGCAATGGCAAACTGCCTTCTGTATAAATGCCTTTGAATATAAATGTTATAAATGAGTTCTAAGAATTTCTTGGTTACAGAAAAGAACAAATGCTTCCATACGACAAGAGCTGAATACTGAAGAAGGATGGCAACTGAAGACGATAAAACGAAGAAAAATTTTCTTGAATTGATGTTATATGTGGTTAACTATATCAATGCTATATGTAGTTGATTATATTGGTGTTATATGTGGTTAACTATATCGATGCTATGTGTAGTTGATTATATTGGTGTTATATGTGGTTAACTATATCGATGCTATGTGTAGTTGATTATACTGGTGTTATATGTGGTTAACTATATCGATGCTATGTGTAGTTGATTATATTGACGTTATATGTGGTTAACTATATCGATGCTATGTGTAGTTGATTATATTGGTGTTATATGTGGTTAACTATATCGATGCTATGTGTAGTTGATTATATTGGTGTTATATGTGGTTAACTATATCGATGCTATGTGTAGTTGATTATATTGACGTTATATGTGGTTAACTATATCGATGCTATGTGTAGTTGATTATATTGACATTATATGTGGTTAACTATATCGATGCTATGTGTAGTTGATTATATTGGTGTTATATGTGGTTAACTATATCGATGCTATGTGTAGTTGATTTTATTGGTGTTATATGTGGTTAACTAAATCGATGCTATGTGTAGTTGATTATATTGGTGTTATATGTGGTTAACTATATCGATGCTATGTGTAGTTGATTATATTGACGTTATATGTGGTTAACTATATCGATGAATTTGAAATATTTTGGTCAATTGAAATGTCATGAAAGTTTGGAGAGAACAATAATGGAGGGGTATATGACCAGGAAGAGAGGAAGAGGAAGGCCAAAGAGAAGCTGGGTGCAGGAGTTGGCGGATGATCTCCAGATGGGTGTATTGGATGCGGGACATCTTTCTTATGATCGAGAAGTTTTCCGGAAGGTTGTTATGGGAGCGAGGTTCTGCAAAGGACATGCTACTGAATGAATAAATGAATGTAGTTGATTATATTGATGTTATATGTAGTTGATTATACTGATGTTATGTATGTCAGGTCTTAGCTGGATATGACTGAGCTACCGTATGATAGTAGACAGTACTATAGTATGTCCCACAAAGAATGCCTTCATTCACGATCAATTATTTTGAAAACTGTCTGTTGCATCGTTCTGAAATTTTTCCAACCGTCTTATATTTACCCCCACCCAAGGAATATGTCTTTGATAGGTCCAAAAACAACTTAAATCATCGAAATCGGTGACATTTCTTTGATGTTTTGCTTAAAAACTAGTGATTTCTCGCTAACAAATTTATGTTTACAGTAAGGAAAGCCCCGCAAATTCAGATGACACACAAGGCGTATCCGGATTCGTATGGGAGTGGGTGCAATGAAAGAACTAGCTTAAAAGTCGACAGGGTCAGCTGCATTGCACCGGGTTTTTATCCCATATGGCTTAGTTTCTTTCCGCAGCGCGGAAAGCGTCGCACAAAGCACGAACTCCAAAGCTCCAGCGACGACCCTCGGGAGTCTCCGAAAAAATGCACTCGTGAAATGAAGGACGTGACCCGGAATCGAACATACAACCTTCGGAGCCCGAGTCAGACAGCTTTACCACTTCACCACGGAGAATCCCGAGAGGGGTGCAATGTGTAATATTAGTAAAGACAGAGAATTTACAGAGGCATGGGGTAAATAATTTGTAAATTAACAGGAAAGTAGAAGGAATATATTTCTTACCTTATTTTTCATTTCCTTCTTGTTTCTTCAGCTGCTGGTTAATAAAGTGTACACAAGTATTCATGTTAGCTTTTTATATTGAGTTCGTGAAAGCTTCCAAATAGCTGTGCGTTAATGTGCGTATGGAGTGACCAGAAATGATACCGCAATTTAGTCATCATGTTTCCATTTTTAAGGATCTGTTCAGCTGTCTGTGTAGTTTGTTCACATATACACATGGGTGACAGACCCACTTTGAGTCTTCGTGAAAGACTGTCAACTCTGCTGTTTACCGTTCAGAGACGGAACATGATTACCTGTTTTGCACTATGAAAATAGTTGTCAGTGTCTCTGTAGTGGGCTTTCTTCTTAACGACCAAGATGTTGGTCCTCTTTTCATTGAAGTTTATAGATTGATTTGTATGCACGTGTGTTGTCCCCTAATTTGACAACGTGTTTGCTCTCACGTTTCTTGTTATGCCACAATATGTCAGTTTCCACCGCAATATTACTCTTCTGTTGGTATTCAATGTGTTTAGTGTGTGTGTGTTTTTTTCAAAACAGTTGTTTGTCACCGCTGAGGGCTTGCGGAATTGAAAATTCATCACTGTGGAATACAAACTGTTGCCATTGACATTATGCTGATGCTGTAATGTTTAGGGCCTGCAATTCATCTGAATAGTTGGAGCAAAATATCCCAGTAAGTGTGTACGTAGATTAAGGTCTGCGATCTGCTCAGACCTTAATCTGTGTCGGACGATTCCAGTAGGTTGATGATTGCTCTCGGTTGCATAAAATTCAATCCATCCTTTTTCCAATAGTCCTCTTCCTCTTTCAAAACATGGTCCTCACATTTTTTCCAGTAACTTTTATCAATATTTAAGAGCACGGACTGGTTGATCGACAGACAGACAGACAGACAGACAGACAGACAGACA
Organism: Cepaea hortensis; assembly: GCA_963921405.1. Taxonomy (NCBI): domain Eukaryota; kingdom Metazoa; phylum Mollusca; class Gastropoda; order Stylommatophora; family Helicidae; genus Cepaea; species Cepaea hortensis. The sequence goes on along the minus strand of OY992892.1, from coordinate 28,699,580 downwards.
GACAGATAGAAACGTACGTAGGTAGGTGGGTAGAAAGGTGGGTGGGTGGCTGGCTGGGTGGATGGGTGAATGGATGGATGGATGGATGGATGGGTGGGTGGATGGATGGATGGATGGATGGATGGATGGATGGATGGATCGATGGTTAGATGGATAGATGGATGGATAGATAGATGGATAGATGGATAGATAGATAGATAGATAGATAGATAGATAGATAGATAGATAGATAGATAGATAGATAGATAGATAGATCAAATCAATCGATCAATCGATCGATCGACCGCCCGCCCGCCCACCCGACCGACCGACCGACCGACAGACAGACAGACAGACAGACAGACAGACAGACAGACAGACAGACAGTTAGATAGATCCCCGCCAGGAGCTGGGCGACGCCGGGCCAAGTCAGTTAGTTTATTTATATAATCATGTTTTATGAAAGAACCCCCAATGGAGACACCTCTGAACAATACCATTTAACTTCGCGCTGTTTGTGCCAAAATGAAAACCGCGAGACAATTTTTAAAAAAGCGGGGATGTGTCTTGTTGAAGCTGTAATACTTTTAAAATGATGGTATTAATCCCCGAACCGTAAATTATATACCGCATATAAACAAACATTGAAATCTGCTGTACAATCTCCAGAACAAAAATTTTTTTGTTGGGTGGACATAATGATAAGGTTATATGCTAAATCTCATCATTTTCCCTCAGTTGGTTACTGAGATATTGAATTTTATATTGAGGTAAAAAAAAAAAACACACACTATAGAGTATACTATGCAATGATATCAATGACAAGAAAGTATACTATACAATGACATCATTGACAAGAAAGTATACTATACAATGACATCATTGACAAGACAACAATACCATACAATGACATCAATGACAAAACAACATACCATACAATGACATCAATGACAAGAAAACATGCCACACAGTGACATCAATGATAAGACAACATACCACACAGTGACATAAATAACAAGACAACATACCATACAGTAGTTTAGTGAATGGAATGTTTGCTCTGGCTCTACACTTCACATTATGTACATCTGTGAAACTGTCTGGGTTGATAATGTAGAAATCACAGGCTTCCTGTGACAGCTCCGTGAAGTCACAGAAGGCATCGTCCTCAGCACAGGGTGGATTCCATGAAACAATACAAGCAACCTGCAAGCAGATACCCCACAGTCTATATATCATCCCTGAATGTAACCACCTGGTATTTAGCATGGAAATAGCCAGCTATGGCACAGACTACTGTCATCACATTTCAATGCTCTCATGATTCAGAAGAGGTCAATGTAGGCGGATGAACAAGAGTGCTCTAGTTCTTCAACTTCCGGTGCGCTGAGGGCAGGTAGTTGGACTACCTCCTACTGTCAGGATCTCCATAGCCTGTAGGTGAAGGACAACTTACGACAGTAAACACCACAGGCAGCAAGGTGTCACCGAGTACCGGCTAGCCACGACGCAATTGAAGCCCAGTGGTCATCGTGATACATGGGACGCATGAGTGGTGAGAAGGAAAGGTCTGACCAAGAATACCTGTGTTGGGCAGACGGATTGAGGACAGCGAGACAGGACGGACAGAGAGGGTTAGGCATGTATTCTCTGACTGTTGTGAGATAGCGTGGCTGACTAGTAGAGTGGAATTTGTTTGAGCCTGAGACAGAGAGAGAGTCATGTTGTATTAATATAAGATGTGTAATGTATATACTTCGTATTGTGATAATGCAACTATTCACGAATGTACTTAATGTAAATAGTTTACCGTGAATAAAAGGTTTACTTCACGTGGCCATGTGTGAGAGTTCAATCATTGAAAGTGTATGATTGTTTCACCCCTGTTCTGAGAGAGTGAGCCAAATGTCCATTTAATTTAAGATCATGACACCTACACCAGTCAGTTGAACTTGGTGCACTGAGGTCAGGGTAGTTGGACTACCTCCTACACCAGTCAGTTGGACTACCTCCTACACCAGTCAGTTGAACGTCAAAGTTGACTTCTCATTCAGAAAGCAATGGCAAACTATTGAACATAACAATTGTCCACTAAGTCAATATGGTTGATAACACCATTCTGCAAAGGACACGCCAGATTTATTTTTAATGTTTCTGATGTATTCAATGTCTTATCACTAGGTCAGCTCTGATCAGTTTCTATCTTCAATTAAAGGCCAGCTGTAATGTTTCAGATGTATTCAGGCAACGTCCTGTGACAAATTCAGCACTGATCAGTTTCTATCTTCAAATAAAGGTCAGCTGTAATGGATTTCCTGCACTCTCTGTCTCTCCCCAAGACAAGAGAGTCTAACATTCTCTTTATTGTCCATCTCTTTATATTGCTGTTGCATTTAAACTGTCTGCCTGTCTCGTATGTCTTCTACCATTCCCTATAGTATAGTTTTCATCAGGGTATTTATTGTGTCATTATATGTGTCTAAAATATTTTATTTGTCAAATTTGGTGACATTCTCTCTTCATCCTGAGGACTTCTCTATTTGTCATATTATCCCTAACTACTGTGGTTTGCAGCAGGCTGTAGTACTGCAGTAGCTAGACAGTTGCCTGTTGGTCCAGCGGTCATGTGTTTGAATCTCCATCAAAGTGGATTCTGTAAAACTGACCTGGGTGTCCAGGTCTTCCCAGCCTAAACTGGGTACTAGGAAATGTTGTGGGAAGTCAAGGCGGCCAGTGTGATACTGACCACTTCACCCATTGTGTGCCGATTGGTCTATGACAATATGGGGCGTACAGCCTGCCGCAAAGCACAGTAGTTAGGGATAATATGACAATATGGGGCATACAGCCTGCCGCAAAGCACAGTAGTTAGGGATAATATGACAATATGGGGCATACAGCCTGCCGCAAACCACAGTAGTTAGGGATAATATGACAATATGCCTCCAGGCATGAAAAGGGACCTTTATTTACTAAAAGAATGACTTTTCTTATGGTGCAGCCATTTAAGCTGATCATGACTTATAAAGGAGAGACAAACAGGAATACAAGACAGAAGGGACAGAGTTTGAAAACATCCGTGGCCAACAAATACATACAGCTCATGGTTTTGCTGATAAATATCAAATAGTTACACTGCTAGTCTAACCACCTACCAGGCCTAGGTAATGTGTAGCCAAGCATGCATACTGCTACCGGCACCTTGCTGCCTTGACTGACGATAGTTTGCTAAAGAGTGCTTAAAAAAGGCATAATAACTACAACTCATGGTGACAGCGGATGTGACTGATGAAACCAATGAGATGTGGGGGGGGGGGGGGGGGCTGAGTGGTCTCGAGGTATGGTGTCCGCCTCGAGTGCTGGAGGACCGGGGTTTATTTTAAAAATCCACCTGGACTTCCAGTAATAAAATTTCCCCTGGTCTCTGGGTAGTGAGATCGGACGCCCGTGTGTATTGTTGCGCACGTAAAAAATCCCTTGGCAGTTGGAAATCGAAAAAGAGTAGCCTAACGGCGCTGCCCGGGCAAAATTTCAAGTTAAAAATCTACCCAAAGTATTTCAGGGTCCTCGCCGATGCAATGGAGTTCGTGCATTGAGCTGAGTTTCTCCAGACTCAGGTTTGAGTTAGGAGGAAAACGGAGCACTTATGGGTTAAACCGTGTGCAGTGATGTTGATCCAACGACTAAACTAAACTAAACTATTCTATCATCATCCATTGTAATGTGTCTTATCCATCTAAGTCTATGAAGACTAAGCACAGAACAAACCATCACACAACCAAATATTCCTAATACTTCAGCATTTGTGATCTTACCTTGCATCTTAATAACAAGTATTCTTCACAGACACCACATATGAAAGCTATTTAAGGGTTTCTCTTTCTATGTGTAAGTTGACTAGGTTTCACTGCCATAAAGAAGAGTACTAAGGACACAAGTGCTTAATTGCACCTTCTCCTGCATTGTTACACTTGACAGGTGCAGAGAGCAGAATCAATGCAGAGCTGTCAATGCAGAGGTCAAAGCGCTCATCAGGGAAAATTCAGATGATTCTAACATGCTCATCTATACAGATGGATCTGTTACACAGCAGCAGAGATGAACATGGGCATTCATGGCATGTTCAGTGGGTCGAACCATTCAAGAAGCCAGTGGTGCCTATGACCATGAGCAGCATGACAATGAAGGTGATGGCAGTTGTCGCGAAATCACTGTTAATTAACGATCAGATGATACAAATAACAGTGACAGTCTGATTCGCAGCTGCAATTTGTTTATTACGGGAGTCGGTGAGATCAAACGGTACAGCCGTCTTTGAGAGTTCCCCACAAGACAGACAAGACATGTTGTTGTGGCCCGATCGGGAGAATGCAGGAAACACGCTGGCTTGGTTGCATTGGTTGAACAAGGAGCAGAGAATAATTCTGAAATAGTTAGTTGCCCTTGAGGACACCTGTGTTGACATCAAAGGAAGTCACTAGAACAAGCCAAGTCTGAAAAAAACAAAACTTGTTACAGCGATTGTAAACTAGAGAGTTGGCCTAGGACGGACGGTGTTTTCGCTAGCTCTGGATTAATTTGAAGAACATTTACCATGTGCGGGATTAATTAAATTTAATTTACACGTGCCTGTCATGGCAAATTGTAGATGTGATTCAGGAGCAAAGCAGTGTTACATAAGGTACTCCATAGATTATATTTAGGTATAATTAATGTGGGATAGACTGGTGATAGTAGAGTTTAGGACTTTAACGTAGTGAAGTGATAATTAGCTCTGCTAGTGAGAATAGAGTAGTGGGGTGATAATTTGGAGAGATTGAGGATGGGTTGGGAGATAAGGGAAATGTCCAATGGTGGGATCTTCCATTGGGGTGCCTACTGGGGTTCTGCACTCTGTCTATTGGTCTTTCCTTGTCTTAGCCTGATTCGGACCAAGGTGATGAGCTCCTCTGCTCTATGACAGAGTTTAGTTTGCTGATAAATATTGTAGCAGAAGTTGGGTATTAGGTGGGAAAAGGCTACAGCACGATTGAGCATCGGGATGGAATGGGAAGAGAGATGCTCAAGTCGTGACGTAGTTGGTTGTGAGGAGTTAGTTTACATCTAGAGCCAGAGCAGAGAAGACGCCATGTTGTGTCCAGATTGTCATCAATAAGAAATAAACAACATTTATAATAAACCAGAGAACTCGTTAGGCCTACTCTGTTATATATAGCCATAAATGGTGCAGTGACCAGGATCGGAACTTGGAGGGTTGCGGAATCACAATACGCTGTCCAACATCGAAGTAAATTACAACGTTTTGAAGATCTTGTTCCGCTCACGTCAATTACCCAGAGACAGAAATACGGCACGGTTTTAAACATGTATTGAACGCAACAACGAAATTGAAAGATGGCCTCTACGTTGTTTGTGAGAAGTACAGCAACCAAAAGCCCGGCTAGGGGTGGTTGTCTGTAAATATTTTCAGAATCTTCACTGTACGGACTTGCTAGATGTACGGGCAGTCGTTGTCAGTCGAAATATGAAAGCCAGCTGAGCAAAAGAGTGAGAAAGAGCACATCTTGTTCTGGATCATTTGAAATAAGAGGAAAAAGAAACCTTCAAGATAAATTGAATCAAGTAGAAACAATTTACTAACAGAGCAGTTGTCTACTTCTCGTCAAGATTTCCTCGAGCGAACTAAAGGCCGCTGAATCATGACCTTGGAGTTTTGAATAAACAATCGCTCAACAATAAACTCAATCACTAATTTGAAAAATAAGAAGAAATGAAAACCTCATCAAAAGTAGCGATATCGCCAGGGAACTCTCGGAAGTGGGAGGGGCAGACTGGGCTGCCGACCTACTGAAGAGGGGACCCAAATTATCGCTTACCTGAAGTACATTGGTTCTCAAGATGTCGATTTGATGTACCCCATCCGGGGCGAAAAGAAGCCAGAAGTCTGGTAGGGACCCAACCAGGGGTTGAAGTTACTGAGGCATCCGAAGAAGAAACTACCTGAAGGGCGGGATCACTTGAAAGAAGAAACTACCTGAAGTGCGCGATCGGTTTCAACTAACACAGACTCCTAGTGTTTGAGTTCTACCTGACAGCGAACATAGAGGAATACAGGAATACGTCTTTCTTGGATCGGGAACAGAGAGTAGGGTAATCAGTAAACCTATTAACTGGTTGAACTTGGTGTATAAGGTAAATAAGGTAATATTTCTTAAATTAGTTGATTACAAATGTGAAATTGATTATTTAGTCTGTACAATAATATTTCAGCATGACAGAGCAGGATTCATTGGCACAGGTGTTGACGGGAGTGGGAACAGTGATAGATAGACTTAATACGGTCATGAAACAACAAGGAATGGCAACTGAAATTGTTAAGTTTAGCGGACAGGCAAGAGAGTTTAAAAAGTGGGTAACTTCCACAGAGAAATATGCATATTTGGTGTCTGCATCAGATGAAGAGAAAATTAGACTTGCTTATCAGGCAGCAACAGAACCGGTTTCAGATCATATCCAAAGAAAATTAGAGGCTAGAGTAGATGAGACATGGGAGCAGTTCAAAGACGACCTGGCACACAAATACGCGGAAATAACGGATCCACAACATGCGTTTTCGGTATTGAGACAGTCTAAACAAAACAATGGAGAGACGGTACAATTGTTCAGTGATAGGTTGATTAACCTGGCTGAAGAGGCATTCTTGGGACAGAATGTACGAGGAGAAGAGGTGGAGAGGATGTTAGTCGGGATTTTTGTAGATGGCATAAAATCCGATGGACTGAAGTTTAAGCTGATGAGAGAAAACCCCGAGAGGTTGTCACAAGCTGTAGATATTGCAGTACAAGAAGAAAATTTGAGACGTAGATTTAGATTGAGAACAGGACGAGAAATAGGAACTAGTCGAGAAGATAGAGAATTGAGGAGCCTATGGAGATAGGACAAACAAGGTTCGGATGGAATAGGAGAGGAGGCGTACAGACGTTACAAGGTAGTAATAGAAATGCTTATGATGAAAGGAGACAAATGAGGTATCCTACCAGAGAGACAGTGGGTAAAACAAATAACACAAATGTAGTCTGTTGGGTTTGTGGTCAACGCGGACACGTTTCTCGTTTTTGTGGTAACAGGCATGTCCAGTCGAATACACCAAGTAGAAATGGCAATAGCAGGTTAAATAGGAATGTTGAAGATAGACACATAAATTTTACAGGTACAAGAACGCAGGGAAACGGGCGCCCTACCTATTAAATAGGACCTGTGGTAGGAGGGAAAATAATAAGGTCCCAAGGTTTAAAGAATATGTTAATAACAAGCATAGTAGAACGAGTAGAGAATACTTTCAACTAGATGAAGTCAAACAGTTTACAGAAAATAAAACAGATCATAGCTCATGTATAATAGAAATAGGAAAATATAGAGTTCGTACATTAATTGATTCAGGGGCTCAGGTTAGTGTAATTAAAGAAAGTTTTTTATATAAAATAGTGAGAAATTGTAGAATATTTAAGAGTCATAATAATCTTCACTCTGTTACAGGACAGAATTTACAAGTAATTGGACAAACAATGATCAATTTTAAGTTAGGAGGGGTCAACGTAAGACATCTTTTTCAAGTAGTGAAAGATTTAAATAGAAACATGCTGATAGGAAGAGATTTTTTAATAAAAAATGGAGTAAGACTTTTCTTTGATTTACACAAATTAAAATTCAAGGACGTCTATGTAGATATGGAAGAAGACATGCATATATCAGCACTAGTTAGAGTTAAAATTTCCACGATGTTAAAACCACAGTCGGTTAATTTGATACAAGCAAAGGTGAAGAGAAACCCATATTATGTGGCAGGACACACAGTCAGAATCACTGAACTGCAACAGGAAGTAATTGATGAGCCTGGTTTGGAAGTTCCGGATGGAATAATAGCGTTAGATAAACACTTAACTTTTCCAGTGATGGTTATTAACAACACAGGTAGAGAAATTAAATTATACAGAGGATGTGTAGTAGCTAAACTAGAACATAACATTAGTGATATATTAGCAACATATAGAGTAGAAAGACCGGGAGCAAACTATTCACAAACTTCTAGTGAAAGAATTAATAACAGACGCGGACGCGGAAGTAGAGGGAACGCACAAATGGATGAATTGATCCATCCATTCAGAAGAAATACAGCCCAAATACATTCACTAGACAAAATGACAAGGGAACAAGAATTGTTGGCACAGTTAAAAGCTCCACCAGAAAATAGGAAAGTATTAGAACAACTTATAAAGGAAAATCAGGATGTATTTGCAATTAATGATTTAGAATTGGGAAGGACAAAAACAGTTACAATGGAAATAGATACGGGAGACCATCCACCAATTAGTTTAAAACCATATAGAACTCCTTTAAGAAATAGAGAAATTGTCGAAAAAGCAATAGAAGACATGTTGAAAGCGGGAATAATAACAAGATCAAAGTCAGAATGGTCATCTCCAATTGTAATCGTGGCCAAACCTGATGGTTCAAGTCGGTTCTGCTGTGACTATCGGGCGTTGAACAAAATCACTAAGAATGTAGCGTACCCACTGCCGGTGATTGATGATATTTTGGGGTTGCTTAATGGCTCTACATTTTTCACGACACTAGACGCAAGATCAGGATTCTGGTGTATCCCGATGTCGAGGGACGCTCAAAAGAAAAGTGCTTTCTGTACTCATATGGGTTCTTACGAATTCTTACGAATGCCATTCGGGGTTTGTACGGCTCCATCTCACTACATGCTCTTAATAAATGAGGTATTAGAGGGTATGCAAAAGTTTGCATTAGCATACATAGACGACATTCTAATCTATACAGCAGGGGATGTGGACGATCACTTAAAACATGTCAGACTAGTATTCAACAGATTAAGAATACATGATGTTAAATTGAAGCTTAGTAAGTGCCAGTTTTTAAAAACAGAAACAAAATATTTGGGGTATATTATAAATAGAGACGGAATTAAACCAGACCAAGACAAGATAAAGGTTATTAAAGAGTTACCTTCTCCAACTAACGTAAAAGAAGTGCGTGCTTTTATTGGAACTTGTGGGTACTATAGGCGCTTTATCCCAGGGTTTTCAAAGATAGCAGAACCTATTACTAATTTAACGGGCAAATACGCTAGATTTAAGTGGGATGATGAGTGTCAAAAAGCGTTCGAGTTTTTAAAAAACAGCTTAACAGTGGTACCACTATTGACGCATCCAGATTTGAATAAACAGTTAATACTATATACAGATGCTTCGGATAATGCTATAGGAGCGTGTTTGGTTCAACCATATGAAGGAAAAGAGTCTGGAATACCAGGGGTTAAAAATGAAAGGCCAATTTATTTCTTATCTCATAAGCTTAGCAGGTCGCAACGGAAATGGTCGACTATTGAGAAAGAGGCATATGCTATACACTACGCTCTACAGAAACTAAATTACTACTTACATAACGCAAATTTTGTTATTAGAACTGACCATATGCCTTTAAAATCTCTATTAGAAGCTCCAGTGCAGAACAGGAAAATACAGACGTGGGCATTGAATCTACAGGGATACAATACAAAAATTTAATACATACCAGGTAGGATTAACACGTGTGCTGATTTATTGTCTAGGATCCCGTACCCACAGTCATCAGGAGACACAGAAGATGAAGATGAACCAGAGATCGACGACCGAAACTGGCAAGTAAATATATTAGATTCTGCCATAATAAATAGAGAAGAGTTTGAGAGTTTACCATCGGATCAAGAGGCTGAACCTAGAGCAGAAGACCCACATTTAGCACAATTTAATATGAAAGAAGAACAAGAATTAGATCCAAAAGTATTACAAATAAAACAGAAATTAAATGAAACGGAGGAGAATAAATATAAGAAGAATTATTTAGTTTTACAAGAAGATGAACAGTTATATTATATGAGTGAAAAGAATGAACAGCTAAGGAAATATATTCCCACACATTTGGAAAATGAAGTTTTAAAAGCATATCATGATGAGAATGGTCATCTCGGTCGGGATAAATTAGTGAAAGCACTTACGAGTAAATATTATTGGCCGAACTTATTTAGATCTGCTTGCAAATATGTGGATACGTGTGAAAGATGCAGGTTAAGGAATATGAAAACAATTAAGTGTCCCTTACAAGATACAGATATTCCTCAGTTTCCAATGCAAAAAAATTAGTTTAGATATATCGGGTCCTCACCCTAGAACATTGTCAGGAAACGTGTATTTCAATTCATATAGTAGACGTCTACAGTCTTTGGCCGGAAGTTTATGCAATCCCAGATAAGAGCGCAGATACTGTCATTAATATTTTTTTACAGGAGTTCGTACCAAGATTTAGTTGTCCACAGATTATACTCACGGATAATGGTAGAGAATTTGTGAATAAGAAATTCGAAAAGTTATTAAAAGATTTGAATATAAAACATGTAAAGACCTCATACTACAGACCTTCTTCAAATGCTAAGAACGAACGACAACATAGAACATTATACGATATTATAGCAAAGATTGTGGATGAACATGAAAAAGATTGGGATCTATTCTTAGGACCAGCGCTTAGTGCTATACGCACAAATCAAAATGAAAGCACGGGGTTTTCACCATTCTATTTAATACACGGGAGAGAACCAATACTACCTATAGATAATCTGTTAAAACCAAGACGGAAAAATATGGGGGAAGACTTTCAAGAGTTCATCATACAAGAAATGCATAGAGCACACGTAAGATTAAAGAATAATATAATTAAAGCGAGAGAAAGACAGAAAAAGTACAAAAACGTGAATACAAAATTACAGGAGTTTAAAGTGGGTGATAGAGTTTATTAAAAGAAGCATAGAAGGAACTCTAAGTTTGATGCTCGTTGGGTCCCAGGTTATTACGTTTTAGAAAAGCTAGGAAATGTATCGTATAGTATCAAGAACCAGGTAACGGGACATGTGGCAAGGGCACACGTGGAACACTTAAGAAGAGATGATGATGAGAAGGAAAATGATAATTATAATAATAATTATTATTCAGACACCGGATACTTAGATGAACGAGTCGTCAGGGGAACTATAATAACCCCAGGTTTTAGAAAAGATACAGCACACAATCAGTTAAAAACAACTCCAGTTGACGATGATACTCAAGAACAGACAATACCGAAAACGATAGAAGAAGGAAATGTGAATGAGAGTCATTATGATAGTATAGAGTCTATGGAAGAGGAAATAGGTGCTCCATTTAAGAATACTAGACAAGCAACAAAAAGAAGAATGGATAAACAAAGAGAAAGAGAAGTGAAAAGACAGAGGAGAATTAGAGAGTATTCAACAAGCGGTGAAGATATGCCTCTACTAGAAAGGTCCTTAAGAAATAATGATAGACAAATTAGATGGGATATTGAACGGAAGAGATTAGCGGCTGCTAGCGAGAGACATACAGATGAAGAAGAAGAAATGGATGAGAAGTCAGAGTCAAATAGTAGTATGGAGGAAGCTGATAGGTTATACGGAGAGGAGGATATTGATGTGGAGATAGCACTTATTCAAAGAAACTTGGAGTTATTGAAGAGGTGGAAACGTAAGAGGTGAATGGATAGAAAATATTGCAGATAGCAAGATATAAGTTTCATGGTTTAGAAAGGAAAGAGATACTGGATGAAGTATATGAGACGGTGGAAATGGAAAAGGCTTCTGTTGATACTTTTCATAAATGATCTTGAGGACTAGTTAAGCATTAAGATAACTAATATGGATATAGGTTCGAGTGAGGCATATATATTTTTTTCTCTCTGTGATGGAATTGCTGGTTGATTTTATGTTTCAACTTCTTATTAGATAGATAAGTTAGTCAATGGTACAGCAGGTAGATGTACTCTATAGTACATAGACAAGTTTTTATTGGTGCTAGAAATACCGTGGTTAATGGTAATGATTAAGTAGTTATAGGAATATGTGGAACAAATCCAGGAGAAACAATTGGTGTGTCGAACCACAGGTTCTGTTGGTAGATAATACGCTCATTGTTAGTTAAAGACTTTTGTAAAAGGAACAGATATTGTTTTAAGTTAGAAATTGGTCTGTAGATAACAGATATATATATATATATATATACTTGACAGTGAGTTGTTTTAGTTTCTCGGTTATAAAAACAATGGAGTGATTTGGGTGAATAGATATGAGTTACATTGGTTCGTATAGGAGGACAATGTTGCTTGGTCACTTTAAGTAGTTAATTCTATGTGAATTATATATTTTTTTTGAAAACCTTCTCTTTAGCGAGAAGACAGTTGTTTTATTGAATCTGAGTTTTAAATGCCTCATATATAATATGTTTTTTTTTTGCTTGATTTGCTCCTGTGATATGATTGTTATTATTTGATTTTAGAATAGGGTTATTGTGTTCCTAGACTTTTGCGTACAAACTATTGGTCCGTAAAAGAGACCAGTAGTGTTAGGTAATACTAGAAAATTTTATTTTAATTTGATAAGATGCATGTTATATTATTTTAAAATGTGTTTTTTCGTTGATTGAATTGGGGGGTATAATGTCTTGTTTTGATCTTATTTCGCTTAACTCATAATTTAATTAAGTTGTTTTGTGTATTAGGTTACCTGGTTATAAATTTAATTAAGTAAGTTAATTTTTAAATAGTTATGGTGTTGGCTGGAATAAAGAAAAAATATGAGTAGTTAATAAAACTACTGAGGGCTAATAGAGAAACACATACTGAGGGTTAATAGAGAGACATATAGTTAATCGGCATGAAGAGGTTCTTATGGATATGAAGTATTAGAAAATAAAATAGGAGCTGCATTAAAGTCAGCATTATATGAAGAAAAAGGAGGGGGAGACTGTAAATGGCAGCATATAAGCGGGAGTATTTATATAGGTAGACAAAGAAGCAGATTATGGGATGTGAGGGGGAAAGATATAGGAGCTGTGAAATACCAGCGTTTATTAAATTAAAAATGTTCATGGAATATGAACATTGGCTCGTGGTAAAAGATGAGGTAACGGAAATATAGACAAGATTGTGGATGGCAATATAAATGTTGAATATATAAATGTTGAGAAAACTTATGTCAACTTGATTTATAGAGAACAAAGATCTATTTCATAAGATGTATTTAAAAAAAATTATTTTACAAAATTTTTTTTTATTGGCAAGGGAGGTAAATGTGATTGTGTGGACTATGCATTACTTTATGTAAATGTGATCATGTTGACTATTCATTCTTTATGCTTTTCACTGGGTGCGCACCCCTTCTTTACTTTTTCTAACTACGTTGTTTCTGTTGTCCTGTGTTGTGAAAGAGTGAGGAATTTCATAATGTCAAGTGTACGATAACGATTATACGAACTATTCTTATGATATGTATATTTTGTACAGGAACTTTGAGGAGCCAAGAACGAACCAGAAATATATAGTGGATTACTATATGGCAGGGGAAAGAGTTACGAATAGATTGGTTTACTTGAAATAAAGTTGGTTTGGGGAAGATTAGAGGAGTTGTGGGAAGTAAGGAAAAGGAAGGAGGAGTGTTTAGTTTAAAAAGGTAACCATATGTGGTATGATGTATTGTATAAAGTTGAGATTTAATGGTTATTGATATGTGTTATGAAGAGGCAGAAACGAAGAAGAAGTTATAGTGGGTTACTATATGATAATATGACAGGGAGAAGAGTTAAAGAATAGAATATTTACTTAAGTTGGAGTTGGTTTGGGGAAGATTAGAGGAGCTGTGGGAGGTAAGGAAAGAGAGGGAATAGAGTAGGGGGATTGGGAGTAAAGAATTTTTAAAAGAAAAATTCTTTAGAAAAACATAGGAAGGTGTAGCAGAAGTTGGGTATTAGGTGGGAAAAGGCTACAGCACGATTGAGCATCGGGATGGAATGGGAAGAGAGATGCTCAAGTCGTGACGTAGTTGGTTGTGAGGAGTTAGTTTACATCTAGAGCCAGAGCAGAGAAGACGCCATGTTGTGTCCAGATTGTCATCAATAAGAAATAAACAACATTTATAATAAACCAGAGAACTCGTTAGGCCTACTCTGTTATAATATCTGAGCGAGGCCGTAGACCTACACTCAGCTAGTAGGATCAGTAACTAGTGCTCCCACCAGGTGTGTTATTTCTCTAACAGGTTCCCCGCCAGTTACAAGGAAGCTCTACACTGGTTTTGATGAAGTGCTACTCCGATTGGGAAGAACACCAGATGAACAGTTAATGTTTTTTTTAAGAAAATGAATAACGTCAGTGAAGACAGTTTGTACAATAGTGTTTACGCTGGGCCCATGATCAGGAGGGTCCACCAGAACATGGCTCAGATGAGCAAAACAATATAACGATTCCTGTGTGATAAGGTTCACCTAGGATGGGTGAGGTTCGTTGATACACCACATATCATATGAACAATAGTGACTAAAAAGGGACATTAAACGTAGCATTCACATGGAGCTGTAGAGTCCATTGGAATAGTACAAGGGACATTGTATTTGAAACAATATAGACAATAGATAGGATCAAGTGTATTACCAATAACAGTGATAACCTATATTCACAAGTACAAGGATTGAACATTTAAGAACTATAGGGACCTATAGGATGCAGTGTGCAACCGATCCATCATCAGTGTTAAACGATGGACTGTATCTATTTCGGATGATCATGTAGATGGATTACCAAGTAGCTACAGAAGAAAATCAGCGTCTGGCAGGAGAGATACATCACTGGGTGAGGTTTTCTTGTGCTGACCTAACGTGCTGTGGTGTGACCTTGCTAGGATGATCTGACTGGGCTACTGATCTGATGGTCCGATTCTACACACATTATAGTACACGACACACAATCTTTGCATACACTTCTCACATACATTACACTTTTCTTTTAATAAATTAATTGTTATTAATGTTTAGAAGCTAGAGTTGTTGAGTATGTTGCGTTGGGGAAGAATGAGAGGGGGCATGATCCAGTAGTGATAGAGAGAGAGAAAGAGGTGTCCATAAACTGAGGGAGTGTGGTGGACGGAATCTAGTGGATTCTCCAGGATAATGATAAGGGGTTAAAATATAATGTGGGTGTTGATTCCCCTCACTCCAGGGACGACACTTTAAAGAAACACACGACAGCAGTAACACAGGCTTTCATATGGCTTTAGTCACAGCATTATACCAACGTTTGTGTACTCAGTGATTCAATTAGCATGATCTGAAAGGTCTAAGCGGGTTCTGTACATAGACAATGGATTAAATCACTGTGAAGATCTGTTGTATGTAAAGCCACCTTCATCTTCATTTCAGGACATGTGGGAGTTGAGGGAAATGAATGAACTGATAAACTTGCTGCCTATGCATCCTCTGCAGATGGCCAGCCCATGGATTATGTCATTGTTATTAATGCCCTCAGAGAGATGTCAAGAGCGGAGGACTTTGACGCCAGTAAATCCACTGTTGTCCAGAATGAGAGACTTGGAAGTTAGAATTGGAACGCCCAGACACGAGAGGCACATCAGGAGAATGAGAATCAACCAACACAAAACTGACACTATTAGTTTCTGCACGCTGATGCAAATGCTGGGGGGAGAATCTGAGCTCCTATGGACTTGTCCCAAGTGCAAGAATGATACCCCAACAAATAACTAAATAACTAACTAAGGACACCAGGCTCGATAGACCAGGACTTTTGTTTTGGCAGTAAGCTTTTTGTTCTCTCACCAATCCTGATGTTGATTTCCTGGCCCAGGGATAATTTATTGGTTACCTCTGATCCTAGATATGTGAAATGGTAAACTATCTCCAGCTCTGCATTGTCAATAAAGATTGATGGTACCCCATGTGCACCTTGCATCATAATCTGTGTCTTCTTTTTGCTAATTGTTAAACCAAATGCATAACAAATATTGGAGGATACAGGTGTTGTAATTCATTCTCAGAGTGGGTTGTAATTGCAGCAGCATCTGCAAAAAGCAATTCTCTTATCAGTACCTTCCTAATTTTGGTCTTGGCATTCAATCTGTGAGTACTACAGAGGATGACATCTGAGCGTAAATGAACGTGCATGCCACCATCCTGATCACAAAGGCATATTTCAATAGAAGTTAAAAGAATATTCCAAAGAGGGTGGGAGCAAGTACACAACCTTGCTTAACTCCACTCTTGATTTCAAACTCTTCTGAAGATGCACCATCAAACTTGATTATACCCTTCATGACTATGTGGATTCATTCCATGATGGACAGAAGAGTTGGAGGGCAGCCAATCTTTTTTAGCACCTTGAACAGACCCTCACAACTGACCAAATCAAATGCCTTTGCAGGATCAATGAAAGCAATAAACATTGGTTCATTCCCCTCACGGCATTTTATTTGCCAAAAGTCATACTAAATTAACTTTTATAGGGTGTGGAATTTTCCCATGTTTGGTGCAAGATTTGTAATTCCCAGTTTCGTGCAGGATTGTTGTCTCTATCAGTTTGCCTACATAGCCTACAAGAGTTTGAGATGATTATTTCGACAATTTCTTTAACTTAAAACTATTTTTATGTAATGCACAGTTATAAAAATGTTTGTAGCATACCTTTTCACAGAACGAAGAAGTCCACCACAGCATGTTTTCTTGGCAAGTTTTTGTTCAGTAGTTTGCCATTGCTTTCTGAACGACTCACACCATGCAAAACGGTCTGCTTCTAAATCACCCAAAGCTGTGTTTCAAACGCAGTATGCGGGATTACAAATTGAGTCCATTACCCCTTCGCCACAGAGCCAGCTACAGTATAAAGTAGAAAATTATAACTAGGGGGAATTAAACCAAGAGTATGACAACAAATAGCCACAGTTACTGGCCCCAAATACTGGCTCTCAGGTCTTTGACTAGCATGACAATAGGCACTGCCTGAGTGCAGGCATCAAACTCTCAACCGACCACACTCAGGACATGTCAGCCTAGCTACCTGTCAATTACACTGATGCACCCGCTTGTCCTGACTGTAGTTGGGAGATATTCCCTTCATTACAAGATGGTTTGATTAATACCTGGAAATAGATGACCCTTGCACTGCAAGTGTATGTAAACCCACGTAATGAGATCAGTCCTGCTGCCAAAAAAGGTTGAGAACCACTGATCTAGAGCAACAATGACTTCATTCAATATTATCTGACACAGTTGCCAGTACAAACCTTAACTATCTCTGTCACTTTTGCTATATTTTCTTTCATGTTGGCCAACATTTTCACTAATGCAACATGATCATGCCAAAAGCTGTTTGTGTCCTGAGAAAAATAAGGAACTAAGTTGACAGTGATAATTTCTGCATGCCACATCTTCTGCTGCATGGAAACAAACTGGACCCAATCCACTGCTTCCTCTGAAGTATCATTTACTTGTCCTGAGAAATTCACCTCAACTGAAATCATATAAAAATGTGCATGTACAGCTCATTATGTGGGTTTATGCCTCAATTCAACTCAGTTGAATATTCATAAATAGATTTATATTATGTAAGAAATAATAAAAGCTTAACCCTTTACCAGGCAGAACGTCCATTTCCGTCCGGTCGCTTAAACGGGCAGATCGCCTGAAACCGTCCGATACTATTATGCATTGTAAAAACGCAATCTCTCGGCGTTCCAATACTTCCAACGGCTACTTTCACTTTTGCCGATAGCTTGACAACGTGGCCGCCATTTGTAAGCACCTACTATGAATTTGAACGAGCTTTTACGGACTTTTTTTGATAGTTTTCGGGATTTTTACGCTTAGTTTTTCAAAATGGATTTCGGCGATTCTTCAAGTGATAGCCGAGATTTCGCTAGGTTCAATTTAAGTGACATTAAAGGGCACGAAGTTGACTACTAATCGGAGCTAGATATCGGTGAAAAGCGTTACTTTGCTTTAGCAGTCCTGAGTCGGACTTTAAAGAAAATGATTATGATTCTGAAAATGCGTTTGTAAATTGCCGTATAGATGACAGAAAATCACAAACAATATGCTGCATTTCGTAAATATTTGTGTTCATATATGGATTACTGACAACAATCACGTGAGTAACATATTCTGCATGCTTTTCCCTTCATTGTGTTGTTTATTTAACTAAAATCGGTTGACTAACACCTTATTTGTGATGTTTTTACTAAAGCAACCCGAAATTTTACCGAACCTGAAAAAATCTTGCCCGTTCAGGGCTAAAAAATGGACAAGCGTCTGCCCTGTGAAGGGTTAAATGTGAATAGCAATATGGATAAGCCAACACACAAGTTATTCAACACCAGAAACTGCAGCAGGGATGTGAAATGTAAGTTCTCTAGGGCTCCTCTTTATCCCTCTGCGTTAGATATGACCAAGCTACCATATGACAGTAGACGGAACTACCTACTTTCTATCAGTGCTGAATGTTGGGCGGCACTCACCAAACCCGACACCCCACATTGTGCCAACAGCTTTGAGCACAGGAGCGTAATTGGGAGGGTACAAGCCTTATCCTGGTGCAAGGAAATGCAACACCTAAAGACTAAATGTTATAGCAGGGCAGAACAAGCCCTAAGCCTTGGTCGGCAACAGGAAGAGGATGGAAGTTCCAACAGGCTGACAGTTAGAGCATTGCTTTGCTGATCCTGCAACTTTTGCAAGCTTGTCTTGTTCCAGATGTATTGGTGCTGCTTTTTCTCTGGAGTAAACTAGGTATGGGAAACTCAGGGTCTCTGTAATTTAGCACAGACTTTGTTCTATGGAAAGGTATAACTTCATCTCTGGTCTTAACTGGTCTGGGAATCAAAGCAAGAGGCCGCAGTTATGGGTTATATGTTCGTGTCAAATAGTGTAGATAGGATCACCATAGGTTGCCTCTGATGGTGTGAGACACCTACAGATGTCACTGATCACCTACTACCAGTCTCAAGCTGGACAGACCTTAGCCAATTGGGTGCTGATCTACCTCAGTCTGCCTACTTCAATGGGTGCTTGGCGCTAGGACAAAATCCGAATCACAGTGTGTCAAACCAATGCACCAGGAATTAAACAGAAAAATAGAAACCTCCAGCTACGGTTTGCAACCTGAAACATAAGAACCATGTGTCCAAGACTTTCCACTGATCTGATGAATATTGACGACGTGAGAAAAACGGCTGTGATTGATGCTGAACTCAGCTGTCTTAATATTGATATTGCTGGCCTGCAGGAGATTCACCTCTCTGAGGAAGGGTCACTCAGGGAAAACTATCACACCATTGTTTAGAATGGTAGAGAGGAAGAAGAAATAAGACAACAAGGAGTGGGCTTTGCAGTGAAGAATTCACTACTGGGAATGATTTGAAAACGAGCAGGTGGATAGACTGGCTGGGTGGGGTATTGATGCATGATAAGGTAGCCCTTTGGGACAGTATGTATAGTGCAGAAGAACAGATAGATCATTAAGGCTTGGAGAAAATGACGCTGCAGAGGATCTGGCCGACACTCAGGACTCCGAGGAGCACATATGGGAATATCCAGTGTGCTATTATGTTGGTTCTTGACTCAACTCAACTCAACATTATGAGGTGGAGTGTCAGTTCTTGACTCCACTCAACTCAATATTATGAGGTGGAGTGTCAGTTCTTGACTCCACTTAACTCAATATTATGAGGTGGAATGTCAGTTCTTGACTCCACTCAACTCAAAATTATGAGGTGGAGTCACAGTTCTTGACTCCACTCAACTCAATATTATGAGGTGGAATGTCAGTTCTTGACTTCACTCAACTCAATATTACGAGGTGGAGTCACAGTTCTCGACTCCCCTCAACTCAATATTATGAGGTGGAGTGTCAGTTCTTGACTCCACTCAACTCAATATTATGAGGTGGAGTGTCAGTTCTTGACTCCACTCAACTCAACATTATGAGGTAGAGTGTCAGTTCTTGACTCCACTCAACTCAACATTATGAGGTGGAGTGTCAGTTCTTGACTCCACTCAACTCAATATTATGAGGTGGAATGACCAGAGCTTTTACTCATCATCTTTCCTGACCAGAAACATCTTTGGTACCCACTAATTGGAAGGAAACAGTCCAAACCTACTACTGCTGGAGACTGAGCCCCAGAGACTACTAGCACTACACCGCAGTGGCTCCTTCATATCAGTGATGCTCACCTGTTATGCCAAACTTCCTTCCCTTGTTGTGAGCTATACACATTGTGTTGGACTCTTCCTTGTTACTAATGTTGAAGCTAGAAGGAACAATCAGGCTTGTGATGGAGTCCCAGCTCCATGCCTCAACATCAGTTGCACCAGCACTGAAGGCAAGCACCTGTGGAAGTCAACCATTTGTCATAAACTGAACTACTTCGGTCTCAGACAGTCCCTGCTTTAAAATAATTAGAGTGTGTATCAGAAGAAGCTGCGTGATAAGAAACTGGGCTATAAGTTCAATAAGTAACTGGGAATGTGCAGTTTAAAACATAGAAGAGCTAGCTCAGACAAAAGTAGTTCACATAATAACTTAGGGTGAGTTAATACAGCAACCAGCAACCAGCTGCAATGAGCTGTAACTAGGAAGTTGTGCTAGTATCAGACAGACCTGTCTAAAATTCCCATAGAAAGTGTCTAGAAAATTAATGTTAGAGACTTAGTCAAATAGCTTAGGTGAGTAGAACATGGGGAATCCTCTAATTGTTCAAGGTCCAAATTGCTGTTTAGAAAAAAAAAATAGTTTCTAGAAAATAATTTATCCTACTCAAGCCATCTATAATCTTATACACTGAAAACAGTCAAAGAAACAGGTTATGTAAGTATGTTTATAATCAAAGAAACAGGTTATGTAAATATGTTTATAATCAAAGAAACTACTAGTTTGGTCATCTACTGAAATATTTTGTATCAATGCAAACAAATGGATGATCATTAACTGTGATGAAATAATAATTAAATTCTAATGTCTGAAGTTAACAATAACAGAATCATCCCAAAACCAAGTTTTCAACACAAAGATTCCATTAAGAGCTGAAACAGGAAGCTGAAAAACAGAACATCTAGGTCAACCATAGAAGAGGAGCTCACAACATCTGTAGGAGATATGAGTGGCTTGCAGATATGACATCCATCTCTAAAAGAGCCATATTCGGAGTACAGTTGAAGACAGTATTTTAAGAGCAAAGTTTTCAGAGGAACTTGATGATGCCATTCAAACTCCTTCGTTCTCTATACAAAGTATAACATTCTTAGTCTTCACAGATGACAGAAAACAAATAGGAAGTCCCTTGTGCAGATTGCACACACAACGCTCTACAGTTATAAATAATATAGAGTAGGCCATACTAGGACTGTCCTAGCAACATGTCTAAATAAGAAATGCTCTCAGCTGAGAATCTCATCCTGGATTGATGACATGTTGTGAATCAAAGTGGGAATCAGAGCATCCAGAAAGGTGAAGTATCTTACAAACTCCACAGAAGAGAACTAATAACAATCTACAGGCTCTGAACACGACACAACAGCCTGGAATGCCACATGTTTAATAAACTAAAGATAAGAGATACTGATGAATTAACTGTGGAACTGGTATATTGAGAGCTAAACATATATTGCAAAAGAATCCAACATATGCGGAACTATTTTGATCTACACCTACTTCATTTGAAGAACTCTGGAGATGTCAACAAGCTGAAGTTTACTGCTGCTGTTTTCAGATGGTGTATGAATAAGAAGAATTAAAATAATCAGTCAAGAAAACAGGATGGACACAGACAATGGTGAAGAAGATAGTGCAAGACAGAATGAATCTGTGCTGGCTGTTGCTGTCAGAAACTGGGCAATGACTGGGTTATTATTTCTTAGGACAACTCTGTGAGAGAGTGAGTGTACATCAGACTCCTATATCTGTGAGAGAGTGAGTGTACATCAGAATCCTATATTTGTGAGAGAGTGAGTGTACATCAGACTCCTATATTTACGTGAGAATGGTGACCCGCCAGACTCCTATATTTGTGAGAGAGTGAATTTATATCAGACTCCTATATTTGTGGGAGAGTGGTGACACATCAGGCTCCTATATTTGTGGGAGAGTGGTGACACATCAGAATCCTATATTTGCGGGAGAGTGGTGACACATCAGAATCCTATATTTGCGGGAGAGTGGTGACACATCAGAATCCTATATTTGTGGGAGATTGGTGACACATCAGAATCCTATATTTGTGGGAGAGTGGTGACACATCAGAATCCTATATTTGTGGGAGAGTGGTGACACATCAGAATCCTATATTTGTGGGAGAAGGGTGACACATCAGAATCCTATATTTGTGGGAGAGTGGTGACACATCAGACTCCCATATTTGTGGGAGAGTGGTGACACATCAGACTCCTATATTTGTGGGAGAATGGTGACACATCAGACTCCTATATTTGTGGGAGAGTGGTGACACATCAGAATCCTATATTTGCGGGAGAGTGGTGACACATCAGAATCCTATATTTGCGGGAGATTGGTGACACATCAGAATCCTATATTTGTGGGAGAGTGGTGACACATCAGAATCCTATATTTGTGGGAGAGTGGTGACACATCAGAATCCTATATTTGTGGGAGAGTGGTGACACATAAGAATCCTATATTTGTGGGAGAATGGTGACACATCAGAATCCTATATTTGTGGGAGAGTAGTGACACATAAGCCTCCTATATTTGTGGGAGAGTGGTGACACATCAGAATCCTA
Organism: Cepaea hortensis; assembly: GCA_963921405.1. Lineage (NCBI taxonomy): Eukaryota > Metazoa > Mollusca > Gastropoda > Stylommatophora > Helicidae > Cepaea > Cepaea hortensis. The sequence goes on along the minus strand of OY992892.1, from coordinate 28,676,901 downwards.
TATTTGCGGGAGATGGTGACACATCAGAATCCTATATTTGTGGGAGAATGGTGACAGATCAGAATCCAATATTTGTGGGAGAGTGGTGACACATCATAATCCTATATTTGTGGGAGAGTGGTGACACATCAGAATCCTATATTTGTGGGAGAGTGGTGACACATCAAGCTCCTATATTTGTGGGAGAGTGGTGACACATCAGAATCCTATATATGTGGGAGAATGGTGACACATCAGAATCCTATATTTGTGGGAGAATGGTGACACATCAGAATCCTATATTTGTTGGTGAGTGGTGACATATCAGGCTCCTATATTTGTGGGAGAATGGTGACACATCAGAAGCCTATATTTGTGGGAGAATGGTGACACATCAGAATCCTATATTTGTGGGAGAGTGGTGACACATCATAATCCTATATTTGTGGGAGAATGGTGACACATTAGACTCCTATATTTGTGGGAGAATGGTGACACATCAGAATCCTATATTTGTGGGAGAGTGGTGACACATCAGGCTCCTATATTTGTGGGAGAGTGGTGACACATCAGAATCCTATATTTGTGGGAGAATGGTGACACATCAGAATCCTATATTTGTGGGAGAATGGTGACACATCAGAATCATATATTTGTAGGAGAGTGGTGACACATTAGACTCCTATATTTGTGGGAGAATGGTGACACATCAGACTCCCATATTTGTGGGAGAGTGGTGACACATCAGAATCATATATTTGTGGGAGAATGGTGACACATGAGAATCCTATATTTGTGGGAGAATGGTGACACATCAGACTCCCATATTTGTGGGAGAGTGGTGACACATGGTGACACATCAGAATCCTATATTTGTGGGAGAGTGGTGACACATCAGAATCCTATATTTGTGGGAGAGTGGTGACACATCAGACTCCTATATTTGCGGGAGAATGGTGACACATCAGACTCCTATATTTGTGGGAGAGTGGTGACACATCAGAATCCTATATTTGTGGGAGAAGGGTGACACATCAGAATCCTATATTTGTGGGAGAGTGGTGACACATCAGACTCCCATATTTGTGGGAGAGTGGTGACACATCAGACTCCTATATTTGTGGGAGAATGGTGACACATCAGACTCCTATATTTGTGGGAGAGTGGTGACACATCAGAATCCTATATTTGCGGGAGAGTGGTGACACATCAGAATCCTATATTTGCGGGAGATTGGTGACACATCAGAATCCTATATTTGTGGGAGAGTGGTGACACATCAGAATCCTATATTTGTGGGAGATTGGTGACACATCAGAATCCTATATTTGTGGGAGAGTGGTGACACATAAGAATCCTATATTTGTGGGAGAATGGTGACACATCAGAATCCTATATTTGTGGGAGAGTAGTGACACATAAGCCTCCTATATTTGTGGGAGAGTGGTGACACATCAGAATCCTATATTTGCGGGAGATGGTGACACATCAGAATCCTATATTTGTGGGAGAATGGTGACAGATCAGAATCCAATATTTGTGGGAGAGTGGTGACACATCATAATCCTATATTTGTGGGAGAGTGGTGACACATCAGAATCCTATATTTGTGGGAGAGTGGTGACACATCAAGCTCCTATATTTGTGGGAGAGTGGTGACACATCAGAATCCTATATATGTGGGAGAATGGTGACACATCAGAATCCTATATTTGTGGGAGAATGGTGACACATCAGAATCCTATATTTGTTGGTGAGTGGTGACATATCAGGCTCCTATATTTGTGGGAGAATGGTGACACATCAGAAGCCTATATTTGTGGGAGAATGGTGACACATCAGAATCCTATATTTGTGGGAGAGTGGTGACACATCATAATCCTATATTTGTGGGAGAATGGTGACACATTAGACTCCTATATTTGTGGGAGAATGGTGACACATCAGAATCCTATATTTGTGGGAGAGTGGTGACACATCAGGCTCCTATATTTGTGGGAGAGTGGTGACACATCAGAATCCTATATTTGTGGGAGAATGGTGACACATCAGAATCCTATATTTGTGGGAGAATGGTGACACATCAGAATCATATATTTGTAGGAGAGTGGTGACACATTAGACTCCTATATTTGTGGGAGAATGGTGACACATCAGACTCCCATATTTGTGGGAGAGTGGTGACACATCAGAATCATATATTTGTGGGAGAATGGTGACACATGAGAATCCTATATTTGTGGGAGAATGGTGACACATCAGACTCCCATATTTGTGGGAGAGTGGTGACACATGGTGACACATCAGAATCCTATATTTGTGGGAGAATTGTGACACATCAGAATCCTATATTTGTGGGAGAGTGGTGACACATCAGACTCCTATATTTGTGGGAGAATGGTGACACATCAGACTCCTATATTTGTGGGAGAATGGTGACACATCAGAATCCTATATTTGTGGGAGAGTGGTGACACATCATAATCCTATATTTGTGGGAGAGTGGTGACACATTAGACTCCTATATTTGTGGGAGAATGGTGACACATCAGAATCCTATATTTGTGGGAGAGTGGTGACACATCAGGCTCCTATATTTGTGGGAGAGTGGTGACACATCAGAATCCTATATTTGTGGGAGAGTGGTGACACATCAGGCTCCTATATTTGTGGGAGAGTGGTGACACATCAGAATCCTATATTTGTGGGAGAATGGTGAGACATCAGAATCCTATATTTGTGGGAGAATGGTGACACATCAGAATCCTATATTTGTAGGAGAGTGGTGACACATTAGACTCCTATATTTGTGGGAGAATGGTGACACATCAGACTCCCATATTTGTGGGAGAGTGGTGACACATCAGAATCCTATATTTGTGGGAGAATGGTGACACATCAGAATCCTATATTTGTGGGAGAGTGGTGACACATCAGACTCCCATATTTGTGGGAGAGTGGTGACACATGGTGACACATCAGAATCCTATATTTGTGGGAGAATTGTGACACATCAGAATCCTATATTTGTGGGAGAATGGTGACACATCAGAATCCTATATTTGTGGGAGAATGGTGACACATCAGAATCCTATATTTGTGGGAGAATGGTGACACATCAGATTCCCATATTTGTGGGAGAATGGTGACACATCAGAATCCTATATTTGTGGGAGAATGGTGACACATCAGAATCCTATATTTGTGGGAGAGTGGTGACACATCAGAATCTTATATTTGTGGGAGAGTGGTGACACATCAGAATCCTATATGTGTGGGAGAGTGGTGACACATCAGAATCCTATATTTGTGGGAGAGTGGTGACACATCAGAATCCTATATGTGTGGGAGAGTGGTGACACATCAGAATCCTATATTTGTGGGAGAGTGGTGACACATCAGAATCCTATATGTGTGGGAGAGTGGTGACACATCAGAATCCTATATTTGTGGGAGAATGGTGACACATCAGAATCCTATATTTGTGGGAGAGTGGTGACACATTAGACTCCTATATTTGTGGGAGAATGGTGACACATCAGACTCCCATATTTGTGGGAGAGTGGTGAAACATCAGAATCCTATATTTGTGGGAGAGTGGTGACACATCAGAATCTTATATTTGTGGGAGAGTGGTGACACATCAGAATCCTATATTTGTGGGAGAATGGTGACACATCATAATCCTATATTTGTGGGAGAGTGGTGACACATCAGAATCCTATATTTGTGGGAGAATGGTGACACATCAGAATCCTATATTTGTGGGAGAGTGGTGACACATCATAATCCTATATTTGTGGGAGAGTGGTGATACAACATGACTCCTATATTTGAGTTGCTGAGTGAGTCAAGAACCAATATCATAAGACTCTGTACATTTCCATAATTGCTCCGACCTCATCTAATAGGACCAGTAGCAATCTTACTATGTGTCCATCTGGCCTTTCCCCTGAGTCCTGAGTGTAGGCTGGTTCCTTTGGTCTCTCCCTGCAGCACCATTCTCTCCAGGCCATGATGATCTATCTGTTCTTTCACATTATACACATAATCCCAAAGGGCCCCAATCACGTCTGCCTTATCATGCACCAATACTCCACCCAGTGGTGTAAACCTTATCATGCACCAATACTCCACCCAGTGGTGTAAACCTTATCATGCACCAATACTCCACCCTGTGGTGTAAACCTTATCATGCACCAATACTCCACCCAGTGGTGTAAACCCAGCCAATTTACCCGCCTGCTCGATTCCCACCACATCAGTGTGTCCTGCGGAAAAAATTCCACAGCTGCTATTTTTTTTATTCTTGAATGGAAGTTTGCTACTCTGCCGAAAACATGACTGTCTTCACCTTTCTTATCATGCTTTATTAGTCCGCTAAAATCATGACATGTGTTTTCTGCTTTTCCTCCAGCCAGCGGAATGCTGCTGTGACTCACTCCACCTCCATTCTCAGATTAGATGTTGTGGTATCTATCATATGCCAGGATTCCTGCACCAAACTCCTATATTTGTGAGAGAATAATGAAATAACTTTCTATATATGTGGGAGAGCGGTGACACATGAGACTCCTATATTTGTGTGAGTGAGTGCACAACTCGAAAGGATTGCATAAAAATATAAAAAGATTTAAAAGGAAGAAAATAATATAATAGGAAATGGTTGTATCAGAGAGAAAATTGAGAAATTATAGTTGAAAATACCAATATAATGAAAAGATGGACAAAATACACACAGAAGATTTATTCTGTGACAGTAGGGTCAATAAACCAACATTTTGTAATACTCAAGATGGACCAAACATATTAAAGGCTGAAGTAGAGAAGGCTATTAAACAGATGAAACAAGCAAAGGCTGCAGGTCCTGACAAGATAACAACAGAGAAGATGAAATTATTATCCAGCTTTGGCATTGAAACTATCACTGGACACTGATGCATATTTAAATATTGAGCACAACCCACTACTGGCAACGCCGATCGCATTCTGGTATGAACCTAAGGCCTATCCACGTCAATATGGAAGCACTATACTCGAGTTTCGCCCTCGTTTGAGCTCGTCAGTAGTGCATATCCCTGACCGGATCCGGAAACAGTCTCGGATCACGCGTGTGAAGCGGGTGTGTAACCACGCGGCACACACCAAATTATCACGTTGCCAGTAGTGGGTTGTGCTCAATATTTAAATTTCAAATCCCGAAACAACCACATAATCAACTGATGCATATGCTGGGGGGAGGATCTGAGCACCTATGGACATGTCCGGAGTGCTATGAAGATACCCCAACTGATAACTGATAACTGATAACTATCACAGAATTATGTCATGATATATATATAATACTGGGTACTTCCGGTAAAATATCAACGGCATAACTGTGTGTGTGTTTTTTTTAAGAGGACACTGTTTTGTGTTTTTATGAGGAAGATGTGCTGTTTTTCATATCAGTTTTAGGAAGTTTTTCACAAGAAACCACAGAAGGTAGATGGTGATGGAATTTTGAGGGTAGCCGACAGATAGTTGTTGGTTGTGGTCTCAAGTTTTACGACGGTAGGCAGAAGATCTCTTTAATGAGACAATGGCTATGGTCTCCGGCCAGTATGGTCACTGCCAGGAAGGAAAGGAATGGCAAACTACCTTCTTTAAAGATGCCTAATTTATCATGATTCGTCAAATCACAGAACGTCACAAGAAAAGGACAGCAACACTGAAATGACCAAGTCCTTCAAGAAACAAATGAAAATCGTAAACTGATTAGAGAAATTAGACGTAGACAGTCACAATTGTTTGTCACGTTATGAGAAGAAATACATTGGAGAACTTGATGACAACTGGCAAGATTGAGGGGAAGAGAACAAGGGGAAGGCAGAAAAGTAAATACCTGGATACTTGGCCATGTGGTATGGTCAAGATAAGAACACTAAACTGATCCACGACTCTGATGATCGAGTGAGATGGCGAATCATGACCGCCCACGCTTATCGGCATGGCACATGATGAATGAATAAACATCCCTAAAGATTTGAAAACATCCATTTTCATCACATTACCCAAGAAGCCAAGAGCTGTTGATTGTGCAGATTACAGAACTGTTAGCTTAATGAGCCATATAAATAAGATATTTCTCAAGGTCATACAAGAAAGAATTCAAAATAAAATAGATGAAGTAGCTAAAGAACAATTTGGGTTCCGCAAAAAACAGCGGCACAAGTGAAGCAGTAATCTGTTTGAGGATGTTAATAGAATAATATATAGAAGTTCAGAAAAATATATATGTATGTTTTATAGACTACAAGAAAGCTTGTGATAGAGTACAACATGAATGATTAATTACATGCCTTCAAGATATAGGAGTAGACAGAAAGCACATCAGACTTTTTAGTCTCTTGTATTGGGAACAAATGGTGTCAATTGGATACGGAAATAATTATTTGTCGCCCATAGAAATAAAAAGAGGAGAATGGCAGAGATGCGTGTTGTCGCCAAACCTCTTCAACTTGTACACACACAAAATTTTTTTAAACAAGTCAAACTGCTTGGACTTAACATCAATGGAAGAATCAAAAACAATCTTAGGTATGCTGACGATACAGTGTTACTAGCAGAAAGCAGGCAAGAGTTACAAAACTAGTGGAACAATAGTTACAAAACTAGTGGAACAAGTAAACAGGCACTGTGCAGAATGTAGCTCTGATTTTAACATCCAAAAATTGAAAACTAAGATAATTAGAAGTGGAAAGGAGAGGCCATCAATGAACATCACAGTAAATGGGGAGATACTAGAACAAGTGACAAGTTTCTCCTATCTTGGACATGTAATAACAGATGATGGCAGAAGTGAAACAGAAATCAAAAAGAGAAAAGTGCTTTCAACAGCATGAAATCAGTATTAACATCTAGAGAGATTAACAACACATTAAAAATGAGAATTGTCAAATATTATGTACATTCAACACTACTATACGGCATGGATGTCTGGACATTGAACAAGCAACTAGAAAGTCAAATAGAGACCCTGGAGATGTGGATATACAGAAGAATATGTTGTTAGTTAGTTAGTTAGTTAGTCGCAGTTCCAACTTCACAGCAACGGGTCGTCCCCATTATGCTCCGTTCCTGTGCCAGTGAATATCACACAAAATATGTTGTATTTCATGGAAACAAAACCAATCAAATACAGAGGTTCTAGAAAAACTTGGAATGAAAAGAGAGTTGATTAAAGAAATAATAAAGGGGGATGTTAAATATTTTGGTAACGTTAAAAGACATAACACTCATAAAAATCAAACTTGAGGGTATGGTTAAAGACAAGCGAGCAAGAGGCAGACAATGATACAAGTGGAAAGATAACATCAAGAGATGGACGAACATCAATCTGACAGAATGTACAGTCAGGGTATTCGAGGGGAAAAGAGTGATGAACATCAGACTTCTATATTTGTGGGGGGAGAGTGGTGACACATCAGATCTACATGTGTGTGGGAATAGTGGTGACACACCAAACTTTTAGCATTTATAATAATAGTTAAGTGTAAGTAAACAAGCCCACTGGCTGACCTGGCTAGTCAAGGAATGTGTGTGTAATTTATGCCAGATGATATTGGATGTTATGTCCATAATACATCAAAACTTGCTTCTTGCTGCCACATTCTGACCTAAACTAGTGTACACCTTCCAAGCAGACAAACACAGACAGTAGCAGACTTCACGTTATAAAGCATAATATTTCACACTTGCTTTTTTTAATTTGAATTACAAACCTCTTTCTTAAATCCTAAATCGTTAAGTGGATGATCACAGTCTCTCTTATTTGTACAAGGGCAGCCATCTGTTGCAGTCTCTGTACATGGCAGTTCAGAGAAAAGACATAAAAACAAAGCTGAAAGGACCAACTTCATCTTTAATGTGGGATCCAGAATCTGTGGATAGATAGATCACAGATTGTTTTTTCAATTAAAAACATATTTAATATCTAATTTAATGCTTAAACTACCAGGAGTCATAGAACTCAACACACTTCTAATCCATTAGGACAAAAGACTACAGGAACTGTCACCCTGAATTTATAAAACAAAGTACAAATTCCAATCCAACTTCTTGAAACACAACTGCAAATAACTTTTCCTCTTTTGGAATTGATCAAGAAAACCTAGATTACATTATTTGCTTAGATTTTTTTTCTCACTTGGAATGTTATCAAATTGCATACTATTGTTTACTATGGCAACAATGAATATTTCAATAAAATCATCCAAATGTCTCCTTTAACTACTGAGCAAGATAGACAATTTGAATAACGAATAAATAAATTCACTATAGGAAAAGATAGACAATCATTCCAAAAGTTGCTAAATAAGTCAAAATATTGATCGAAGTCATCAAACACATGGGCCAGTAAATGTTCAATTCTATTAACTAAAAAAAAAAATCGCTTAAAAGTTGACAGGGTCGACTTTATTGCACCGGGTTTTTATCCCATATGACTCAGTCTCTTTCCGCAGCGAACTGCCGAAAGCATCGCACAAAGCACGAACACTGTAGCGACGACCCCCAGGAGTCTCCGAAAAAATGCACTCGTGAACCGAAGGACGCAGCCCGGAATCAAATCCACAACCTTTGGAGCCAGAAGAGAGCTTGACTACTTTGCCATGGAGCTTTGAATGTGTTTAGTTTAACTGTCTCATATTAGTTCAGTTTAGTTTTAGTCGATGGATCAACATCATGGCACACGGGTGTAAACCATAAGTGCTCCGTTCTCCTCCTAACTCAAACCTGAGTCTGGAGAAACTCAGCTCAGTGCACGAACTCCGTAGCACCGGCGAGGATCCTGAAATACTTTGGGTAGATTTTTAACTCAAAATTTTGCCCGGGCAGCGCCGTTAGGCTACTCTTTTTCGATTTCCAACTGCCAAGCTCTATACACGGGCGTCCGATCTAACTACCCAGAGACCAGGGGGAATTTTATTACTAGAAGTCCACGTGAAAAAATCCTAGTCCTCACTGGGGCCTGAACCCGGGACCTCCAGCACTCGAGGCAGACACCGTACCACAAGACCACGCAGCCCCCCCCTCTTGCATATGCATACACGAGAGTGTCTGTATATATTTCAGTTCTATTGATTACATATGTATGTATTCTTTTTATGTTAACTGATTCCACACAAAGTGTCTAGTATCAGATACGCTGGCTGTTTCATTTTGCCGTAAAGTCTAATCATACATTCAGGTTAGTATTGTTGCTATTTTTCATTCCACTTTTAAATATGAATCTTCTTCTTCTGCGTTCATCCGGAGAGTTTTTTTTCAGACGTGATTGCGTTGTGCCTGTTTACAGCAGAGCTGCGTTCTCGTGCCGTTAGGCCGACACATCCGACTTCTACTGGCATTTGTTGACCGGATTAACCTTCCTGGGAAATATGAATCTAAATATAACCTAGGAAGGAAGTTAAGTTTAAAACATGTGCTTTGATAGAGTTGATATATACATGGATGGAATATTTATTTATTATTTGTTTTATTGTAAGTTCCATACAGTGGTAAACAGGAAGCTTACTATCAGTATCAATACTTGAGATCATCAATTTGTTGAGTAAACAATTTGTTGTGTATATATATATATATAATATATATAATAATATATATTTATAACAAATATTTTGTGTATTTTGTTGTATATTTTTTGTGTATATATAATAATATATATATAAGAAAAGATACTGAAAGCTACTTTGATGGTTTAAATAAATAGTGAATGTTTTCATAGTTTTATATAGTAATTTACCATGGTAAATCATAGTGACTGTTGCTAGGTCTGAGTAGTAAACATATTTTTAAAATAGCTTCAATCATCCTGGTGTATGAGTGGTGCACCACATCAATGGTGGTGCGTAAATGTTTGCTTTCTAGTCCCATGCCACTTGAGCCAAGATCTTCTGACTTCGATGGTTGATGTTTTACTTGGATTTCTACTCCCATAGGCAGATTGCCTTCCCAAGCTTGTGGGCTCTGCCTGCCCACATTTCCTGTCCGGTTTTGCTGCCCTAGCCTTTGTTCTTACAAGAACTTCAACAAGGTAGCGGTGGTTTGGCATTTGGTGTGTCCTTCACAAAGATTGATTTCCTTCCAGGGTTTATGTAAACAACTGTAGCAATAAATAATTCATCAACTGTATTGCACAAATCACATTTCAATCAATCAATCAATCAATCAATTATGTGCCATGCCGGAAAGCGTGGACAGTCATGACTCACATTTCACTCGATCACCAGAGTCGTAAATCAGCTCAGTGTTCCTGTCTCAACCATGCCATGTGGCCAAGCCATCCAGGTATTTACTTCTCGGTCTTCCCATTGGTCTGTTCCCTTCGATCTTGCCAGTTGTCACCAAGTTCTCCAATTCATTTCTTCTCATAACATGTCCAAAAAATGTTGACTGTTTACGTCTAATTTCTCTAATCAGTTTACGATTTTCATTTGTCTCCTGTAGCACTTGGTCATTGGCTTTTATGTCTGTCCATGGTATTCTTTGCATTCTCCTCAGAAACCACATTTCTGCAGCCATCAAATGTTTTTCAGCTTGACTGCTCATTGTCCAAGACTGTCATCCATACAAAAGAAAAGGCTCTATGTAGCACCTCAACTCTTTTTCTCGTTTCAATTGACATCTTTTTATTGGTCAGTATGTTTTTCATCTTGCTAAAGGCTACTTTTGCCATGGCGATTCTTGTTCTAATCTCTTCAAGGCATCTCCCATCAGATGTTACGACTGTTCCGAGATAATTGTACAGATTCACTTGTTGAAGAGTATTCCCATTTACTTGTATATTACATTGTGGTATTTCGCTCTTCCTCTGTGCCTTTTTACAATTTAATTCTAACCCCAGTTGTTCACTGTGAGCAACAACCGCATCTACTAGTTGTTGCATCTACTCATTGTCTGCAATCAATACTGTATCATCTGCATATCTCAAATCCGGCAAGGTACCAGAAAAAGATAGTATTCCACCTGAACTTTTAAAATGTAACAAAGAAACAATCATCCCAGAACTGTATGCAATACTTCAGCTCTGCTGGAAAGAAAAATCAGTACCACAAGATATAAAAGACGCAAACATTGTTACCCTTTATAAAAACAAAGGCGACAGAAGCGACTGCAACAACTATCGTGGCATTTCCCTACTCAGCGTTACAGGCAAGATTTTTGCTCGAATAATCCTTAAAAGGTTACATATTCTTGTGAAAGAATCTACCCGGAATCACAGTGCGGATTTAAACCTAACAGGTCCACCATCGATATGATTTTCTCACTCCGGCAGCTCCAAGAAAAGTGCAGAGAAAAGAGGAAGCGCCTTCATCGACCTCACAAAGGCATTTGACCTCGTGAGCAGAAACGGCCTTTTTAAGGTCCTTGAAAAGATAGGATGTCCACCCACCCTTCTTAGTCTCGTGAAATCATTTCACGGAAACATGCAGGGGACTATTTTATTTGACGACTCAACATCCCAGCCATTCAGCATCAGCAATGGAGTAAAGCAGGGCTGCGTGCTTGCTCCTACACATTTTGGTATCTTCTTCGCCGTTCTCTTAAGGCAGACATTTGGGTCTGCCACTGAAGGCAAATACCTCCAAACAAGATCTGATGGCAAACTCTTTAATCCATCAAGACTCAAGGCAAAGACCAAACTAAGATCAAGATGCATAAGGAAACCACTATTTGCAGATGATGCAGCACTGACTACTCATACAGCAGAAGATCTCCAATGGCTCATAGATGTTTTCCAGCCGCCTACAAAGACTTTGGGCTCACCATCAGCCTAAATAAAACACAGGTGATGGAACAAGATTCTGGTGCGCCTCCGTCAATCAAAATTTCTAATTACGAATTGAAGGTCGTCCACGAGTTTGTGTATTTGGGGTCGACAATATTAGATAATCTTTCATAAGAGACAGAAATCGATAGACGCATTGGAAAGGCAGCCACAACATTTTCCAGGCTAACTAAAAGAGTTTGGGAGACTAATAGGCTAACAGAGCATACAAAAGCTCAAGTATATAAAGCTTGTGTTGTGAGCACTCTACTCTATGGGTCTGAATCCTGGACCCTGTAATCAAGACAGGAAAGAAAGTTGAACTCCTTCCATATGAGATGTCTGAGACGTATCCTGGGCATATCATGGAAAGACCACATAACAAACAAACATGTGCTTGAAAGAGCAGATATTACCACAGTGCACTCCCTCCTCAAGCAGAGATGCCTCTGGTAGCTGGGCCACATATCTCGAATGGAGGATGAACGTTAAACCAAAGATCTCCTATACAGAGAACTAGCCACAGGAAAGAGGCCAACCGGAAGATCCCAAATGCGATATAGGGATGTGTGTAAACAAGATATGAAAACCCTTGGCATAGACCCAGACACGTGGGAAAGAGTTGCAACAGACAGATGTTCCTGGAGAAGAGATGTATGAAACGGACTGGTGCTCTTTGAGCACAATCTGATCCAACAAACTGAGGATAGGCGGCACAGGCTTAAAATGCAGTCACTTACTGCGGGACCTGCCTCGTCTCACGGATGCGGAAACTGTCACTCTCGCATTGGACTATACAGTCACCAGCGGTGCTGCCAGGCACCTCCCAAGCGGCACAACTCTATAGTCCTTCAGGACTGAAAGAGGCCTACTACTATAACAATCAGCACTGGCAACTGTTTTTGCTATTGTTAACCCATTTCTAAATCTTCTGCTAATCAGAATGTAATCAATCTGGTTTTTAATCCAGCTATCAGGACTCCTTTAAAAAAAAAATCAAGACCATGAAAAAAAACATGTCCATAATCTTCTAGGGTGTTGTTTAAACCAGGTGTTTCCTGCAATCATTTCCTGCTCTTCTGCCCACTCTACAAGTCTGTATCCTCTTCCATTTCTCTCTCCTAAACCATAGTTTCCTACTGTGTATCCATCACCTTGATTTCCTACTTTTGCGTTGAGGTCTCCTATTATGATGTTTATTTCTGAATTTTTACATTTCTTTAAAGCAGACTCTATGTCATTATAAAATTCCTCTACTCTATCTTCACTGGATTCCCCTGTTATGGCGTATACTTAAATAATGCTTATGCTAAAAGGTCTGCCGCTTAATTTAACTAGTAAAACTCTGTCTAACACAGCCCAATAAATCACATTTACAATACTAATTAATTTATTCCAAGAAAGATAGTGTTATATTAATTATATTATTTGTCAGTGTATAGTTGTTGTTTTTCTAACTGAATGGTTGATACTATTTTTGTGGTGAATCTTCGAGTTCAACTTACAAACATGAAATATGCCAAAAACAATCAAAGGTTGTTGTTTTTTTTTTACATTTTCTGTGGACCTGCAACAAAAGTATAGTTTATACTTAGCTAAGTGGTTAATTAGCACTGCAATAAAATATTTCATCAAAGACCTTAGGTAAGTGGACAATTTGTTTCCAGATTTACAAGTTCAAGTTATATGTTTTTAAGCTTGCATTGAAACACACTGACTCTAAACAAACATAAAAATATTCCAAAACACTGTTTTGAAAACAGTGAACAGATCTGCAATGTCCGTCCAAGACTTTATTATTTACATTGTACTCATCATCATTAGGTTAATAATAAATATTGACTATTGTTAATGTTTATAGTTATAGCAATTGGCAAGTGTAGTTTCAAACTAACTAACTGTACTGTAGTGTACTGTGTGGGTGGCGATTTTCTGGGTGTGGTAAATAATTACCTCAGCAGTTCCCTGAGTAAAATAATTCTAATTGATTCCGTACTGAATCAGTCACAATATTAATAATCACTTTATTTTAATTTTTATAGCATTGCAAGATGACAAGTTTTCATGCATTCTAATCGCTACTAAATGCCCTAAGGCCTCACTAAGCACAACCCTATCGCGGGTCTTCATTCTATAACAATTTACAATCTGAACTGGCGTGAATTTCCTGGAAGTGTCACTGTCTGCAGTGTCTGCCAGGGCAGGAACTTAATATAAAATACTCATTCTTCATATTGAATATGACTATTATGACATAACATAACACGGCAGTTAACAAATAGTATTACAGTTTACTATTAATATTATTAAATTATTATAAACTAGTCGCTATGAAAAACTAAACTTTCAGTTTTAATATATAGAAAAGAAATTACTATAGCAAATGTGCAATTACTACATCACTACTTCGGATTGGATTGGTGTTTGTGATTTCATATATTTTGCGTCGTTGCTTCCGAATGTGATCCCAATTTTAACATTGAAACAGCAACTTGACGTCAATAGAAGAGAAGGAATGTCGGGACCAGGGTAGAAAGCTCTTCGCTTGCTGTAGGTGCCGGGTGTTGGTGTAGATAAGAAGTAAACAGAGACTGTGTTGTGCACAACGATTCTCAACTTTTTTTTTCAGCAAAGGCTACCTATCATGTATGTCATGAAGGATAAAGCGAAGGATGTAAAGGAGTGACAAAAACAAGATTCCAAGGTTGTATAAATGACCGAAAGGACAGTGCTGAGTCGCACATATCTTTCACATGGTAACAAAAGACACCAAAGAAAATACGGGTGGGAGATTAAAAATTGGATAGGTTACGTCCTAACCGTTAAGAAGTCAAGGGCTCCTTAACTATGTTATCGTGGCATGTGGATAGTTTCCCGATGGTCTGTATCACGCCGCCTACCTTACCTTAGGGTTGCCACTCCCGTGTGTTGCCGGGGCCCATAAGGGAAGCAAAGAATAGCAACACTGTAGCCTACCACGCATGTCGTAAGAGGCGACTAAGGAGGCTATGGTTCCGTCGCCCTGCTACTGAGTGAGTGCGTGGCGCGACACTGTGAGCTGTGAGTTTCGTGTGAAATTCTTTTGAATCTGCCCGAGGTTTTTTGGAACGTGACTGCAGTTTCGGAGCGATGGCAGCTGGCTATGTCCCAGAGTTGACCGGTTTTTGCCTTATGCAGAAATGCGTGGCTGCTGGGCTTCTGGTTGACTGCCACTGCCATCGACGATGAACTGTATTTTCGTGGACTGTGGGCGAACATCTAGGAAACATCCAGATAGGAAAATGACTGCCGATTCCATCAGAGATAAACTGGATGTTTCGTGGGGGACTATTGTGTTGACATTCTGACGACGGCATTGTGCACAGTGTATCTGTGCGGGCTGTTGTTTGTCGAGACTCCTGTCTTTTCCACTTTTCACATTGGGCAGTGGGGAGCGTTTTATGTGATATTCACTGGCACAGGAACGGAGCATAATGGGGACGACCCGTTCCTGTGAAGTTGGAACCGTGACTAACTAACTAACTAGGGTTGCCAGATACATCATCATCATGTGCCATGCCGATAAGCGTGGGCGGTCATGTTTTGCCATCTCACTAGATCACCAGAATCGTGGATCAGCTCCGTGTTCCTGTCTCGACCATGCCACGTGGCCAAGCCATCCAGATACGTGGGCACCAAAAGGAGGACATATGCGAATAAGTCAAAAAATAGGACAAAGGAGGACATATTGAATGTTTCATTTGAATCGTTCCAGATTAAACCCACAATCAGTACTATTTTATTACAATGGCTGCCAATAAGTGTATCTTACTCTTAGTGAATCGACCAAGAAACAATCATGTTTAAAAAAAATTAATATAAATTCAATGTAGGACTTATTTTCAAAATGCTAAAAAAAATAAAAAAAATTATTTTAAACAGCCGATTGTACAATATTATTACCTTATAATCTTTATTAACTACACATGAAATATTTTTTTAAAACAAAAAATATAAGAGAGGCTGGACATTTTAAAGGTTTTTAGCTTTGCCTGCCGAACGGAGAATATTACTAAATATTAGGCTAAAAAGGAGAACATGTCCTCTTTTTCCCGGACGTCTGGCAACCCCTTACCTTACCTCTAATACAAAGTTCTGGTATATTATATTCGCGTGTTGGTGGATTTCCAATGTTCCATTGTGCCAGAGCAAAGGCTCGAAACTTTTGAGGACAGCAGACAAGTACACTAGATTATTGCTGCTCCTTTGTAAGGCAGTTAAGTGATGATAAATATTACATAAATTTAGAAATATGCAGCTGTGATTTGACTGTACACGACGACCCTTCCGTAAGATTACCGACTCCACATGTAGAATCTTCTAGTCGAGTTAAGAAAATAGATTTGCATTTTAAAGCGTTATATAATTTAGGCAGATTCAGATAAATTACAAGGTGCCATACAAGATGAAAACAACATTTATCTACGCTGAGCTACAGTGGTCAGCCACGCACTTTTTCAGCCCCATGCTCAAATAGTTTTATCTCACCTCACTAACAAATTAATCACGTTGAAGTTATAGCCAAATGTAGGGTTTCTCACAACTTTAAATATAATAGCAATATCTCCGGCGGGCCTATTCTCAGTGGTCGCGGGATCCGCAAAAGTCAGGCAGGGAGTCTGACGATAGTGCACGCTTTACACAGGTCCGGACACTTGTGGTTGACAGATGTGCGCGACCCTACGATTTAGGCGCATACGAGGCCCTCACCTATGGGACTTGGCTGAACGCCTTTAAGTCAGGTCCTTGGGTTCCAGGGTCTGGCCACCACTCGCCTCCTGCTCGTGGAAGTGAGGTCTCGGAGGATTGACGCTGAGCCGCCAGCGTCTGCAGCCTACCTTGTGCCAGACTATTGGTTACCCATTCCTCTGGAAAACACAAGGCAAGGCCGAGAGAGGGAACATGTCGTTTGGGCACCACATGTTTCTCTGAAGCTCTGCCCAGGCATTGTGATGGAATTTTGGCCATATACCAAGACTGCAAAGTGCCACTCATCTCAAATATAATAACTCGCCAAGTAGAGTATTTACTTACAATATTCAACAGCTTAGAGTGACAGAACGAATGACAAAGATATTCAGACGGACATTGGGAGGTACATTATAAGTCAGGCTATCAATGTCCCGCGTCTGCAGGCAACGGGAGATATGATTTAGCCTGCAGCACCTTGAGCCTGTCTGCAATCTTGTGTAAGACTAGGGTTTATATCATCTCATCTCATCTCATCATGTTCCTCTTGTACCCTGCGGTGTCGAGATGAAGTATAAACAGCGGGAGAGTGCCCGCTTATGGGCTTCATGTATCGATATCCCCATGGACCATTCACTGTGTCCATCGTTTACGTGGTCAACTTCTTCCTCTGCTTCCCTTTGGTCTGTACATCATTGCTTGTTGTGGTATACTATTAGTTGGTAACCTACTTGCATGGCCAAACCATTTGACTTGCTGCCTTCTAATCTAGTGCAGCTATAACCCCCACTTTAGTCCTGATTTCTTCATTTCTGATCTTATCTCTTCTTGATACATTGAGTATTCTTCTCAGGAATCTCATTTCTGTTGCTGTGATTTTTCTTTTCTCTTTTTCTGTCATTGTCCAGGTTTGACATTGGTAACATAGAGTTGGGAGGAAGATCGTGTTGTAAAGTGCTTTCTTATTATTTATTGAAACATGTGTGTTCTTTAGTATTGGTGCCATTTCTAGGGTATATCGCATATACGTATTGGCGTGTCCCTTGTGCATCCCAGTATCACCCGCATAGCTTCATTCTGTATGCGCTCTATACGGTTATACGCTCTAGTTTCACAAGCTAGACTTTGACAGTGAGCAGTCCTAATTCATACTCAATTACTGAGAGAATCAGATGTTGATGTAGCATGAATAGATTTTTTTTGCGCCATGTCCATTGCTGCCATGATCTTCAGCGCACCGAGTCCCTTCTTAGATCTCATAACAGCTGCCTCCACGTGATCCCTGAATGACAGGCTTCTGTCGAAGATGATTGCCAGGCATTTCAGTTTATTCTCTGTGTAACATTTCTGTCGTTTATGGTAAGACTTGGAACGTCAGCCTTAACAATTATATTGTCCAGAGAGCACCATAACACAGACGCTTTATCTGGATTAATGACACTATCCATCTCTGTACACTAGTCGATCACTTTGCAACTCTTGCGCTATTTACATCCTGTCTCTCCCCTTGCAAGGACATCATCATCTGCTAATGCTGGTATCCTTCCAATACCTGGTTCTTCAATGTTTCCAATCTTGCTTATGTATACATTGAATAGCACAGGCGATATTGCAGATTCCTGTGGTAATCCCTGGATAATAATTCACACCTCAGAGGTCCATGAACCTTGGCGGAGAGCAACCTTTGGAGAGTGTAGGATTGCTGCTACGTAATTCACCACCCAGGGTCTAACACCCATCTCCACGAGAGTGTGCTGTAAGAGATCATATCTGTCTCTGTTACATGCTTAGATGAGAGAAATAACGGCAGTAGCTAGATATTGATTGATTGATTGATTGATTTAGGAACCGACATCACAGCATTCGGGACATTCCCATAATGCTAGTAGCTAGATATAACAATATCAAATGAAAGTTGTTTATGTGTGACCCCTGCGAAAATGTGGAAGATAATAAAGGCAGACACGGGTCTGGGTTTATTATCTCTCACTTATTCGTAGGAATAACAGTGACACGTATTTGTTTTAATTTTGTCACTCGTCTTCTTCTTTCGTTCGCTTGAAGTATGCCTATAACTGCAATGTTGTCTCTTGTATGAATTTAACTGTCTTTTTTTTTTTTTTAGTTCACTCAGCGGTCTATAGAGTTTATCTTCCACTGTCGTCTCTCTAAGCCAGAAGGTTTGCCGAGATATGCTGTATTTTGGGCAGTCTTGGAGTATGTGATCTTCTATCTGCGATGCCAATCCACATGTGCAAATGGCTGATTCACAAATCTTGAATGTTGTATACATGTGATTGTGTAATCTATTGTGTCCTGTTCTGGGGCGCAGAATAATGACTTGTTCTGGTCTGTCCATAACGTGTATAGTCGTCTTGAGCAGGTTTTGGTGGCTTTCTGACTGGTTTGATCATTATTTTCTTTTGTTGGTATGTAACGGGCCATCAGGCTGTTTTTGTCAGGATTTAGATGATTTTGAATGCCATCTTATTTTTCTGCAAATACTTGGTCGTGTGCCAATAATAATTCTGAAATGTTATCTATTTCGTTGCTGTCTGCTTTTAGGCGAATATTGTCAATGTATGTTATATTCCGGCATGGCACATGATTGATTGATTGATTGATGTTATATTAGTTATAAAAAGCAGTTGTGGGGGGGGGGGGTGGGGTGAGGGGAGGAGAGGACACACATCCTTGTCGTACACCTTAATTTACTTCATCAGGTTTTGATGAAAATTGATGTACCTGCCTTTGTTCTTACGCTTACGATTCCGATTTTTTAGAAAAAGATGTTCTGGCCCCGTTCAAAACCCGAACCTTCGATTTGTTTTATTTGGGGCCCTAACGGTGTTTCTTTTTCTGCATGCGGAGATCATCATCATCATCATCATCATCATCATCATCATCATCATCATCATCAAGTGCCATGCCAGCTGACACAGGCGTTCATGTTTCTCCAAATATTTCGGTCTTTGGTGCTATGGATCAATTCAGTAGTATAGTAGCCACCATATCCGTCGCATTTTTGTGGTGTTGGTGGTAGCCATTATATTATTACTAATTATCGATCCTGATCCACAAAGGGTGATAACTCCTGATTACCATTATTGATTTTTAATCGATTCTTGGGGGAAGTGGACGTGGTCTGGTGGGCGTGGTGGTAAAGTGACAACTCAGGATGTAGGGGAGGGTACGTTCAGTGACGTGGTGGTGGTGGTGGTGGACATTATATAAATCAATTGAATATAGATTTTCCTCCTCCAGGCACCACGTGGTGCGGCTCCTCATAATTATCAATTGTGTTGTTTTTTAATTATATATCCTTAGTAAACTAGTCTGGCTAACATTACAAATTAGCTCCATGTGGAGCACATGTGACTCCGTCCCATATTTTTCGGGGGTGGGTGGGTGGGGGATAAAACTGACCGCTGATTGTTAAAGTGGCAGGGTTGGTTTAATTATTTATTGTTTTTTCCCCTTATATATCCTTAGTAAACTAGTTCGGCTGGTGGTACAAACAGGTTCCCCGTGGAGCATAAGCGTTTTCTGGTTCCGAGCGACATAAATTATAGGGTTTCCTTCTCTCTTCTCTCTCTCTCTCTCTCTCTCTCTCTCTCTATATATATATATATATATATATATATATATATATATATATATATATATATATATATATATATATATATCTTCTTCTTCTTCAGCGTTCCGAGCCATTGAGGTTCCTTGCTGCAAATACAATCCGTCTCCATTCGTCTCTCTGGTGGACCCTCTCTTGCCAGTCGTTGATTCCAAGTGCTTGTAGGTCTGTACATGTATTATCTCTCCACCGCCTTCTTGGTCTACCTCGGGGTCTACGGTCATTTATTTCCTGAGTGTAAGCGAGTTTTGTTTCCCTATTATCTTCCATTCTTTCTATATGCCCCAGCCATTGTAGTCTATTAGCCTTGATGATACCAGTGATTAGCGGGGACTTAAACAGATCATAAATGTCTTTGTTACTTCTTCTTTTCCACTCTCCACTTTGTGTATCCCTAATGGGTCCAAAGATGCGTCTTAAAATTTTGTTCTCAAAGGTTTGTAACAAGGCTTCGTCTCCTTTCGTTGTACTCCAGGTTTCAGAGCCATACAGCACAACTGGTCTGATCAGTGTTTTGTATATTGTGATTTTGGTGTTACGAGATAGCGCCTTTGATTTTAGTAGATGTTGTAGTGCATAGTATATCTTATTTCCAGAGTTGATTCTAGTTTGTATTTCTTCCCTTATGATGTTGGAGCAGTTGAAGATTGTACCCGGGTATTTGTATGTTTCCGTTCTTTTAATGGTCATATTATCTATTTGTATGTGGCCAGAGTTTCTAGCCATTCCGTCTCTTGAAATTACCATATATTCTGTCTTATCTTGGTTGATAACCAGCCCCATCTGTTGGGCTTTTCCCTTTAAGTGAGTCAATATTTCCAATGTCTTTTGTTCACTTTGCCCTATAATATCTATATCATCTGCATAACCAAGCAGCTTGGATGTTCCTCCAATATCACATTCCTCCTTTACCTTCCTTACAACTTTCTCTAGAGCCAGATTGAAGAGTAGCGGCGATAGTGCATCACCCTGTTTCAAGCCAGATGTTATTTGGAAGGGGTCTGATTTCCTGCCTTTATATGTTACTATATTATAAGTATCTTCCATGCATAGTCTCGTCATGTTGATTAACTTCCTTGGTATTCCAAATTCCTGCATAGCATTCCATAGACTATTCCTATGGACACTATCATAAGCCTTTTTAAAATCCACAAAAATGTTATGGAGATCTCTTTTATATTCCCAATGTTTCTCGGCTATTTGTCGTAAGATAAATATCTGATCTATTGTTGATCTGTTTTGTCTAAAACCCGCCTGGTAGTCACCTAATATGTCTTCTGAATATGGTTTTAGTCTATTTAGTAATACTGCGGATAGTATCTTATAGCTTGTGGACAGTAGTGATATTCCTCTATAATTTCCACATTGGAACTTGTCTCCTTTCTTAAAGATAGGTATCAATAATGACTCTTTCCAGTCATGGGGTAATTCTTCTGTCCTCCAGATTTTTATTATTAGTTCGTATAGCTTTAGATGTAATGCATGGCCACCTGCCTTTATAAATTCAGCAGCAATTCCATCAGTCCCAGTTGCCTTATTGTTTTTATTATTGTCCGGCATGGCACATGATTGATTGATTGATAATCAAAGATATGGAAACTAATCACCAGAAAAATGAATCCAGAAAATTTTGTTAAAGAACTGAAGTCAATGAAACGAGGGCACCAACAAAACACATATGGTTTAAAAGACAAAAATGGGAATATGATAAATACCAATGAGGAAATGTGCAACACATGGAAAGAATATTTTATTGAATTACTAAATTGTGAAGCTCCAAGTCACATTTTCCCACAGGAAGAGGTTCTAACATGCGAACCACAAATTGAAGAACCTACATTTGAAGAAATCCTATATGTAATCACACGAATAAAAACAATAAGGCAACTGGGACTGATGGAATTGCTGCTGAATTTATAAAGGCAGGTGGCCATGCATTACATCTAAAGCTATACGAACTAATAATAAAAATCTGGAGGACAGAAGAATTACCCCATGACTGGAAAGAGTCATTATTGATACCTATCTTTAAGAAAGGAGACAAGTTCCAATGTGGAAATTATAGAGGAATATCACTACTGTTCACCGCTGCTTTGGTCAACGCTTTCCTCCAAAGGGTTTTGCAGAGTTTCAAGTTTACATTTTATTTCATCTGTAAATTTCTCTTTGACTGTAATGTCTTGCAGTTTTTCTCTGTTATATATATATATATATATATATATATATATATATATATATATATATATATATATATATATATATATATATATATATATATATATATATATATATATATAAGAGATTACTGGTTTTTAAAGGTGGATATGACGTAATCACTATAATGATACATTATAGAAACATAATCATCATACCCATGTTTAGGGGTACGGATAATGATTACGAGGGTGCACAAATAGGACCAGTGGTGTCAATGGTGTTGAGGTGCTATAGTTGTTAGGTCCAGAGGTTGAGAGTGTCTCTAGAGTGGGTCCAGAGTGTCTCATTCGTGGGGTATTATCGAGGTATCTGCTCTGGGTAGGATGTCACTGGGTGGGGTGGGTATTTTATAATGCGCTTTATTGACTTTGTATATTGTTGGCTTGAAAAACACGAGTCTTGCACTTAGTGAGATAAATCGATTCTCCCACGCGTCGTTTCCTAAGGTGTGGTAGGTATGATTACAGCAGCATCATTATAGTGACCGCCATAGGTGAGAGACGTAGTTGTTGGTTGTCAGTTTCCTTACTTATGTTTTGTGTATAAAAATGTTTCTTGAACGGGGTATCTGCATAATCGGTAGTGGCCAGTGGTGTGGGGAATGAGGGGTGTTGACGGTACAAAATAACTCCTTGTAGCGTTCATGTCTGTAAGATAGATAGCTAGAGAGAGAGAGAGAGAGAGAGAGAGAGAGAGAGAGAGAGAGAGAGAGAGAGAGAGAGAGAGAGAGAGAGAGTGTGTGTTTATTAGTATGTTCAGTGTACAATCATCATTATTTTCATTCTTAAGAGGTGTATTAACCAAGTCAGTTTTAGCGATGCCAATCGTGGACATCTGGCAGTATAGACTACACTAGGGATCAGAGCTGGTCACTGTAGGTGACGTATACAATCGATTAAGGTGGCAGGTGCCGGTAGGTCGGGCGTAAGTGTCGATGTATAGATTTGTGTGTATTGGCGTGATTGTATCTGCGTGTCGCTGGGTCTGTATTGCGTTGTGTATATCTTTTCCCCGTGTATGATCGATATTGTCTGTTGGCGGCGCTGTTTTATTTGAAAACATGTAGTGTTGGCAGCGTTGTAGGTAGAAACAACAGCTTAATACTGCATTTCACTTTTGGCGATATATTTGTAAAAGAAGTGACAGCTGTTTTCTTTTAAGGGCGGGGTTACTGGTTACTGATCATCAAATGGAAAAAAAAATTAAAAACATAAAGATTAATATATAAAAATAAAGAAACAAGTTGACGGGAAATGGGCTGGGGTTGATTGCGCTGTATTGTAAATTATATACAATTAATTTATAGCTCTCTGTGTAGTGTTAGAATAAGTTGCACTGACAATGGAATGAGTGGTAGGTGGGTATCAATGTATTGACAATATTTTCTTTGGGCGGGAAAGCACGTGGCTTGTAGTTTGTGATACAAATCGATTGTACCACGCGGTGCAACATAAGGTGTAGGCTTGATGGTCAAAACAACAGCAGCAAGTGCCTGCCTATTCCTCTAGTATTCTTCTAGCTATTAGGTTTACATAATTGTCATTAGGCTATCTGTCTAAGTAATACAAGTATTATGAGTAATATTGATAGAAATAGAAGTTACAGCGACATTAGCGGGGAAAAGTAGTAGTAGTAGTAGTAGTATTTGCATTCAGCATCATCACCAAGAAACTTGTCGGTTGGAGTAGGCGATCATGACCCCTATCCTGCTATCCCCGACAGTAACAGTAGTATTAGTAATAGTAGTAGAAGAGAGTTGATAGTTGTGGTAAAAGTAGTAGTAGCAATAGTAGTAATAACAGTAGTAGCGATGTTGGTGATAATAGCAGCAATAGAAGAAGTAGTAGTACAGTAGTGTTGGTAGTAAGTGTCTAGCAGCAGCAGTAGTAGTAGTAGTAGTAGCAGTAGTAGTAGTAGTAGTAGTAGTAGTAGTAGTAGTAGTAGTAGTAGTAGTGGTGGTAGTAGTAGTAGTGGTGGTGGTGGTGGTGGTGGTAGTAGTAGTAATAGTAGTAGTAGTAGTAGTAGTAGTAGTAGTAGTAGTAGTAGTAGTAGTAGTAGTAGTAGTAGTAGTAGTAGTAGTAGTAGTTTGAGTAGTAGTAGTAATATTAGTGGTGGTGGTAATAGTAGTAGCAGCAACAGCAATGGTGGTGGTGGTGGTGGTAGTAGTAGTAGTAGTAGTAGTAGTAGTAGTAGTAGTAGTAGTAGTAGTAGTAGTAGTAGTAGTAGTAGTAGTAGTAGTAACAATAGTAATATTAGTGGTGGTGGTAATAGTAGTAGCAGCAACAGTAGTGGTAGTGGTGGTAGTAGTACTAGCAGCAATAGTAGTAGCAGCAGCAGCAGCAGCAGCAGTAGTAGTAGTAGTAGTAGTAGTAGTAGTATTAGTAGTAGTAGTAGTAGTAGTAGTAGTAGTAGTAGTAGTAGTAGTAGTAGTAGTAGTAGTAGTAGTAGTAGTAGTAGTAGTAGTAGTAGTAGTAGTAGTAGTAGTAGTAATAGTAGTAGTAGTAGTAGTAGTAGTAATGGTTGTGTTGTCGTGAAATGAAATGGCCGGCGTGTAGTATGTGTGTGAAATTCGACACTTCCACCCGAATGTCGACTAACAGATGTATGTATTATTTTAATCATATAAGCAGTTATGCTGATTTATCTATGTCTTTGACTGTCTATTTGGGGGAATCTAACAAAGTAGCTAAATATATTTTCTCAGAAAATTAATTGTTTCATTATGTAGTGATGGTGCTTGTTGTTTTCACTAAGTATTTGTATATCTTGGGCGTTGTTTCTTGCATACATATGTATACAGATCTATAAATTCGGTACTATTCCAGTATAATGTGTGTTATGTATTGTTCTAAGTTATGGCATCATGTGTGCTATGCTTGTAAAACTATTTTTTGTTGTATTTTATGTAATGTGTTGATGAAATGTCTGTCTTTTATAGTTGTAAAAAGTAATGATGTCATAAGCTGAAACACCCGTTCTATCATTGTCCGCAGATTATTGATAGTGATTTCATTGCCGCTAAAAAGTATCGCCATGAGATATGGATAGTTGTCCACACTGAGTGCGTCTGGGGCGCATGACATTAAGAGCAAACAACGATACGACAGGTGAGGCTGGAGTATCAACTACAAGGCAAAATGGCATCGGGTGTAGCGTAACATACAAGACTGATGATATCATCGGTTGTCCGTTCCAGATGGCCGACAAAAGGTTTCACTAAGTCTTCACATTGTCCACTCAAACACACATGTATGATAATAAGTCACCGACAACAAATGAAAACGACACAAACAATGAAAGACTGACACAACGACAAACTGACACAACAAAAAACACCACAATAGTCAAATGTAAACGTCAAAATGTAACAGACAAAACGAAATCGACAACTACAGAAAAATAAAAACAACGACAAAATGCCACGAAAATGAAAACTGAAAAAACCAATGAAAACTGCTGACACAAACAATGAAAATTGACACAAACACTGAACGATGCAACTAAAGAAAAGCTAAACTTCCAAACAGTAAAAGACACATACACAAACTGATACAACCAAAGAAAACAAGACAGACAAATGTAAAGGTCAAAATGTAATACACAAAAAGTAATCAACAATGTAAATGTCAAAATGTAGCAGACAACCACTGAAAATGACACAATGACGAAATGACACAACCACAAACTGACACAAACAAGGAAATCTGCTTAAATAAACACTGAAAACTGACACACACTGAACGAGGCACATAAAGAAAAGCAAAACATCCAAAATATAACAGACACACACGCAAAAAAGAAATCGACAACAAACGAAAATAAAAAATTAAAGGAAAACTGACACGACACATCAACAAAATGAAACAACCAATGAAAACTGCTGACATAAACACAGAAAATGACATAAACAATTTAAAAAAAACAAAAACAGACATATTCACTGAAGAAATATCAAACATTGACTGTACCCCTCACCCAATGTAATACAAACAAGGTCCTCATCTTAGACAGAATTATCCCTCACTTGAGTCAGAAGTGATCCTCACAATGTGTCCACTTACTATTACAACTTGTCGAATTACCCTAGGACTTCCCCACTGGACCTGACAACTTGCCCACTGACTCTCACAACTTGTCTCATTGCCCTAGCAACTTACCCACTGGACTTCATTAATTCCCCTAATGGCTCCCACAATTTGGCCACAAGCGTGGGCGGTCATGACTAGCCATTTCACTCGATCACCAGAGTCGTGGATCAGCTCAGTGTGTCTCGACCATGCCATGTGACCAAGCCCTCCCGGTATTTACTTCTCGGTCTTCCTCTTGGTCTGTTCCCTTCGATCTTGCCAGTTGTCACCAAGTTCTCCAATTCATTTCTTCTCATAACATGTCCATATAATTTTGACTGTCTACGTCTAATTTCTCTAATCAATTTACGATTTTCATTTGTCTCATGTAGTACTTGGTCATTGGTTTTTCTGTCTGTCCATGGTATTCTTTGCATTCTCTTCAGAAACCACATTTCTGCAGCCATCATATGTTTTTCAGCTTGACTGCTCATTGCCCAAGACTCACTTACATACAAAAGAACAAGCTCTATGTAGCACCTGAACACGCTTTTTCTCGTTTCAATTGACATCTTTTTATTGGTCAGTATGTCTTTCATCTTGTTCTAATCTCTTCAAGGCATCTCCTATCAGATGTTATGACCGTTCCGAGATAATTGTATCGATTCACTTGTTGAAGAATATTCCCATTTACTTGTATATTACATTGTGGTATTTCGTTCTTCCTAGTGACGACCAGAATATGTGTCTTTTTACAATTTAATTCTAATCCCAGTTGTTCACTGTGTGCAACAACCGCATTTACTAATTGTTGCAGATCTTGCTCATTGTCAGCAATCAATACTGTATCATTTGCATATCTAATGTTATTGATGTTTCGTCCTCCAACGCTGATTCCATTTATATCTTCTACATTTCTGAAAATATTTTCACTGTATCGGGAAAAAGATCTGGAGATATTACACATCCCTGCATAACACCTCTCTTAATAGGCTGATATTGTCCCACTTCATTATCAATCTTTATGACAGATTATTGTTTCCAATATATGTTTTTTATAAGTATAATGTCTTTCCCATCAATTTGTAGATCTGCAAGCATATCTACTATGTTGACATGTCTTACTCTATCGAAAGCCTTTGTGTAGTCAATGAAGCAAAGATGTATATCTTTGTTTACTTCTATAGAACGTTCAATAATTGAATGCAGCATATACACAGGATCTACTGTACCCTTTCCTTCTACAAATCCACATTGTTCTTCCCCTATTTCAGGTTGTATTTTCTTCCTCACTCTTTGCATGATAATTCGTAACAAAATCTTTGTGATGTGACTCATTATACTAATTGTTCTATGTTGATCACATTCCAAGGCTCCTCATGTCTTTGGGATTGCAATAAATTCAGAATGACATATTTCAAAAGGTATATGTCAGGTATCATATAATGAGTTCAGCAGTCCGGTGACTTGATCTATTCCATATTCTTCTAAAGCGTTAATCATTTCTGTTGGGATGTTATCTGCACCGGGGGCCTTGCCAGCTTTCATATGTTTATGAACATTTCGAACCCCCATCTTCAAAATTGGTGGTCCTTTAATATTAAATCGAATATCATATTGTTCATCTCTGTTATCATCATAAAGGTTTTTTCACATAGTCTGACCATACATGTAGAATCTGATCTTTTTCTGTTATGATTTTGCCATCTTTAGTTTTTAGACAGCCTGCTGATGTACTTGTTCTTTTATTAATAAGTTCCTGAATTCTTGTGTGCACTTATTTGGTATTTTGACTGTTGTGTTGTTTTTCAATTTCTATGCAATTTTTCTCAAGCCGTTCTTCTTTTGTCTCCTTACATAATATTCTTACTTGTCTGTGAATTTCTTCATATTTGGCAGAATTATTTTTGTTGAGTCTTCTTGTTTCCAGTAGTTGTAAAATGTCTCCAGTCATCTATTTCTTACGACCCACCTTCTTTAATTTTGGAATAGTTGTTTCTGCAGCCAAACTGATTGAATTCTTCAATATTTCCAATTGATCAGCCCCATCCTGGAATAGGATCTCTAGATCAAACAATATATCAAATCTTTTCTGTACTTCTATGTTGAATTTGTTTTGCATTTCCTTGTCGTTACTCAATGTACACAAATCATATTTAGTGTCTTCTGTTTTATACTTGACTTTCTTTAACTTTATCCTCAATGTTCCAGTAAGTAATCTGTGGTCACTATAACAATCAGCACTGGGTACTGTTTTTGCTCTGCTTAACGCATTTCTAAATCTTCTGCTAAACAAAATGTAATCAATCTGGTTTCTAATCCTGATATCAGGACTCCTTAATGTCCATAATCTTCTAGTGTGTTGCTTAAACCAGGTATTTCCTACAATCACTTCCTGCTCCTTTTCCAACTCTACAAGCCCGTATCCCCTTTCATTTCTCTCTCCTAAACCATAGTTTCCTACTGTGTATCTATCACCTTGATTTCCTACTTTTGCAGTGAATTCCCCTATTATGATGTTTATTTATGAATTTTTACATTTCTTTAAAGCAAACTCTATGTCATTATAAAATTCTTCTACACTATCTTCACTGGATACTCCTGTTGGGGCATATATGTGAATAACATTTATGCCAAAAGGTCTGTCGCTTAATTTAACCAGTAGAACTCTTTCTGACACGGCCCAATATCCTTGAACAGATTTTGATGTATGCTGGTCCAAAATAATTGCTACCCCCCCCCCCCCCCCCCGTCGATTTTCTCCTCCAGAATAAATAATCTTAAAATCTTCATCTACCTTGATGCCTGCTCCTGTCCACCTCGTTTCGCACATCCCTAAATTATTAATTTTCTCTCTTCCCATTTCTTGTTTGATGTTATCTAATTTTTCGTCGTCGTGTAACGTCCTAACATTCCATGTTGCTAATTTTAATGTCTCTGCCCTTGTCTTGCGATGATCTGTCTTTAAGCGAATCATAATGAACTAGACACTTTCAAAGCCGTTGCTTTCATTCTTGGCAGTGACCATACTGGCCGGGTGACCGTTGCCATTGTCTCGTGAAAGAGATCTTCTGCCTACCGTCGCGAAACTTGAGACCATAACCAACAAATGTAAAGGCCCCTGAGTATTTAAAAGTATCCACTTGGTTAAGAAGAATTGTGCATGCGGAGATAGGCTGCATATTTCGCTTCCTGGATTCTGACTGGTTGCCATTTGGGCTGTCTTGGTATGGATTACATGTTTTTTGCCGTTTCTCCGTGCACTTGTAAGGCATGGTGGCGTTAGTTTCTCGCCCCGTTTCGTGGTGTTCTTCTTTCAGGGAGTGGTTTCTCAATCGTCATCCCTTTTGAGACTCCATTTACTTCTCCTGTGTCTTGGTCTATCATCGTATTTTCGCGGTCTTTCACTTCTTTCAAATCTTGTGACGTGAACTTGGTGGGGTGTAGTCTCTTTTCCTGTTTACCGTGCGTTCTTGGTAGTTTTCGTTTTCACTTTCTTTCTCCTTTTCTGTTACTCCCTCTTCTGTCTGGGACTTGCTCTTGAGGTCGTCTGCTTGTGGTGTTTCATTGTTTGTTTGTTTCGTTAGCAGTTCTAGT
This sequence comes from Cepaea hortensis, assembly GCA_963921405.1. Lineage (NCBI taxonomy): Eukaryota > Metazoa > Mollusca > Gastropoda > Stylommatophora > Helicidae > Cepaea > Cepaea hortensis. Next base: position 28,646,867 of record OY992892.1, on the reverse strand, counting down.
TTTCTCTTTCTTCTTGGACTTTTGTCAGTGTCGCTTTAATTGCAGCCATTCGAGCTAGCCTCAGTGATCTTTTGCTGGACTAGCTTCAAATCGCCCAGAATGCGCTGAACGGCTGTTATTTGCCTGGTCGCTTCTCACCTCCATGTTAGTTACTTTTGATTTTGGGTCCTTCACTTGACCCTCCAATTGCGCTTTTTCTGTTTTCATAAGGCGGGTGGTCGCCTCGTACGGCTTCATAGCCTCTTTATAAGATTTAACTGCTATCTTCATCGCTTCTTTGTTGTCTTTGTGGCAAGGGCAGCCGAGGTATCTAGCGCCGTGGTTACCGAGGCAGTTGGCGAACATTATGTTGGCCTTCGGCCTCCTAAAGTAAGTGTAATCTTGACGTTAGGGCACTGGTTGTATGGGTGTGGTCCAGAGCAACAGGATGGTGCAGTAGATTTTCTCAGTATGTTGCAAGTCTTCGAAATGCCGCCCCTTATTAATTCATGTCTTCGAAATGCCACCCCTCCTTCGCTGCTGATGCCGCTTCCTTGCGGTGGCGCCTGATGCTGCCAACTCTCTGTATCATAGCACGGCACGGCCCTGCAGAGCAATATCTGTAGACCTCCACCTCACTTTTACAATTGGCACGGATGTGTCAAAAGTTCTGGCACCAGGAACACTGCAGCACTCTAGGAATGGCATCTGGGACTTGCTCTCTCTAGTCCCATCGGCTGGTCTGTGGTTTAGTTCGGTCCTCTGATGTGATGACGACCGTGGAGTTTGTGCTGTTTTTATCCGGTGATCCTATCGGCATCGTTGATCTTGAGTGTCGAGTTTTCTCTCGACAACAGCTCCCTTATTTGTTCGTTTGTGAGTTGGGCCTTGACTTGTGATACTATGGGAAAGCGTCTTGTCAGCTTTCTTTTGTTGCGTGATTTTTCATAATAGTGCGGTGGTCTTGTCCGTCTTGTTTATGGAGACTACTACTCCATACGGTGTCTTGCGAAGCTGGGCGATGCTGTGTCTTACCAGTTCATTCTCCAACAGGCTGAATACTTTGTCTGTTATTAATGCGGAAAGTTTAGACTCTCCAAAGCTTGTCAGCTTCAGTATGATTTTTCCGGCGAAACTCTCAGTTGTGTTGTCCTCCTGTGCGGGGTCACTTAGTGAGCTGCTTGGCTGCTTCTCATTGGTGTCGTTGTGACTGGCATGCAGGGCTATGCGCTACTTTCTTGATTTTCCAACCATTGAAGACAGACTACAACTTTGCAGAGCACGCGCCTACCTCAGAGTCAACGCAAACACACAACATACACTGCATAGTGAAATTAGGAATGTGAAGGGCAGCAGGTTAAAAAGAGGAAGGTCTTGGATGGGTCAAGCGAAACAGGTGTGTTCACTGGAGGACTTAGAACCTGGCGAGGAGTGGATACAAGTGCCAACATATTTCTGTACGTCCTTTTCAGTTTGCATCCAACTAGACAGAAAATGCAGACAAGAAAATCCGGCTGCTGTGGAGGCGGAGGTACAAGCGTTGATTTTCGAGAATTCGTTAGACGGCGATGCTGTCATTTATACAGATGGGTCGGTCGTCCGACATGTGAGAAGCTCATGGGCCTTTACGGCGCGGATCGGGGGGAAAATTGTGAAGGAGGACTCTGGTGCTTTTGTTCAGACCACAAGTAGCCTGACTATGGAAGTCATGGCAGTAAGTAAAGCAATAACATGGCTCGAGACACAGACATTCACTAGGGCATGTGTCCTTAGCGACTCAATGAGCATAATCAAGAGGATAGAGACAGTGTTGATCCGAAAAGAGTGGTTGCTGTCTCTGGAGCGGTCTCGGCTGGCAAAGATTAGTTTCATCTTCGTGCCAGGGCATGCGGGGAGTACAAGGAAATGAGCGGGCTGACAAGCTCGCGGGTATGACTAATGTGGAGGGCGGACGCGCCATGGACAAGGCTGACATTCTGAATGTACTACGAGAAGTAAAGACTGCGAATCTACAACCATGGTCAGACTGCGAGAACAGCAAATTAAAAGAGGTGTTGCCAAATAAGAACACTACGCAGGAAACCAAAGAAGATTGATAAACCAGCACAGAACTGGTGTCGTTAGCCGCTACACGCTGCGGGATTTGCTGAGGAGGGGATCCGAACACTTATGGACTGAATGGTTCGATGTGCAATGAGGATGATCTGTCGACTAACTAACTAACTAACTGACTGGCTTCTCCGCTACTGCTGGCTTCAGTTGTGGCCTCGGTAGTTTGTAGCAGTCGGGAACTGCTTCGGTTGGTGTAGGTGTTGGACTGCTGTGTGTCGCCATAGGATCAGCGATCAGCATTTCTACTGGCCTTCCCCGCCTCTGCTCTCTTCTTCCTGTCTGTGCAAACCTCACGTCTTTTCGCGCTGTTTTTAGTGTGAGCCATCCTCTGCACTGTCAGTTTGTGGTATTCAGCCTGAAAAAATTCTTACCAACTTTTGATCGACTTTGCAATCACTTATTAAGCGTTCGATAATTTCGTCAATGCCTAAACGTGTAAAACAGAGAGAAACTTGTTTTCAATTAAAAGAAGGAAAGTATTGTCCCAAGCGGGTCTTTGAACCCTGGCCGCCTCGATTTATAATAAAAGCTTCTTCCATCTCACGGTTTTAATCATCATCATTGACATAAGCCTGGGTCATTGACAATGAGGTGAGTGACCGGGCATGAGAAAGAATGGAGATGAAAGTGGGAGACAGTAAAGTGACTGACCTGGCTATGAAAAAAACAGCCAGTCCTGAGAAATAAAATAGTGAGGGTAGAGGAAAAACCCCTAGGGTGGATGGGGCGAGAGATAGTGTATTTTTGTGTGTGAAGTCAAAGGACTTGAGGGGAGTTGATGTGTAGATGCCGAACTGGTCGGTAGTCTAAGGAGAAGCGGAGTTAGAGATCTCCGTGTTGTGTTGTTCTCCTAGTTGTGAAGACAGGCCTGAACCAGAGTGGGTTCTATAGTGAGTGAGGGCCTGAACCCAGAGTGGGTGATAGAGTTAGTGGAAACTAAGACCCAGTGTGTGGGTGTATTGTGTGAGGTCCAGCGGTGGATAGGAGCTGGATTACCTGTCTTGTGGATTTGATATGAAGCAGGCTTGAGAAGGCATTGATGTGTGCTGGTTAAATTGTGAGGAGGATATTTATAGCCTATGGATTACATTGTTTCTGGATATATACATATGTTCCGTGAGTCTGTGTTATTTCTGTAATAAAGGATTATGTGCGCCAACTGAATCTTGTTTAATGACTGGTGAATGTGCACTGCGGGGGTGAGTTATATTGCAAGACAGTTAGATATCTCCATTGACACACCAGGAGTATTCGTTACCTAGACAACGACCATCACACGACAATATCATGAAAATATCTTCATAAGAACTTCGTGATATTATCATCAAGAACGACGTGTGACATCTGGGTGCTCGTCGCTTGGTAGGGAGTTTCTCACAGTACTGACAGCTACATTCGGAACACCGTGCAATGTTGAGTTGTCTGAGAGCTCGTCCGATCAAGAAACCCATTGCATTATAGAAATGGTGTCATTCTGAGATATTTGTGGGCTCTTCGCTGAGAGAGGAGTTAGTATCTGTGACTTCGTTCCATCAATTTAGACAGTACTGCGTCAAGAGATTAACAGCAACTCTTTTGTGTGTGTAAGATGCCACATTGAAGAAAAACTGTCAGCGTGCGTGGAAAAATACGCGGCAGAAATCACAAGCGAACAGTCAGTTCACGTCAAGTTCACTACAGGTGAATTGGATACCAACCATATCGCTGAAGCGAACGGGGGTGTCAGAGATTTAACGCAGCACAGATCAACCGGCAGAGTCGACTACGGTGACAAGGGTAGTCACTAGTCAAAACAGCACAGAGGAAATGTTGCGTGGACAGTGAGGTGTTTGCAACAAGAGCGGTCAGTCCTAGTGTGTGTGTGTTTGACAGGACAGGATTGAAGACAGCGAGCAATTTCGTCGCAACATCCTGTGCGTGGTGGGATATTTTGTGTGTGTGTGTGTGTGCTGAGGCAACGCACTGTGTTGGTCGCGGGTCGACAAGTGAAGAATTCCACCACAGCTAACAAGGCCGGGTTGAGAGAGGGTCAGCGCTGTTTACGAGGATAGCTGGAAAAGGGGTATTAACGGTACCCCTACCACAGGTGCGGGGGCAGAAGTGGAAAGTGTTTGTGTTTGGCGGAAAAGTTCCGGGCAGTTTACAGACAGGTTAAGTGTGACTTTCCACGAAGTGAAAAAGAGCAGCCGGAGTGGGGCTGAGAAGGTTGTGTGGAAATATTTACGGAGGATTTTTCCACTGATTGTGATAAAGATGTACTGATGTACAGACGGAGGTACTGACTGAGGTTGACTGCGAAGGTCTAAAAATTTTCCACAGGAGATCTGGATAAACAAGGTGTTTTGAAAGAAAGCCAGATTTTATGTTTCGTCTTTGTTGAACTGTTCTACTATTGTCATCATTATTCTGTTACGAGCAAACATTTTAATGTGGCGTCATCACCGCAGGCTGGGTGGCATACAGTTACCGAAAAAGAACTGACTCTACACAGTTAAAGCGGCGGACAGTTGAGGTCTTTTTGTGATGAACTTTGGCTTTAAAAGTAAATCTATCACATAATTGATACAACTACGGACTGTGTCGAGACAGAACAGTTTGGAGATCACTATCATCTTCAATTTTTGCGACAGTTGGAACTTATGCTCACCACGCGAATTCAGTAACCACTCAACAAATCAATCAGTCATTTTGAAATCTAGTGTCGTAGACATTTCCAGCGGATTGCGAATAACTATTAAAACGAACAAAATAAGGACTTTTATGAGATTTCACCATTGCATTGTTGTCGGCGATTTTTTTTTTTTTTTGGTTTTTTTTTTTATTTTCTCTTGCTCTCATCGTCCTAAGTATTGTTGTTGTGCGTTGCGTAATTATTTGTATGTGGTCCAGTGGTCGTAATAAGTAGGATATTTTTGCATTGTTTCGCGACTTACGGGAGACAAAGCAAAGAGAAATTGTCTAGGTACACATTGTATGTTGTTGAGAGGCAGCTGACGAGTCAGTTTGTTTTGTGTGGTTGAGCATTGGGTCGTCTCGACTTTATACACGGTGTCCAAGTGTCTATCGTCAGATCTATGTACTTTATTCATTTGATATTTGTCTTTGTTTTTTTTTACTGTTTTCTTCTTTTCGTTATATTTACATATGATATTTGTTGTGGTCGGATATATGTTATTATTGTGATCTTTCGTCATGTCTGCTGTCTAGTGGTCTTTGTCAGTTTATATTTATATATTACGCGCACTGTGGGTGTCCCTACACAAGCTTGTGGTTGTTACTGTGGTTTATTTCTGTGTGATCACCGTCTCCGTGTACTTCGCTTGTGAGTCTAACGTTTTTATAGAAAACACTTAGTGTTATCATTCATTCGTTTTGTATATGTATTTATATGTATGTTTAACAATATTTCCAGAAATGTTATACAACTATTTGTTATAGATATATGCGCGGGAGTAGAAGTGATATTTTCCCCTCACTACCTAGTGCGTGAAGAGTGACTGCTACAGGGTGACATTATTAGCACTAAGTGTTATGTACACAGGGAGTGGTAGTGTACTTATTGAAGGCACACAAAGACTAGTAGCAGAATCTTTACATTTATAATTGGCTGACAGACAGCAACGTGTCCACAAGTACAAGATGCCTACTTTAATGGAATATATTGAAGCAGGTGAACGAATAGGCCTGAAAGGTAAAGAGTTACAGGAGTATGCCGAAGCAAAAGAACAAAAACAGACGGAGAGAGAGGAGAGGCATAATGAACGCGAGGCAAAGCGTCTCCAGGAAGAGAAAGAGACACAAGTAAAACTAGCTGAAAAGGAAAACAAGCGTCTACAGGAAGAGACACAAGTAAAACTAGCTGAAATAGAAAACAAGCGTCTACAGGAAGAGAAAGAGACACAAATGAAAATGGAAATTGAGAAAGAGAAGATTAAGATGGAAGCTGAAATTGCTCTCAGAAAATTAGAACTATCTTCGAAAGGTCAAAGTGAGGAAAGCAGAAGACCGTCGCAGTCGTCACAGAGATTAAAACTGCCATATTTTACAGACCGGGACCAACTTGAAAATTATTTGGCCAGGTTCGAGGCATCAGCCAAAGCGTTAGGTATTCCAGAGAAGGAGTATGCGATGAGACTTGGCGAGTTTCTTACGGGTAAGGCACTAGACACCATGTTCAATTTACCTGTAGAAGAAAGAAACAACTACACTATCTTACGTCAACGTTTGCTGACAAAGTTCCAACTAACTGAACATGGATATAGAACAAAGTTTAGACAGTTAGTGCCAGAGACAAATCAAGATTTCACAGACTTTGTTAACACTGTAAAGAATACATTTAACAAATGGATGGAGCTCGCAGAAGTAGGGAAAGATTTTAATAAATTAGTAGATCTAATGTTAAGAGACAAGGTAGTATCTGCATGCAATTCTAATTTAGTGGCGTTCTTTGAGGAACGGAAGCCAAAGGACATAGACACAATGTCACAGTTAGGACAAAACTACATGATGGCACATCCTAACGTATCTATTGGTAGACAATTTAGTGAGGAAATAGTATGTGCAGCGTACACTAAACAGGACCAGAATCCAGTCATCAGACCAAGGGCGAAAAGTGTGGATTCAGCACAGAAAGGTGAGCAGCAAGAACTTCAAGATAATGGTTTCCGAGGAAACAATGTTGGTAGAGTAGGACGGTACCAATATAGAAGAGGGAACTTCCAGAGACGTCCAAATTATGCCGGATGTTGGAATTGTGGGAGCTGGAGACACAAGGCAGCACAGTGCGATGCACAACCATCCAGTGAGCCGACAAGTAACGCAAGGAAGGAGATCATCTGTTTCAAATGTGGAAAGAATGGGCATGTCAGCCATCAATGTAGGATGAGAGAAACAGAGCACTCAAATGCAGCGCAAGTAATTGAGACGCTGAACAATGAAGATTGTAGTGGGTGCAAACCTCTTTTTGAAAAAGACAGTCAGCCAGTCCTAATATGTGGTCATACAGTGAAAGCAGGATCAGCAGTGCATGAAGGAGGAAGTCTGAAGCTGCATCAGGGATTCGTCAATGATAGACCAGCGTTAACAATTAGGGATTCCGGATGTACGTCTATTGGAGTGAGGAAAAGTTTAATAGATCCCTCGGATTATACAGGGAAAAAGATTAGATGCATAACATTCAACGGCACAGTAGAGTTCTACCCATTAGCCATAATAACAGTAAAAACACCATATATCACTGGAAGAGTGACAGCGTGTGTTTTGGACTCACCAGTGGCTGAGTTGATCATAGGAAATGTTATAGGAGTTAAAGATTGTACAGAAGAGGAAGTAGTTGATTGGGACCAAAAATATAGTGTAAGCAGTAATGAGGTAGTTACCACAAGAGAACCTAAATTAGAGAGTATAGCTGAGGTAGAAGAGGCACTTGAAGTAAACATAGGGACTAAAGACAAGGGTAGTACAGTTGAGCAGATGAGAATGGATCCCAAATATAGTGCTAGTGAATCCCAGAGACAAGATACTACTCTGAACAAATGTTCCCAAGGGGGTAGGAGAGTAGAACATAGGCGGTCAAAGAAGGGTAGATGGTGCTTCGAGAGGAAGAACAATGTTCTCACTCGCCGCTTTTCAGATAGTGGAACTGCACGTGGGCAAGGAGCAGTACCTTTAGCACATAGAGACCGATATAATAGAACAGCTCAGGATAGTGCATGTGCAGGGCACATAGGCATAAGGCGTATGCAGCAGAAAGCAAGGTGCCAGATACATGGGCCAAGATTGAATAAAGAGTTCAGACTAAACAGAGACTCAAGTGTAACGGTGCAATATGCAGATAGGAAAGTTGAGTCAGGTCAAAAGAGGGTTCGCGACATTACTGACCCAGGGCTAGGGATAGCAAACAGATGTTGTAATTGTAGAGGTACCATGAGTCTTGGGTACGTGAAAGGGAGACACAGCATCGACAGGAATCAGAGGAGGGTTAATGCAAGAACAGAACCACCTGATATAGGGTCGGTACACAAATAGTAGTGTGTGGTCGTGAAGTAGTAAGAGACCTGTGGGTACATAAGTATAATGCTTTCCTATGATGTATTATTATTATGTGATGTATTAGTTCATGCATTGATACACAAGATAGAAAGATGGTTGTCCACCTGTCTTGTGGATTTGATATGAAGCAGGCTTGAGAAGGCATTGATGTGTGCTGGTTAAATTGTGAGGAGGATATTTATAGTCTATGGATTACATTGTTTCTGGATATATACATATGTTCCGTGAGTCTGTGTTATTTCTGTAATAAAGGATTATGTGCGCCAACTGAATCTTGTTTAATGACTGGTGAATGTGCACTGCGGGGGTGAGTTATATTGCAAGACAGTTAGATATCTCCATTGACACACCAGGAGTATTCGTTACCTAGACAACGACCATCACACGACAATATCATGAACATATCATCGTAAGAACTTCGTGATATTATCATCAAGAACGAAGTGTGACAATCATCATGTTGATCACCAGATCTGTTTTCTCTGTACAGTGAACATATTTTCAGAAATGTAGAAGATATGAAAGGAATCACCGTTGGGGATGTAACACCAATAACAATACCATGGACAGACAGAAAAACCAAAGACCAAGTCTTACAAGAAACAAATGGAAACCGTAAACTAACTGATTAGATGAGAACAGTCATCGTTTTTGGGCACGTTATGGTTATGAGAAGAAATAAATTTGAGAACTTGGTGACAGCTGGCAAGATTGAGGGGAAGAGAACAAGGGGAAGACAGAGAATTGATTATTTGGTTGTTTCGGGATTTGAAATTTAAATATTGAGCACAACCCACTACTGGCAACGTTTTCTGGTATGAACCTAAGGCATATCCAATTATCCACGTCAATATGGAAGCACTATACTCGAGTTTCGCTCTCGTTTGAGCTCGTCAGTAGTGCATATCCCTGACCGGATCCGGAAACAAGCCCCGGCTCACTGGCGTGTGAAGCGGGTGTGTGAAGCGGGTGTGAAGACAGAGAAGTAAATACCTGGATGGCTTGGCCACGCGGTATGGTCGAGACAGGAACACTGAGCTGATCCACGACTCTGGTGATCGTGTGAAGTGGCGGAAGATGACCGCCTGCGCTTATCGGGATGGCACATGATGATGATGATGAAGGTAGAAAGATGAACCTAATTGCAACTCTTAAAGTAGAAGAGCTGACATGTCAATGGCACAATTTCAGCTGTTTTATTTTATTAGAGACCGGTGTTATTAAACTCAGCATACCTACCAGTGTCGTGATCTGAAACGTGAACAAAATACGTTTTAAAAACGTCACCTGTTTGACATTTCACTAGTACTAGAAATGCGGCCAAAACTGACTGTTCTTGAACTGTATAGTGGGATCGGCGGAATGCACTGGGCGTTAAAAGGTTTGTAAATTTGTACTTTGTTGTTAATTTAATTTTTAAATTTAATTGTAAAAATAAAAAAAAAAAGCATGTTTTGTTTATTTGTTTACTTTACAATTACAAGTTTTTATAGTAGTAATACATAGTATTAGTAGTAGCATATATAGACAATATTTAAAAATTGTGTTTTTACTTATGAAACAATGACAGTTCGATACAGCTTGACAAGAAGAATCCAACGAAGAACGGTATGATATATACTAATACTATGAATCCAATAATTATATGATACCGTTGGATCTATCTGAGATCTCAAGACTACGGTACAGAACAGTGTCGTTAATTCTAAGGGGAGTTATTAATATTTTTGTGTCGTGATCTACAAACAGGAAATGTAAAGGAATCATAGTAAATTGAACACAGCTGATCGCGGCCCAATAAATTGGGTGCTGAGAACGTCTGTCTTCTATTACTGTGAGTGACTTGTTTATTTTTAAACGGACAACATAGTTATCGTATATTTAACCCCAGGAAGGTTAACCCGGTCAACAAATGCCCGCAGAAGTCGGATGTATCGGCCTAACGGCGCAAGAACGCAGCTCTGCTGTAAACAGGCACAACGCAGTCACATCCGAAAAAAAAATCCGGATGAACGCAGAAGAAGAAGTATATCTAGCGAGCCATATCATCAATTTAATTTTGAGTATTTACAAATGAGACCGCGACAGCAGATAGGCCTTGAAATTCAAAATCTAATGGTACCTCAATGATGCCTGTATGTCACTTATAAGTGAAGATATTCACAATTTTGTGAAGGTGAGACGAGTTGCGATTTTTCATGCTATTCACCCATAAGTGTAGCTCTCCAATGTGTCCGATTACTTCCACAAACGGGTATGCGTGCGAGATTGTCTCAAACGGTCGTATGAAAACTGACTTCAAAAATATGTTCCGTCATGTTAAATGATTACAAAATAGTACAAGTATACAAATAAATTATTAATAATCTTTAAATTTGTGTTCTCTTTAACTTTGGTAGGTCAAATCGCACGTTTTGTGTGTTGAAAAGTTTAGCGCAATCGATATGCGGCGGCCGTGGGTTTCCAATTCACAAAGTCACATCTTCGCAGAAAATCTGTTTTTTAAGCACAATGCGAGCAAGTTTAGCGATGAAATTTTGCTGATTCAGGGGCGATATTTTATATGGCAATTAAAATTCACATTAAACAGAGACATCTATTGGATTCATCGATTCCGATACGCGATCATTCTGCTGCCTCTGTGGGATGCGCTCCCCGGCAGTCAGCAGCTCGCATAGATCCATTGAGCACACTTTATTCACAAACTTCCAGTTTCTTAGTTCTAGGTAATATTTTAGTTCGTAATGTTTAATAGTTTCTATTATATCGCCTAATAATGTTGTGAAAAATGTAAAAAAAAAAAAATATGCCCAGCCGGGAAGAGAACCGCAGTCTCCCGCGTGACACAGACAGGCGTACGGCTTACGACTACGCTCGCGAGAACACAATGGTTGTTTCACAAAGATATTTATATAGTCAAGCCGCCATTTTGGGTTTCATGATCATGAAATCTTTGCCTGTTTTTCAACCATAAAAAAGCAAGTGTTTAGCGTGAAAATTTCCAAACAATTTGATGCAGAATTTGAAGATCCATCTACAATTGATGGTTTTCTATTGAAAGCGCCAGACAAAAATTATTTACGGTTCAGTTTGTCGTTTTCATTTTTCTCCGCGTGAGAGGTTGGTCTCAACCAATGGGTCATAGGCGGATTATGAAAACTGACTTCAAAAATATGTTCCGTCATGTTAATTGATTAAAAAATAGTACAAGTATGCAAATAAATTATTAAATATCTTTAAACTTGTGTTCTCTTTAACTTTAGTAGGTCATATCGCACGTATTGAGTGTTGAAAAGTGAAAGTGTACATGCCAATTCAATCGATACGCGCATGCGCAGTCGCCGTGGCACATGGCCATGTGTTTCTCCATTCACAAAAACACGCTTCGACGAAAATGTTGTTTCTTTATACACATGGGGGGGGGGGGGGGGGGGGGGGGCGCAATTACAGCGATGAAACTTTCCAGATAAATTTAAAATTGTATGCAGAATTCAAAAATACATATATAATTGAGGTAGTTCTAATTAAAGCGCCAGAATAGTGTTACAAAGTGCACATGTCAATCCGATCAATATGAAAACACAACTCCTCAGAAAATGTTGTTTTCATACACATCGGGGGCAATTACAGCGATGATACTTACCAGGTGTATTTAAAATTGTATGCAGAATTAAAAAATACATATATAATTGAGGTAGTTCTAATTAAAGCGCCAAAAAAAAAATTAATTACGGTAAGTATGAAATATATTCTTATTTATATAAAAGGTCACGATGATTTCAACCAATCACTGTGCACGTAATATTAAGCATACCTTTCCTGGAAAACCCCGGATGACGTGTGTTATTGTCACGTGAGATTTGAATGAATGAATAACGTAAAAAAAATGGATGGTCTGAACTAGCGCAAACTGGGAGACACGGTGAATCATGGCTATATGATTTCTGTTTTCATTTCCGTTCGCGGCATGATGGAACTCTCTAGTATATCATTGCGTCCGGGGTGGCAGACCGAACTTGACGTATTATCTTTTTTTCGATAGGATGTGCCGTGACCTAATTAACAATTAAAAATGGCCGCCAATTGTTTATTCATAAAAGTCTGTCGCATCGCTAACAAACCCGACAAGATGTATACTTTATTGTGCATTTTGGTAACAAGAAAGTAAAAGTCACATTCCTCTTTCGATAGAATGTCGACAGGATCGAGATGATAAACTTAATTGCACCAGATTTTATCACATATGGTTCAGTCTCTTTCTGCAGGGCGGCCTGCCGAAAGCATCGCACAAAGCACGAGTCTCCAGGTCTCTGAGAAAAATGCACTTGACTTTTAAGACTTTTCGATAGGATGCACTGTGACCTAATTAACAGTTATAAATAGCTGCCCTTTTTCTTCTTCTTCAGCGTTCCGAGCCATTGAGGTTCTTTGCTGCAGATACAATCCATCTCCATTCGTCTCTCTGGTTGACCTTCTCTTGCCAGTCATTGATTCCAAGTGCTTGTAGGTCTGTATTTATATTATCTCTCCACCGTCTTCTTGGTCTACCTCGGGGTCTACGGTCATTTGTTTCCTGAGTGTAAGCGAGTTTTGTTTCCCTATTATCTTCCATTCTTTCTATATACCCCAGCCATTGTAGTCTATTAGCCTTCATGATACCAGTGATTAGCGGGGACTTACACAGATCATAAATGTCTTTGTTACTTCTTCTTTTCCACTCTCCACTTTGTGTATCCCTAATGGGTCCAAAGATGCGTCTTAAAACTATGTTCTCAAAGGTTTGTAGCAAGGCTTCATCTCCTTTCGTTGTACTCCAGGTTTCAGAGCCATACAGCACAACTGGTCTAATCAGTGTTTTGTATGTTGTGATCTTGGTGTTACGAGATAGCGCCTTTGATTTTAGTAGATGTTGTAGTGCATAGTATATCTTATTACCAGAATTGATTCTAGTTTGTATTTCTTCCCTTATGATGTTGGAGCAGTTGAAGATTGTACCCAGGTATTTGTATGTTTCCGTTCTTTTAATGGTCATATTATCTATTTGTATGTTGCCAGAGTTTTTATCCATTCCTTCTCTTGAAATTACCATATATTCTGTCTTATCTTGGTTGATAACCAGCCCCATCTGTTGGGCTTTTCCCTTTCAGTGAGTCAATATTTCCAATGTCTTTTGTTTATTTTCCCCCTATAATATCTATATCATCTGCATAACCAAGCAGCTTGGATGTTCATCGATAATACGTCAAGTTCGGTCTGCCACCCCGGAAGCAATGATATACTAGAGAGTTCCATCATGCCGTGAACGGAAATGAAAACAGAAATCATATAGCCATGATTCACTGTGTCTCCCAGTTCGCGCTAGTTCAGACCATCCATTTTTTTAACGTCATTCATTCATTCAAATCTCACGTGACAATAACACACATCATCCGGGGTTTTCCAGGAAAGGTATGCTTAATATTACGTGCACAGTGATTGGTTGAAATCATCGTGACCTTTTATATAAATAAGAATATATTTCATACTTACCGTAATTAATTTTTTTTTTGGCGCTTTAATTAGAACTACCTCAATTATATATGTATTTTTTAATTCTGCATACAATTTTAAATACACCTGGTAAGTATCATCGCTGTAATTGCCCCCGATGTGTATGAAAACAACATTTTCTGAGGAGTTGTGTTTTCATATTGATCGGATTGACATGTGCACTTTGTAACACTATTCTGGCGCTTTAATTAGAACTACCTCAATTATATATGTATTTTTGAATTCTGCATACAATTTTAAATTTATCTGGAAAGTTTCATCGCTGTAATTGATTAATTTGTTCCTCAAATATCACATTCCTCCTTTACCTTCCTTACAACTTTCTATAGAGCCAGATTGAAGAGTAGCGGCGATAGTGCATCACCCTGTTTCAAGCCAGATGTTATTTGGAAAGGGTCTGATTTCCTGCCTTTATATGTTACTGTATTATAAATATCTTCCATGCATAGTCTGGTCATGTTGATTAACTTCCTTGGTATTCCAAATTCCCGCATAGCATTCCATAGACTATTCCTATGGACACTATCATAAGCCTTTTTAAAATCCACAAAAATGTTATGGAGATCTCTTTTATATTCCCAATTTTTCTCGGCTATTTGTCGTAACCGGTATCTGTGGCTAAGGGCTTGCGAACGCGGTTTGTGAGCCCGTATACCAGGGTTCGAAACACGGCGGTGCTGGTTTTTTCGAAAAAGGTATAGGGGCCGGTCGTTCAGAAAGCAATGGCAAACTACTGAACGTAACACTTGCCTAGTACATCAACAGCAGCTGAAAAAATGCTGGTGTTGACTGCAACGTCCCGTAAGGGATACGCAACACAATTAATTAATTAAATTTGTCGTAAGATAAATATCTGATCTATTGTTGATCTGTTTTGTTATTTTAAATAAATGTCATGTGAAATGTTCATCGTTAGTTAAAGAACAATTCATAAAAATGTACTCACATTGTCTTAATGTAACCACTGCATTGCAACATCTTTCTTTTGTTGATTAAATATCATGCATTAACGTAAGTAAATAAGTCTGTAACTGCTGCATAAATTAAGCAGTCACTTTCGCTAATAATTGATTTCTACTTCTGCTCTATAATTACACTATTTTTAGTTTAGAAACTAAACTAAACTGTTCTATATCTAAAACTTAGCAATTAATAATTAAATACTAACTTTAAAAAAAAAACGTAACTTATTTTACAGTGTTGTATTTAAATTTAAATAATTATATACTGCTGCACTGCTTAGAAAAAAAAGTACTCCGTACACTTACTCTTACAGGTTTACAGACTGCAAAGAGTATAGTATGCATTGCCAATGATCTTCTTTCACCCAGGAACTCAAAGTACTATAAATAATTAAAGAAATGGCAATATCTAAATTGTGATGGGTGACCTAAATACCAAGATAAGATCAGATAACATGGATTATGAACAGATTATGAGGGAATATAGACTTGAGAGTAACAAATGAAAATGGAGAACTAGTCACCAGTTGCGCACAGTGAATCAATATGTCATAGGAGGAAGTGTTTTGCTGCAGAAAATAATACATGAAGCAATGTAGATATCATCACACAGAACATAACACAGAAAGTCAGTTTTGACCATATCTGTATTAGCAAGAAATTTAGATAATCTCAACGTGAGGTATGTCAGCGTGTTGGGGAATAGAGACAGGACATATACAGGACAAGGGAGATATTAGGGACAGGACCTAGGCAGGGACACAGGGATGTCATAGACATGACATATACAGGACAATAGAGATATCAGAGACAGAACATAGGCAGGGACACAGAGAGGTCATAGACAGGACTTAGACAGGACAAGACCCAGATATAAAAGGGGACACAAATCTACAGGACTCCCTCCTGGATTGACAGGACAGCCTTGCACTGAGGGACCCGACACAACACGAACAGACAGCAGTACAACGTGACTGTTGAGACAGTCTGACTATCCCGAGACACACGGGGTCCCGTACCACGTGACCAACAGGCCAACATGAGGAGAGTCAGACGGAGACTGGACGTTTTAGGGGAAGGACACATGTGTTCGAGAAGCGAGTGTATGGATTTCGCGGGAGTGCGAGCTAGCGTTGCCATGTTAAAGATAGCGAGTATTGAGTGCAGGGTTGTGATTGCCTGCTTGCTATGACTTTATTAACTAGCATTTATGTATATAGAGATGATGTATTGAATTAACCGCCCTGTGTGCGCATCTTGATGATATTGAGGTTCTGCTGAATAAATGTTTGATTTCCACATGCAAAGTTGATATTTAATGAATGCATGTGAAGGAACTAAGAATGCCTATGTTTGTATGAGACGTTGACAAGGTAAAAGCTTTTAGAGGTGACAGATGTAGATTCAGATCACAATTTATTGATAAGTAAAATGAAGTTGAAACTGAGGAGATGTGTAACATCTTATAAACATAGAAATGAATACAATGTAAGATATCTCAGAAATCAAACAACTAAGAATCAAGATATTGTCACAGTATCTAATAAATAGCAGGTCCTGCAACAGTTAGTAGATGAGGCGAGCCAGACTCAAGATGTACCACAAAGATAAATAGAATAGACAAGCAAGAACTGCTTTTTATGAAATAAAGAACATCATATACAATAAATCCTTGTCATTGGAGGTCAGAAAATGAATTCTGACATGTTACATACAGCCAGTTGTAACTTACTGGCAGTGAATCCTGGTCAATTATTAAACCAGCACCCGAAAAAATACCCAGAAGCCTCAGAAATGTGGTTTTACAGTAGAATGATGAACATGTTTTTGGAAAAGGTTAAGACACAAAGACAACTTATCACAAACATCAGAAAGAGGCAGTCATAATTATTTTGGCGACATTATGAGACAAAAACTAGAGAGAGCACACATTGAGAAAACCTGATAGCAGTAAAACTAGAAATTCATTTTTCTGGCACCCAGAAGGTAAACAAAATAGAGAGAGACCTAAATATAAATGAGGACAAGAATTATAAATAGAGATGAATAATATGGGAGGGACATGGAGGGAGATCCAGGAAAGTGCAAAAGGCATGTGGTGATTGAGTGCCTATGCTCCATGGGGCGGAAGAAGAAGAAAAATCTGGGTTTCTGAACTTACATGTTACAGAAACATTTTTAGCACACTGTAGACCAAAAAGAAAATACTGGCATTCTGCAAGATGTGAACATTGAAGAAACCTGGCTCATGCGCAGCATAATGTCTTGAACAGTTAAATACTTTTGGCTGTGTTAAATGCCACAGTGATTTGACAAGGACATTGATAAAAGACAAGGTTCTCGAAGTAGGAGGCAGAGGGAGACCAGAATGGCACAGTGATTTGACAAGGACATTGATAAAAGACATGGTTCTCGAAGTAGGAGGCAGAGGGAGACCAGAATGGCACAGTGATTTGACAAGGACATTGATAAAAGACATGGCTCTCGAAATAGGAGGCAAAGGTAGCCAGAATGAAGATGGACCCAGGACATTGAAGACACCTTGGGCATGAAAATGCATGAAACAGAGGATCTAGAATTGTTATCAGCCATAGTGAGAGTGGACATGTTTCTTGATGTGGTGATGATTGACAGCTGTAATCATGCAAATGTTTTTAACGACGATTGTCTTTGTGAATGAATCACATGTAATCATTTTGCAATCATGGGAACTACTATGCTGAGACACTGAGTACATGAATGTTGTTATTGATCAATAACTTTTTAAAAGCCTTCGTTAACTCTAATACAACCGGTCTCTGTGGCGAAGGGGTTATGGACACTATTCATAATCCCGTATACCCGGGTTCAAAACACAGCGGTGCTGGTATTTTGAAAAAGGTATAGGTGGCGGTCGTTCAGAAAGCAATGGCAAACTACTGAATGTAAAACTTGCCCAGGATGCACGAACAGCCAAAATGCTGTAGTTGACTGCTAAGTCCTGTGAAGGACATGCAATAAAAAAATTGTTTTTTTAAACTCTTATATTCTGATGGCTGCAGAAATGTGGTTTCTGAGGAAAATGCAAAGAATACCATGGACAGACAGAAAAACCAATGACCAAGTACTACAGGAGACAAATGAACATCGTAAACTGATTAGAGAAATTAGACGTAGACAGTCAAAATTTTTTGGACATGTTATGAGAAGAAATGGATTGGAGAACTTAGTGACAACTGGCAAGATCGAGGCGAACAGACCAAGAGGAAGACCGAGAGGAAAATACAGGAACACTGAGCTGATCCACAACACTGGTGATCGAGTGAAATGGCGAGTCATGTGTCAGAGTCTTGCATAACACAAGACAAGTAGCTCGTTTTCTGGCAAGTGTGAAGTAATATCAAACTATCAAATCACACGAAGTGAATATCCGAAAGTATTATTCACACGTTTTATTGACACGCCGCATTTATCATCGCACAAACATCGCGCACTGACAATCCATAACAATCATTATAGCATGAACAATATCACTACAATACATAATAATACATGCAAGCAATAAACATCTCACTTACAGTCAAACTATACAAGCGTTCGAACCAGTCTCCCACTGTCATACAGGCTAGCTCTCAAGGCAGATTCAAACTCAACTCGCATTCCCTTGCGACCTGTCCGTTCAACGATCTAAGCCCGTCTGCCAGTTCTGGCGTCCTACACGCTTACACGCACATGTCAGCTGGTGTCCCCTGCACGGTTCACGGGGTGAACTCAATTGCTGTGCGTGGCTACCTATCCGGGCGTCGGTAACGACGCCGCGTTCTCCCTGCCGTGTTTAACATTACTCGGGTTGCGTGTTGTTATGTTGTCTGGCGTTGGTACAGACAACGCGTCGCAACCTCGGATGTGAGACCTTGACATCATGACCGCCCACGCTTTCCGGCATGGCACATGATTGATTGATTGATTCAGTGTTAGCCTCTTCTTTTCCTTGCTAATTATTACATTTTTAGTGTTTTTTTAATATTATTGTTCGATGCTCTAATTCATATTTTGCATTTAACCTATTTACTTGCTCCACAAGGTGTCGGCAATGAACAGTGTCAATCAGGATAATCTATGAAAATGAGGGGTTCTTATTGTGATGCTTCATTTATTTTGCTACCCAGTGATCTACTACATATGATAAATCATTTTAAAGATGGCAAGCAGGCAACAGTAATTATGATAATGCTTATTTGAAAACTCATTGTCCATTCTAAAAGTGACTGAGTACTTTATTGTGTGCAGTCCTGTTCAAGCCGATGCCTAAAAACAATTTTAAATTGTCATTCCATCAATGAGATATGTATAAAAAACAAAACATGAACATTCTAGTATAACTTGCCAGTGCCTTGTGTGAATCCCACAAAGTGAATGGAACAGTGGGAGACCTATAAAACACATTGAACAGAGAATTGAAGACAGACATGAATCATATGGGAAGGGCATGAATGGAGCTGCATGAGATAGTCAAAGATAGGATGGCTTGGGGGGGGGAGTTTGTCAACAACTTATGCACTGAAAGGGGATAAATATAGGTTACATTAGCATTAAACAATTGATATCTTGAGTTATCCTTTTTATGCAAGCATACTGTTATAATATAGAATCGATCATTTATACATCTAATTCTATATTTACCTATATTTTCCCAGCAAGAAGGCACAATTGATGTTACCATAGTAATGTTTAAACAGTGTCTAATTGGCTCACACTTGTGCATGTTGAAGTATCATATTAAGCAACGAGTGCAGCGCAAACATCAAGTCCACTTATAATTGATGTAGAGATTTGAATGACACACAGTCAGAAAGTATTTTGTCATCTCTATCCAGTAGATATTTTTAATTTTAGAAATGTTATTACAATGCCTACTAAATAATTAACAAGTTCTTATATCTTGGACACATAATAACCTGGAAGCCGACAGATTGGCAGACGAGGGTGGAAGACTACCTTCGTCTGATGTAGTCATAACTTATAATGAAACCAAGAGTTGTATAAGAAGAAGTTACAGAACCAAGTGGAAATCAAAGCATCCAGGTCACCAGAAAGCTGATGCATATTACCAACTCAACCAAAAAGAACAAATAACAATCTTCAGACTTCACAGAACACAAATATTTTAATTTCAAATTAAAATGATTTGTCAACAGAATGTGGCGTGGATCATGATGTTGTAATGGCTGTCGATATAAATACAACTGCAAATTCAATTTACAAGCACAACTTTCCATTCACAAATCTGCACAGTTTTAGTTTGGAGGTAAGGCCTTAATAAACGCTAACTGTTCTAAATTATATGTCTGTTGTCTAATACATAATTTGAGCCGAGCATAATTTGGGTGCTGGACTTTATACGACTTTCTCCATAATCTCTTATACTCTCGTAAGTAACGTGACGTTGTGCGAGAATTGGTAGTGGTTCTCTCTGCATCGGTAACTTACGGGGTATTTGAGCCGGTCGCTCAGAAAGCAATGGCAAACTACTGAGCGTAATCTTGCCAAGAAATCAACAATCAGCTGAAAGATGCTGATGTTGACAGTGATGTCCTGTAAAGGATATGCGAGAAAAAAAAATATAATAATAATTTGGGTAAAGAAGCCAGAGTAGCTGTAATGGCACTAGGACATTCGTGGAAGTCAAATAAATGAACCACATGTCCTGAAGCTAATGGCACTAGGACATTTGTGGAAATCAAATAAATGAACCACACGTCCTGAAGCTAATGGCACTAGAACATTTGTGGAAGTCAAATAAATGAACCACACGTCCTGAAGCTAATGGCACTGGGACATTTGTGGAAGTCAAATAAATGAACCACACGTCCTGAAGCTAATGGCACTAGGACATTTGTGGAAATCAAATAAATGAACCACACGTCCTGAAGCTAATGGCACTAGGACATTTGTGGAAATCAAATAAATGAACCACACGTCCTGAAGCTAATGTCACTAGGGCATTTGTGGAAGTCAAATAAATGAACCACACGTCCTGAAGCTAATGGCACTAGGACATTTGTGGAAGTCAAATAAATGAACCAAACGTCCTGAAGCTAATGGCATTAGGACATTTGTGGAAGTCAAATAAATGAACCACACGTCCTGAAGCTAATGGCACTAGGACATTTGTGGAAGTCAAATAAATGAACCACACGTCCTGAAGCTAATGGCATTAGGACATTTGTGGAAGTCAAATAAATGAACCACACGTCCTGAAGCTAATGGCACTAGGACATTTGTGGAAGTCAAATAAATGAACCACATGCCCTGAAGCAGAAACCTGCCATGGCTCTGTGGTGTGATAGGTCTGAACGCCTGGAGCAACGGGCGGCCGTCTTGTTCTCTGTTGGCGGGTGACGAGTGCAGGTGTTGAACCCTGGTCCCACCGTGCTCATGACATTATCAGTGTAGCTTCCTATCAACTACCTAACATACCCACCAAAGACAATTAAGCTTAGCATAAACTACAAACATTCATTAACTGCTTGTTGTAAGAGTGATTTGCCTATGCAGAGACATCACATCTACAAGAGCTGAATGGCCATATTGCCCAGGCCATGCTGGTGATATGTGGAAATGAGGGGGCCAATTGGCTGGTCTCCTGGGGAAACACTGAAGTTGAGCAAGGCCAATGGAGCACATATAGACATGTCCTGAGTGATGTGTGACAATTTATGATAAATATATTGTAGTTGCTCTATCAAACTTATACAAACAAGGTCATCTTCGCTTGGTCACAATATGACATGTCAATCTGTTCCTGAATATACTAGAGGGCAGAATCCAAGGCATAAGAAAAAGAGCATGTCCAAAGAAAATACTGGAGGGCACAATCTAAGGTACAAGAAACAGAGAACGTCCTAGGAACAGTTCTATCACTCAAGCAGGATGTTGGGACACAGACTGTGGTTAGCTGATGAGAGTTGCTGAGAATAAGAGACAATGGAGCAACTGGTTCAGAAGACTTCAGCACCAGTCGTCAAACTGATTCACCTGATGATGATGATAATACGTTGTTGCACAGATGTTCATATTTGTACACATAGTTGACCAATGTAACAACTGTATACAATCCTGCATACCACGACCAAAACAAAGCTGCAGGCAATTTGGCAGCAGACGGCCTTGCGCTGGTTTCTCTACAGTGGTATGAATGCCAGTCATTCAGAAAGCAATGGCAAACTACTGAATGTAAACTTGCCCAGGAATCACAAACAGCTCAAAAAGGTTGGTTTGACTCATTATCATCATGTGGTGCCATGTCGATAAGCATGGGCAGACATGATTCGCCATCTCACACGATCACCAGAGTCGTGGATCAGCACAGTGTTCTTGTCTTGAATGGCTAAGCCATCAGGTATTTACTTCTCTGCCTTCCCCTTGGTCTTTTCCCCTCAATCTTGCCAATTGTCATTAAGTTCTCGAATTTATTTCTTCTCATAACATAACCAAACAATTTTGACTGTCTACATCTAATTTCTCTAATCTGTGGGATTTTCATTTGTTTTTTGTGGGACTTGGCCATTGGTTTTTCTGTCTGTCCATGTTATTCTTTGCATTTTCCTCAGAAAACACATTTCCACAGCCATCAGATGTTTTTCAGCTTGTCTGCTCATTGTACACGCTTCACATCCACACAAAAGTACAGGTTCCATGTAGTACCTCAACACTCTTTTTCTCGTTGCAATTGACATCTTTTTATTGATCAGTATGTTTTTCATCTTGCAAAAGGCTATCTTCGCCACGGCGATTCTTGTTCTAACCTCTTCAAGGCATCTCCCATCAGATGTTTTGACTGTTCCGAGATAATTGTGCTGATTTACTTGTTTAAGAGTATTCCCGTTTACTTGTATATTACATTGTGGTATTTCCCTCTTCCTAGTGATGATCATATTCTGTGAATTCTTACAATTTAATTCTAACCCTAGTTCACTATATGCAACAGCCGCATCTACTAAATGTTGAAGATCTTGCTTATTGTCTGCAATCAATACTGTATCATCCGCATTGTACACATTGTTGACCAAATATAATCACATTTGTAGATATTGTTTACCAGATGTCATAATATGTGTACACATTGTTGGCCAGATAGTCATATTTTTACACATTGTTGGACAGACATAATCATATTTGTACATATTGTTGACCAAATACAATCATGTTTGTACATATTGTCAGGGTATCTTTCTGTTTGGCTTTACAGAAATTAAGCCTGGAGAAATTAGAAAGCCTGAACATTAACACTATTTTAATGAGTCCACCTTGCCAGCCTTTCACTCGAGTGGGGAAGAAAGGAGACTGTGAAGATGTGAGAACCAAGTCCTTCCTGCACATACTATGTCTGCTGGATGAGTAAGTGGCATCTTTGAATTATCAGTGTGCTGTCATCAGATCTCCTGGAAGTGCTTTCATCACATTTTCTATATGAGCTTTCATCACATTTTCTATAAGTGCCAGGGTGTTGGGGTGTGTGTATAACTTGAAAAGTGCTAGGTGTGACTGAAAAACTGTCATTTACTGCCAATATAGTACCTTGTGGTGTATGGCAGAGGGGTCTTTGAGCCTGAGGAATAAAGGCCGCCTGGCTAGTGCAGTCGCCGCGAACTGTGCAGGTTAGGATTTTCTTTTTGCCCCCGGCTAGGTGTGAATCCAGTTAAAAATAAAATTTGAAAGCAACTGTTTATTCTCACACTCCTGACTGATTTATGGCTGGTGCATTAGGTACCTTGTCTTCTGTGACACGGATTGCAAATAGGAGGCCTTTGTGTACATTCTTCTTCTTTTGCGTTCATCCAGAGTGTTTTTTCAGACATAATTGCGATGTGTCTGGTTAGGCACACTTGGGCCAAAACCCTTAGGCCAACACATCTGACTTTAGCGTGCGTTTTTTATTCAGGTTATCATTCCTGGGGGACTCTCACTGTTGTGGTGCTGTCCACATCTCTGCTGGTCAAATTAGAACGGCCGAAGACTTTACGGTCAGCCCTCAAGGGAAGGCAGGGGCATTCCATAGGCATTTCCAACATCCAAGGAGGCTTCCATAATTGCAGAGCCGGCACGTAGCGCTCTGAGACTGAGCTCACCCAAGGAATTGCCACGTCCTGCTCATGGCTGCTTTAATTCCTCACTTCCATATATTGGGTATTTCGTTCGCCCCTGGCCGCTCCCCGCACAGACCAGGAACGGTCAGTCTGCAGATGACATTCACTCAGCAAGCTTTCGCTTCGGACTTCCACGTAATGGATTCACTAGCCTAGCATTCCATTTCGTGTTAATGAGACTTTTATCCACCTTTGATTACACTCACTCAATGAGCTTCTTATAGAGACTTGGGCATCGTAACCATTGCGTGCGACTGGAACACTTTTTCACCTTTAGTAACGCTCTCGAGGTAGGCTACATGTTCTGCCGGCTCAGCACCTTACCTCCATGTGGTAGAGAGCAAGTAACAGCCAGGCCCTCTCATCCGAGGGATCCCTCATATCCCTTGGCTTAGTGCCTTCGATCAAGTGTCTGGACCAAGCATGTAGCAGGCTCAGCATCTCACCTCCTTTTTGCAGAGGGTGAGTATTGGCCCGGCTCTCACATCCAAGGGTTAATGACTTAGAGGCGTTCAGCCATATCCCTCAGCAGAGAGCCATAAAATATGTGTCTGAACCAAGAATGTTGTGGCATTGTGCGCCTTATTCATACTTTAACTGCCTGTCCTCAGTCTACCTGCAGAGCAGCAGGTGTGTGCCTCTCTTGGTCTGGTTCCTATCCCAAGTCCTGTCCGACATGTAGCTGTGCTATCGACGGTATAGCTCTTGGAGTCATTGGAACACGCAAGCCCCTCTACCACGGCAAGGTGGGCACACACCAGAGGGGCGGAAAGCTATTTAATAGGCTAGAGTCTCGTTTGTTTTTTGGAATTAAACAGACAAATCGTTCTACCAACTAAGAACGGCCATGCACCACCACCCACTGAATCAAGAAAGAGCTATCAATCTGTCAATCCTTACAGTGTCCGGACCAGGTGAGTTTTCCCATGTTGAGTCAAATTAAGCCACAGGCTCCACTCCTGATGGTGCCCTTCCGTCAATTTCTTTAAGTTTCAGCTTTGCAACAATACTTCCCCTGGAACCCAAACACTTTGGTTTCCCGGAAGCTGCCCGTAGAGTCATCAAATCAATTCCTGCGGATCGCTAGCCGGCATCGTTTATGGTCTAAACTCCGATGGTATCTGATCATCTTCGCACCTCTGACTTTCGTTCTTGATTAATGAAAACATTCTTGGCAAATGCTTTCACAGTAGCTAGTCTTGCGATGATCCAAGAATTTCACCTCTAACGCCGCAATACGAATGCCCCCATTTGTCCCTGTTAACCATTACCTCCAGTTTCGAAAACCAACAAAATAGAACCGATGTCTTATTCCATTATTCCATGCACCATTATTCAGGCAGCCAAGGCCTGCTTTGAACACTCTTATTTTTTCAAAGTAAATGCCCCGGCCACCTGGGACGCTCAGCAAAGAGCACCCACAGGAGAGAGCCAGCAGATGGTACGACAGGAACAACGGGCAGTGAACTGGTGCGAGCCGGACCCCTCACCTGCACCTGAGATCCAACTATGAGCTTTTTAACTGCAACAACTTTAATATACGCTATTGTAGCTGGAATTACCACGGCTGATGGCAATAGACCTGACCTCCAATAAATCCTCATTAAAAGGTTTCAAGTGTACTCATTCCAGTTACGGTTCCTTGATAGAGCCTTGTATTATTTTTCGTCACTATCTCCCTGTGCTGGGAGTGGGTAAGTTGCGCGCCTGCTGCCTTCCTTGGATGTGGTAGCCATTTCTCATGCTCTCTCTCCGGAATCGAACCCTGATTCCCCGTTACCTGTTACAAACATGGTAGGCATGTCACGTACCATTGTCATTTCTTCTTCTTCGTTCATCCGGAGTTTTTTTCCGGATGTGATTGCGTTGTGCCTGTTTACAGCAGAGCTGCGTTCTTGCGCCGTTAGGCCGACACATCCGACTTCTGCGGGCATTTGTTGACCGGGTTAACCTTCCCGGGGGTTTCTTAGGACGTTTGACTCTCACTGTTGTGGTATTATCCCCCATCCCAGCTGGTCCATATAGAACAGCCAAAGATCCTGGTCAGCCCTCAAGGGAAGGCAGGGGCAGACCATGGGCATTCCCCGCCATCCAAGGAGGCTTCCATACTTGCAGAGCCGATACATAGCGCTCTGGTACTGGGCTCACCCAAGGAATCGTCACGTCCTGCACATGGCTGCTTAGCCTCACTTCCGTATATTGGGCCTTCCGTTCACCATAGGCTGTTCTTCCGGAAACCAGAAGTATGCAGTCTGCAGATGACATCCACACAGTGAGCTTTCGATTCGGACTTTCCATGTAATGGATTTGCTAGCCAAGCAATATTCCATTTCGTGCCACTAGGACACTTTTCCACCTTTTATGAAGCCCACACAGTGGGCTTTTGATTCAGACTTTCCACGTAATGGATTTGCTATCCAAGCAATATTCCATTTCGTGCCACTAGGACACTTTTCCACCTTTTATTAAGCCCACACAGTGGGCTTTTGATTCGGACTTTCCACGTAATGGATTTGCTATCCAAGCAATATTCCATTTCGTGCCACTAGGACACTTTTCCACCTTTTATGAAGCCCACACAATGAGCTTTTGATTTGGACTTTCCACGTAATGGATTTGCTATCCAAGCAATATTCCATTTCATGCCTCTGGGTCTTCATGCACCTTTAAATGTCAACCTGTATATAGTTAAAGTAATCTGCGGTCAACTTTAGCTTGTTGATATCTCCATAGAGCTTGTCCTCAAATGAAGCAGGTGTGGGCCAAAATATCTTTCTCTGTTCTGCATACGTTGGGCAATCCTGCAGCAAATGTTTTGCTGTCATTTTTCCAGTTCTACAATTACATTCATCGGTATCTCCTATCTTTAGTTTATTGAACAAGTGGTATTTCAGCCTGTTGTGTCCTGTGCGGAGTCTGAAGATTGCTACTTGTTCTCTTCTGTCGAGTTTGTAATATGCATCATCCTTCTGATGGCCTGGATGCTCTGATTCCCATTTGGTTCTATAAGTGCTTTTTATCAACCTCTTTGCCTCATTATAGGTTATGTCTATGTCAGGCTGTGGTAGTCGTCCGCCCTCTTTTGCCAGTCTGTCAGCCTCTTCGTTTCCAGGTATACTGCAATGTGATGGGATCCACTGTATTACAACTTTTTTGGATTTCTGGCATAGACCATGGAGTGCTGCTCTTAGGTCAGTTAGTTCTGTGCTGTTATTGCTCTTCAGTATTGAGACAGCTGACTTTGCATCTGTGAAGATAGCTATTTGCTTCTCTTTATTTTCCTCCATCAGGAGCATTTCTGCTGCAGTTTTCAGAGCCTCTACCTCCGCTTTGAAGTTACTTGAAAATTTTCCAGTTGCCATTGAATGTGTTTTTTTCGCTCCATTTTTTAAATTTAGGAGAATTCCTCCTCCTCCATTCTCTATTGAATTTTTGGCTGATCCATCTGTATATGCATGGGTCCAATTCCTGCTTGGGTAATGTTCTTTTATGTAGTTTAGGGTTATTTCTCTTCTTTCGGTTTCATGCTGAGTGTTCTTTTTCTCAATACCAGGAATGTTTTCTATCATCTCAGGCAGTTGCTGCTGTCTCCAAGCTGGGAACTTGTGTGCATTGTGTATGGGCTTGACTGTTGATATGTTAAGAATAGGATCTGACCTAATCCTTCGTTTTGCAGTTTCTACAAAGTTGCTACGCTTCAGTCTTCCCTTTCCAAAACCATTAAATCTGTTGTACATAGGGTGGTCTGTCAATCTTCTAAATTTTTCTGCTTGTTGCTGGGCTCTGCTATCTCTTCTATCCTGCATTGGTTGTAAACAAGTGATCTTTTCTAATTCATTAATAGGCGTTGTCTTCAGGCTTCCAGTTATGATTCGCATTCCTTGATTTTGGACTCTACTTATTTTGTTAAAGTTTGACTTAGCTGCTGTTGCCCAAGCTGCAATGCCATATTCCAGTACTGGCCTCACCCGCCCAGTATATAACTTCTTGAGAACTTTCTCATCTGCTCCCCATGTTGTACCAGCAAGCTTTTTCATGATTGCCATTCTTTGCCTTGCTCTTGTTCGATTTTTCTCAACCTGTGTCTTCCATGTCAGGCGACGATCAAAGGTGACTCCTAGATAGTTTGGATTTTCTTCATGGTGCAATATTTTTCCATTCAATACCAGCTTAGGTTGCTGAGATTTAGTTGAGAGGGAGAACACTGTGCATGTTGTTTTCTCCTTACTTATCTTCACTAGCCATGATTTTGACCAGTCCTCTAGCGCTAATAGGGCTTGCTGTATTCTGCTGTTAGCTGTACTAATATATTCTTCAGATGTCCATATGGCTAGGTCATCTGCAAAGGATGATGTGTGTACTCTGGCTGGAAAATTTTCCGTGATGTCGTTTATATATGCTAGGAATAATGTTGGTGAAAGAACTCCTCCTTGGGGGACACCTTGCTCCAACAGCATCATTTTGCTGGTTTGTCCTTGTACTTTTGTCCTGGCAGTTCTGTTCTCAAGGTAGTGGCTGATCCATTTGTACATTTTCCCGCAAACATGCATTTTTTGCAGTTTTACTTTCAGTCCTTCCTTCCATACTTTATCAAATGCTTTTTCTAAATCTATCCAGACTGCTAGTGTGTGCTTTTTCTCTTGGAAGGCATCCTCTATTTCCTGAGCTATATAGGTTATTTGATCTTCAGTAGATCTGTACTTTCTGAATCCTGCTTGGTGAGGTGTTAAGAGTTGGTTTTCTTCCAGATGCCATGTTAGCCTGCCATTGATAATGCGTTCCATTAATTTTCCTACACAGCTAAGAAGACTGATAGGTCGATAGCCATTTGGTTCTTCCAGGTCTTTTCCTTTCTTTGGGACTGGTATTAGTATAGCTTCCTTCCATGCCTGTGGGACTATTCCCCTCTTCCAGCTGTAATTTAGGACTGCTAGTAGTTTCTTTTTTGCCTTAGTGCCTAGTCCTATTAGCATTTCATTTGTGATTCCATCCTTTCCTGGTGATGTCTTCTTTTTTAGGGTATTCATTGCCTGTTCCATTTCTTCCATTGTTAGATTTGCCATCATATATTCTGCTGCTGTCTCTGTATATGTATGATGCATCTGTTTATCTTTGATTGCTTTCTTCTGTTCGGCTGTAATATCAATGTGGTTTGCACTGGCATAGTGTTCCATTAGTGCATTTGCAGCTTTTTTTCCTGTAAGCAAGGAATTTCCTTGTTTAATTGTTATTTGTTTGTTTCTAGGTCCTTCATTGTTCATGGCTTTCACTAGTTTCCATAGTTTGTTTCCATCCCTGTCAAAATTCAGGTTTTCTGTTTTTTTCCTCCAACAATCTCTTGTTGTTTGATTTACTGTTCTTTTATATTTTGCTGAGATGGCTTTGAGAGAGATGTTCGCTTCAGTTGTTTGTTCTCTCTCTGCGGTCTTCCTAGCATCTTCAACTTTGTCCTCCAAAAATTGTAGTTCTTCAGTCCAGTATGGTTTGTAATTTTTCCTTGCTCCTCTTGGAATAGACTCAGTGGCTGCCTGTATTATTGCTCTGTTTAGACTTTCCACCATTTGCTTCATGTTGCCATATCGTGTATTTACGTTTTCACAATATTTGTCTGTTAGTATGGCAAATCTGTCCCAATCTGCTCGTTTGTAATTCCAACGGGGCAAAGGCTTTTGCTCCTGTGGAACATACTCCATATTTATTACAAGCTTGATTGGTCTGTGGTCACTACCTGCTAATTGGTCCAGCACATGGCGATCGATTTTGTGGAGGATGTCTCCTGTGCAGAAAGCTAAGTCTGGAGTAGAAGTGGTAATCCATCTTCTGGAGTAGAAGCTCGGTGTGTCATCCGCTTTGTTAAGTAGATGGAGATTTGAGTCTATTTCCCAGTCCTCCACTTCATCTCCTCTTTTGTCAGTATCTGGGTATCCCCATCTTTCTGAACGGCTATTAAAGTCTCCGACAACAATGCAATTTGTGTCAGTTATTTCCATGTTTGAGAGTGTAAGATCCTTATCTGCCGGGCTATATAGATTGTAAATTCTTATTTTCACGTCCTTTATCATTATATCAACACCTATAATTTCCGTTTGGTTGTCAGAGATCACAGATACTTCGCTGCAAGGTATTGTATTTCGTGTAAGTATTACAACTCCTCCTTTATGTCCTTTGCGGTCGAAACGTGTGGCCTGATATCCCTCGACTGAAAATGTGCGATTGGCGTTGAGGTGTGTCTCTTGAATGCATGCCACATCTATTCTATCTTTATGAAGACGCTGTGTTAGGGAGGCTTTCTTGTTATAAACTCCTTCTGCATTCCATTGTAGTATGTTGAGTGTCCGGGGTGTTTGGTCAATAGCTCTTAACCTACTCCTCTGTGCCTTGACTCCACAGCACAGGGGAAGGTGACCACCAGTAGTCATGGGTGGACCCCCTCGAGGCAGGGGGCCCGGCACTATCACCGCCTGATGGGACTTCACGGGATTAGCACCATATCGATTAACTTTCATCTGTGGCATCATGAAATGATAAAGTTACGTTGCACTTCTTTGTCAAGCCTGTGGCTCAGTACATCCGATTTCGACAAGCATTTGTTCGGGATGCTTTCCCTAGCCTTTGACTGTCCCCAGTCTACCTACAAGGCAGCAGGTTTGTGCGTCACTTCGTCTGGTCCCTCTCCCTTGACCTGTCCGACATGGGTGACCCTACCAGTAGCTGTGCTACCGTCGGCATAGCTCTTGGGGTCATTGGAACGCTCAAGCCCCTCTACCTCGTCAAGGTGGACGCACGGCAGAGGGGCCATTGTCATTTGATAGGGCAGACATTTTAAAGTTGCATCGCCAGCACGTAAGGCCATGCGATCAGCACAAAATTATCCAGAGTCGCCAGTGGGAACACCGCGCCCCATGAAGAGCAGCGACGATTGATTTTGAACTAATAAAAGTGCTCTTTCCTCGAAGGTCTGAGCTTGGTAAGCATGTATTAGCTCTAGAATTGCCAGAGTTATCCAAGTAGGATCATTTCATCTAAGGAACCTCGACTGATTTAATGAGCAATTCGTGGTTTCACCGTGAGACAGTGTGAACTTAGAAATGCATGGCTTGTCCTTTGAGACAAGCATATGACTACTGGCAGGATCAACCAGATATCTATCGGACAGACGGACTATTCACGCACACGCAGGCCAAGAGTAGCATCGCTAAAGTGCGCCCTCCCGGTACCCGGTGATACATGCAGAACCACTGGATGCCTACCAACGAGCTTCCAAGCTACACCAGGCAGGACTGACCGAAAAGCTGCACCACT
Source organism: Cepaea hortensis (assembly GCA_963921405.1). Taxonomy (NCBI): domain Eukaryota; kingdom Metazoa; phylum Mollusca; class Gastropoda; order Stylommatophora; family Helicidae; genus Cepaea; species Cepaea hortensis. The sequence continues at coordinate 28,615,783 of OY992892.1, read as the reverse complement.
TGCAGGCCCACTACTCATCAAGAGAGAGTGGGTGCTTATCGAGACTTTGTCGAACGGTCATACAAATTTGCTCTTTTGCCCGCTCAAACCACGACTCAGGCTTCACAATGCGGTTACATTATCGAAACATCTGCCTTGCTAACTTACCTCGGCTGGGAAGATCCCAATTTGGTGCACCTCAGACAACCATCTGAGACAACGAACGCTAGACGCAGGACTGATCTTGCGAATCAGACCAGCCCTTACGTGTGTACATTAAACGTGTTAGAAATCCCTCGGCACGTGGAAAGTGTAAAGAGTAGATGCTGCTGTCCCTTCCCTAGCAAAGTTATATTTCAGCAGTTCACCCACATTCTAGCACATGTACATTGTATCCTTGCCTGTGCTACAGAGTTCATGCATTGAACTGAGATTCTCCTGAAGGAGAAGTCTGAGCACTAATGGATGGTTTTTCAGTGCAGAAAAGATGGTCGTTGAATACTGTCATACAGCTGTGAGTACTCCTACTAAATCTTTGACTATCACTGTTCAAGTCTATAAGTTTGGCTATGTGGAAATTTGCACTGACTGCAGCTGCAATCATCTCCTAATCATCTCATCTCATATTGTTCCTCTTACACCTTGCAATGTCGGGGTGAAGTATAAACAGCGGGTGAGTGCCCGTTCATGGGTTTCGTGTATCGAGATTCCCATGGACTCTATTCCCTCTGTTCATTGTTTACATGGTGGGCCTCTTCCTCTGCTTCCGTTTGGTGTGTACATCATTGCTTGTTTTGATAAACTGTTAGTTGGTAATTTAGTTACATGTCCAAACCATTTGACTTGCTGCCATTTAATAAAATCCAACGCTGCTATAACCCCCACTTTAGTCCTGATTCTTCATTTCTGATTTTCTTTCTTCTTGATACATTGAGTATTCTCAGGAATCTCATTTTTGTTGTTGTGATTTTTCTTTTCTCTTTTTCTGTCATTGTCCAGGTTTGGCATTGGAAGCTTGGAGTTGGTAGGAAGATTGTGTTGTAGATTGCTTTCTTAGTAACTATTTACACATGTTTGTTCTTTTGTATTGGTGCCATTTGTCCAATGCGTTGGTTTGCCTTATTGCATCTATTTTCAATTTAATCTTTTGATTTGCCATTTGATGATATTATACTTCATAGGTACTTGAAGCTCTCTACTTGTTCAGGGGGTGTTCGTTTAGGTGAATCGTTGTTGTCTTTTCTTCTTTGGTTATAGTCATTACATCCGTTTTATTGGTGCTAATTTTCATGTTATGTTCCCTATGCACTTCGTTTAGACTATTCATGTGGTATTATAATTCTGCTTCTGATTTTTATATTAGTGCTTGATCGTACGCAAATAGTTCTTTAATTGTGTAATTTGCCGTTGGTTCTTCTTCTGTGTTCTGCTCATCATGCTGTGTTCTTGTGGTCTCTGTTTGGCTGGTTTCTTTACATATGTTGTCTGTATAGGCTATGAATAAGAGAGGGGACAGGACACAGCCTTGTCATACTCCGAATCTTATGGTGAAGTGTTCTGAATGTCCTCCATTTGTTCTCGCTATGCATTCACTGTTGTATAAGCTTCTACACAAGTTTGTTAGATGTGTGCTCACTCCATATCGTTTAAGGATTTCCCACAGCTTGTTTCTATCTACTCTATCAAACGCCTTTTCTTGGTCGACAAAGGCTAAGTAGAGTGTTTCATTAAATTCAGTTGATATTTCTATAAGTTGTCTCAGAGCAAAAATGGCATCTGTGCATCCTTTGTTTTTCCTAAATCCAAGTTGTATTTCACTTAGCTGGGGTTCTTCTGTAGTTCATAATCTTTTCTCAAGAGTTGCAGATGCAAAATTGACCTATTACTGCAATGCGACTACACAATTTGCAAGTCTATGCAAAATATTTGTAAAATTCTAATGAGTTTACACATATTTTATGAGCAATCTCGCTTAGCATTACAAATATTTGTCAGTTACTTTACCTTGTGTACCAAGAAGCAATCGCTATAAACAGAATTTCTAGGAACATCAGTCGCAAGCAGTGGTTAATTGTAAATACTTATTTTATTGTTTATTGTCCCTGGTAAAAATAAGTTTAGGCTGTTATATAGTTGACCTGATAAGTGCAGAAAGACAGTTAAATTGGCATGTGCATTTTCACAGAAGTTGATTAAATTACCCATAGTTTTGTGGAGATTTTACAGTTCCTTACTGTAACACATGCTCAGTAATGCACATTTTATTCAACTCCGGAAGTTAATGAGTTCAGTAACATCCTTTTTTGTTGATTTTAGAAAGTAAAGGCTGACTTAAATACAGCAAAGTACATTTGAAATAATTTACCGTGAAAAAATTAACTTCAATAAAAGGGGTTTCTTGAATAATTTTAACTAGACACTAGCTTAATAAGAACTCCGGGTTCTTCTCCGGGAGACCCGGGTTCAAATCCTCGATAAGGTGTGGATTTTTTTTGTCAGGGGCAAAAAGAAAGTCCTAACCTGCACAGTTTGCAGCGACTGCACTAGCCAGGCGGCTTTATGTCCTCAGGCTCAAGGCCCCTCCCTCCATCCCCACCCTACACTGCAAGGTACTATAGGCAGTAGATGACAGATGACAGTTGGTGAGGGAATCATTGATTCTAGGCATAGTTTTAGTAATGATGATGATTAAAGACGGATGAATAATGTGGGGAGTGCTGCTGCTGTTGCTGCTGCTGCTGCTGCTTCTTCTTCTTCTTCTTCTTCTTCTCCTCCTCCTACTGCTCCTTCATCGTTCATCAGGAATGTTTGTTTTGGGCGTAATTGTGTTGTGCCTGTTCACAGCAGAGCTTCAATATTTTCACGCCTTGAGGTATATTAGGTACATGGTGCTAACCCCATATTTGTATAGACCAACTGGCACCTGACAGGTGATGCCATAAATATACTGGTCACCTTCCAAAAACATTTTCTCGTCACCATTTTAGGTAAGGTCAAAATGTGCTACGATGAGGATGTGAACACATGAGCACTGGAGTGTCAAGCAAGCATACTTGCCACTGCTCCACCACGGCTCTCTAATGCAGGGATAGCAGGCAAGCATTACCATGGCTCTCTAATGGAGGAGGAGGGGTAGCAGGCAAGCATACTTGCCACTGCTCCACCACGGCTCTCTAATGCAGGGATAGCAGGCAAGCATTACCATGGCTCTCTAATGGAGGAGGAGGGGTAGCAGGCAAGCATACTTGCCACTGCTCCACCACGGCTCTCTAATGCAGGGGTAGCAGGCAAGCATTATCATGGCTCTCTAATGGAGGGCTGGCAGGCAAGTGTCAATTGAAATGAAGAAAAGACTGCTTAAGAGCTAAATTGAGCCAATCCTGATGTGTGGAAACACATCATGGACATTTAGCAAACTAGTGAGGAATTATGTGAAGTTGCAGAGATGTGGTTTTATAGAAATATTATGAGAACAATTGGACGGATAAAAAAAGAGTAATAAAGATATCTTGAAAGTAAACTCACAAAGAGAACTGGTTACTCACATCAGAAAAAGACAGTCCACATTCTTTGGGTTATTATAGTAACGTGTCATTCACACACACTGTATGTTAGAATGAACACCAAAATGTGAGGTTTGGTAGGTGTCTTTTCCTAGTGACAAATGTAAGGGTTAATTTGTTTGTAAATATTACATTTAATTAGAAGTGATGAGCATGTAAGAAGGGGAAAAAGAGAAGCCTGTAAAATGTCATTCATAAAATTGTTTTTCTCTCAGAATGAAGGTCAAGCCTCAGTATCTACTCGTGGAAAATGTCAAAGGATTTGAAGTTTCTGAGGCTCGTAAAAAACTGATCATTTGTCTAGAGAGATGTGGCTATACTTACCAGGAGTTTCTGCTCACTCCTTTACATTTTGGAATCCCAAACTGCCGTCTGCGATATTACCTGATAGCCAAAAGGGAAAAGCCCTTCAATTTTAATGTACAACCACAGGTTAGTTTGATGGGTACTAAATGTTAAGTAATAATTTAATGATCACATGGCCAGGTGTGTTAGTAACATATTCATAAAGGTAATTCCGTGACTGATACTGCCCTAGAACTGTGAAATGCTAACTGTTCCACATATCCAGGCCTAGCTTTGTGAGTTGGTGTAATCAGCTGCCTTCCTTGCCACATTGCCCTTGTTCAGCTCATGTAAAGATTCTAAGACATGAACAACCACTAAGGCAGTGGTTCTCAACTGGTGGGGAATTTTCTCCCCCCCCCCCCAGGGGGGAATTCTAGGGTTTCCAGGGGGGGGGGGGGAATGAAGATCATTTCAAGATCGCGTTAATACAAGAACCGATTACTTGATATTTAGCTAGTTAGTTAGTTAGTCGCAGTTCCAACTTCACAGCAACTTGATATTGCTTTTCCCTTCATACTTTACATTTATGCATGTCTCATCCTTCTAAAATTAATTTTATAAAGTAAGTAGACCCACAAAACATGTTTTATGTGGATGTCTAGACCTGTTTTAATATATTTACCTTCCATTTTTACGTATACTGTGTAGGGGTAGGGGGATTTTTAGGTAGGAAACATGAAAGGGGGAGAATGATGTTCTGAAAATATGGTGAAGGGGGGCACGGGCCAAATTTTTGATAGGAAGGGGGGGGGGGGATGAAGTTCTGAAAATATGGTGAATGGGGGGCACGGGCCAAAAAAGGTTGAGAACCACTGCACTAAGGTAAGTACTAAAAGGCAAATGCTGGACCAAGGACAACATTTATATAGCACAAATCTATCAATACGATTGGTTAATGTAAGCAGAACAAGACAGTCTGCTGTGGAATGGAATCAGGAAGCTTCATGATCATTGAGCACAATACACAGGAAAATTTGAGAAACTGAGTTATTCTTATTGCATAAAACAGTACTACTGATTATGAAATCATAGCATATTGTGATATTATTGGGCACAATACACGGGAAAAGTTGAGTGGCTGAGTTATTCTTGCGGCATAAAACAGTACCTAATGATTATGAAATCACAGCATATTGTGGCATAAGACAGTACCTAATGATTATGAAATCACAGCATATTATGGCATAAAACGGTACCTAATGATTATGAAATCACAGCATATTGTGGCATAAAACGGTACCTAATGATTATAAAATCACAGCATATTGTGATATCCAGCACCTGACATTGGCTATAAGGTGCTAGCCACATGTACACAGGCTTATTCTTGTGCTTAATTTGTTCACTACTTTGGGATTTAAATTTACAATCTCAATCTTTGTGATCCTTAGTACTAATTTTCTCTTGTCATTCTAATACAGTTTTTATGAGTGACTTATGTATTATTATCATGTATTATGTATTAAAAAAATAAAAACAAATTGTCCTGAAGCAGTTTCTACAAGAAACAAATGAAAACCATAAATTGATTAGAGAAGTTAGACATAAACAGTCAAGTTTATTATCGCACATTATGCAGAGAGATCTTGAAAACTTAGTGACAACTGGCAGAATTGAATGAACGAACAAACTTTATTTTCAGAGAGTAACAAATTGGGCACGCAGGCCTGTTGTACATTCGGCCCTTCCAATAACTCATCTTTCATTCATCAATAGTGCATGATACATTCACATAGAAAAGAAAACATTGTCATATGAATGTCGTAAACACAAACAATGCATATTACCATGTTATGAGGCACATTCCCCACCCACCCACACATTCCCCCACACACACATTCCACACCCACACACACATCCCCACCCCTCCCCCCCATCACAGACAAATCCCATTTGAATTGATGGGGAACGAGCAGGGGGGGGGGGGGGGGGGTAACCACATGGCTATCTTGGGATAAGAACACAAAGCTGATCTAAGAATGTTGGTCATGTGAGATGGTAAACTATGAATGCCCAGGCTTATTTGCATGATGATGATGATATGTTTTAAATAAATGTTAGTCTTAATATAAGGTACTATCTAACATGCACCAATATTTGTATTGATAAAATAATGTTACGTAAATATTCTCCAATAATCATTTTCAGATACTCACACATTTGCCGAAGTACGAGATATCACTACCAGTGGCTGGCACAGAAGATAGTGAGGCTACCAGCCAAAACAAATCAACACGGATTGCATCTACGGAGAAAGTGAACTTGTCACCTCGACACTGCTCTAATACTGTGAGCGAAACCCATTGTGAACATATAGAACAGATGCCTTTAGAATCCAACAGCTGTAGTGTGATGTCAGGTCAAGAACCTCACACTAGGCTTTCAGACCCCTGCCTGTTTGAAACTGATCACTTAAACTCACATACTGGCACAACATTATCTGCCGGAACATTTGAAGTTGGGCAGGATAACATTGAGACGGCCAAGAATAACTCATTTGAACTGAAAGATGCTGGTCGCAACATGAGGTACTGTGAAGATGATGATGATGTCATTAATGCAAACAGTCAGCCATTGTCGGAGTTTATGGAGCATTTGTCTGTGGATGAATTAGCAGACTATTGGCTCACAGACAAGGAGCTGAGGCTCTTTGTCATCATGGATGTTGTGTTTCCAGCCTTAAAGAAGTCAACATGCTTTACAAAAAGGTATATCCTGCTTTATCATTGTGATATGGTCTGTGGCATGTACATGTATGAAAACCAACACATCTGCATCCACTCTTCCCCCAAAGAGCATACTGTAACCACCACACATTTAGATACAGTGGAAACAGATTAAAAGGTAGAGCACGCAAGCCGTTGATGAGTAAATCAGCCGAGGCAACACAGACACACAGCACACACTAGAGCCTCGTGCAGACAGCTCTTCCTAGCCTGCCACTGAAAAGTAGAAGTGAAGTGAGGAGGTGTTCCGCTTTCTTCCTTCTATTGCCATTGAGGTTTCACTTGTTTGACCTTCACAAACCAGGTCACAACATAAGATGAGGTGACCACACCTTCCCTTCCCGAGGCACTGGTCACACAAATGAAGTCCTTCCTCTATTAGGGATGTGATTGTACCATGCTGGACAGCTAGTGTACTATTTCATTGTTAGGGACATATTGCCGTGTTTAATTTTCTTAGACTGCGTTATTCAGACCACAAGTGCAATTTGTTTAGAGACCCCTGGGGATCATTGCTGGAGCTGCGGAGTTCATGCTTCCTGCCATAGTCTTGGCAGACGACTTGCCATCCTATGGAGAGAGACCCAGCCAGATGTGGGGAAACCCTATGCAGTGAAGTCGATCTCTGGCCTTGAACTTGACTCCTATCCCTGTATAGTATTTGGCTTTCATATTTTCTAGTCACACGGGAGTGCCTGAAGATAAACATACTTAACTTTCTTCTAGTTTGTTTCACATTATATTTAATTTGTATCTTCACTGTTTGTTTTAATTTGGTGATTCTTTTATAGCTTCCTGTACTTTAGCCTATCTTTATTCTTTTGCTTGCAAACTCTTTTTGTAAATGTACATGTTCATATTTTCCAGATATGGCCATTATGTTGATGGGGCAGGTTCTGTAGTTCAGATGTCATCTAATGTGGAGGTAACAGTTTTTCTTTACATTTGGGAAATCACAATATTTCTGTCTGTCTATGTCTGTCTATCTGTCTAATTTTCTCTCTCTCTCTCTCTCTCTCTCTCTCTCCCTCCCTCCCTCCCTCCCTTCCTTCCTTCCTCCCTTCCTTCCTCCCTCCCTCCCTTCCTCCCTCCCTTCCTTCCCCCCTTATCCTTTTCCGCCTTTCCCCTTTCTCTTCTTTCTCTGTCTGTCTGTGTTATTTGTTTCCTTTTTTTTTCACTGCACTGTTTACAATATCATCAGCGTTTTTTCTTTAAAAAAAACAAACCATGTCATCACAAGTTCCTCCATTTCATGATCAACTTGACCTTGTAACTGAAACAAACAAGAAGAGATTTCACTGGTTACTTGTTATTTTGTACTAATTGTATCTTTGTGTTTTCATTACAGGATGTCAGACGGGCCAGCGAGTTTAAATCTTGTGTTGTGAAACTCAAGAATCGCTCAGAATGGGGTGATGCTGAGTTGAATATACTCAGGAAATTACAGCTGCGGTACTTTACACCGAGAGAAGTTGCCAATTTATTGTGCTTTCCACCTCAGCTGGAGTTCCCGCCAGGACTGTCCAGAATACAGAAATACAGGGTATTAGGAAACAGCCTGAATGTTCATATTGTAGCAGAACTGATCAAGCTGATGACTCAAGAAGTTACCACGTGAGATGTGTGCATGCAGCAGTGAGGACAGAGACATTCATGACACAAGTGTTGAATAGTAAGGAAGAGAAGTAAACATGTGAGACAAAAAGATGCAATAAAGCTATGAATACCAGATACCACTTGAAGTTGTTTTTCATAGGAAACGAACCCAATAATGCCATACTCAGGCAAACTTCCCTCTTCCCAACCCTCATGATCTCTGGATAGTGATTCCCTCTGAAGTGTAAAACATAGTGTTGACCCTGTAGTCAAATACTGGCCACATTTTAACATGAAAAAACTGAACTACAAGCAGTATTTTAGCACACATGGATTCTGAAGCATGCAGATTAAAATTCTCGCCAGTGCAGAAATACAGGGCATTAGGAAACAGTCTCTCACCAGTGCAGAAATACAGGGCATTAGGAAACAGTCTCTCGCCAGTGCAGAAATACAGGGCATTAGGAAACAGTCTCTCGCCAGTGCAGAAATACAGGGCATTAGGAAACAGTCTCTCGCCAGTGCAGAAATACAGGGCATTAGGAAACAGTCTCTCACCAGTGCAGAAATACAGGGCATTAGGAAACAGTCTCTCGCCAGTGCAGAAATACAGGGCATTAGGAAACAGTCTCTCGCCAGTGCAGAAATACAGGGCATTAGGAAACAGTCTCTCGCCAGTGCAGAAATACAGGGCATTAGGAAACAGTCTCTCACCAGTGCAGAAATACAGGGCATTAGGAAACAGTCTCTCGCCAGTGCAGAAATACAGGGCATTAGGAAACAGTCTCTCGCCAGTGCAGAAATACAGGGCATTAGGAAACAGTCTTAATGTTCATTTGTAGTAGAACTGATCAAGCACTGTGTGGAAACTTTTCTAGTATCAATAGGGGGAACTCAGGGGACTGATAGATCATTTCATGTTATTGAAGGTGGTCCCTGAAGCCAATCAGTCCAAGCCTTACAAAGTTATACTCCATCATAAGGTGAGTGAGTTAGTTACACTGCTTCATCAAGCCTGTAGCCCAGTGCATCCAATGTTCATAGGTATTTCTTTTGGATTTGCCTTCTACGAGATCTGAGCATTGAAGAAAACCCATTAAAAGTGTCATGACTCAGAAACTGAAACAATTTGGCCGAAAGAAGTGTCACAGCGGTTTACAAGGAACAGTCGTGGAAGGCATGATTCCTGGAAGAAAGAGCAGAAGACAACCAAGCTGGACATGGACTCAGGACTCGGGTTCCATACTCTGCTAGTTTCCCAACCTCAAGCATTGGAGTTTTTATTTTGGCAGTAAGCTTCCTATTCTCACTGACTTTCTTTGTTAACATGTTAATTGTTGTTGCCGCCTTACCAATCCTGATGGACAGTACTAACAGCTGGCAGACATCTTGTGTTTGAAAATGCTGGAGGTAGGGAAACTAGCAGAGTATAGAACCTGGTAGGCTGGTGGTGATGAGAGCAATGTTCTGCACTACATGATGATCATGTGTTTAAGTCCCCAGTTTACCTGAAAAGCTCCAGGCTTTTGTGTCTCTTATAATCTGATCCCCACCCATTGACCTGTCTAACTTGTGAAACCTGCCATCAGCATGGTTGAAGGGGGGGGGGGGGGGGAAGAAAGCCCCTTTGTCTTTGCATGAGCAGGGAAGATGGGTAAAAGGATATTTTAAAATGCCAATCAAGATTGTGTTTATACAGAAATCAGCTGAGAATCGTGGAATATTATTAATATATTAAGTTAATAGTACACTGGCTTGCCAGAACATTTGTTTGAGGTCAATCCTTAGTTGAATAAAAAGGGATTCTTTTCTGGCTGAAAAATTGTAGAGATAGCACAGTCTTGTTGTAAGTCTATAGATTTCTCTAGAAAGAAAAGACGGCGAGGAAGAATGCTAACTACTACACTATAACATGGTAAATGTAAACCGTCACGAAAATAACCTCAAGGTGCCTATACGGCATATTTTTACTGGTACTAGTAGTTTTATTACTACTACTAGTATTTCAGCTACTTATCCTGCTGCTGCTGCTTTGATTTATGACAGTCTATTATTAATGCATGCCCTTATAACATACAAGAATACTTGTATCTTGTATACATGAATCAAAGTAAGTTTGTTAGAAAGAAAGACTTGGGAGGAAAGATTGGAAGATAACGTTCTACCAGTAACATCCCTTCAGTGCTATCTTGTGTTGAGTGTCCCAGATCAGGGTGACCAGATCGCCGTGATAAAAAAAAAAGCCACGTCGTGAAATAAAAAAAGCCAAAATAAAGCCAATTATTGTCCAGTAAAAATGAAAAAGCCAAACATTGCCCAGTAAAAAGATATATTTAAAATATACTTACATCACATGAAGACCTCTTCTTCAAATAAGTATTCCTCTTCATTGTTGAGAAATTCAGTACTGGATTCATTATAGTGTGTTTTTTTTTGGTTGCCTCAATATAAAATTCAATATCTCAGTAACGGGCTGAGATAAAATGATGAGATTTAGTATATAACGTTATCATTATGTCCACCCAACAAAACAATTTTTGTTCTGGAGATTTTACAGCAGATTTTAAAGTTAGCTTATATACGGTATATTAATTATGACTTAAAGATTACGACCATGATTTTAACAGTTTTACAGCTTCCCCAAGATTCGACCCAAATTATTCAAAATTTTCACGTGACTTTCGTTTTCAAACAAACAGCGCGAAGATTCAGAGGCGTCTCCAAATGTGGGTTCTTTCATGAAACGTGATTATATAAATAAACTAGCTGACAAGGCCCGGTTTCTGGTGGAAATCAATCAATCAATCAATCTATCTATCTATCTGTCTGTCTGTCTGTCTGTCTGTCTGTCTGTCTGTCTGTCTGTCTGAATGTCTGTCTGAATGTCTGTCTGAATGTCTGTCTGTCTGAATGTCTGCCGGTCGGCTGACCCATCCACCTACCCACCGACCCACCGACCTACCGATATCTATCTATCTATCTATCTATTCTATCTATCTATCTATCTGCCTGCCTGCCAGCCCGACCACCCACCCACCGACAGACCGACCGACCTACCGATATCTATCTATCTATCTATCTATCTATCTATCTATCTATCTATCTATCTGTCTGTCTGTCTGTCTGTCTGTCTGTCTGCCTGTCTGCCTGCCGGCCCACCCACCCACCCACCGACCGATCGACCGACGTACCGATATCTATCTATCTATCTATCTATCTATCTATCTATCTATCTATCTAATCTATCTAATCTATATGTCTGTCTGTCTGCCTGCCTGCCGGCGCACCCACCCACATACCGACCGAACGACCGACCGACAGATATCTATCTATCTATCTATCTATCTATCTATCTATCTATCTATCTATCTATCTAATATATCTATCTATCTGTCTGTCTGTCTGTCTGCCTGCCTGCCTGCCGGCCCACCGACCAACCGACCGACGTACCGATATCTATCTATCTATCTCTATCTATCTATCTATCTATCTATCTATCTATCTATCTATCTAATCTATCTAATCTATCTAATCTATCTGTCTGTCTGTCTGCCTGCCGGCCCACCCACCCACATACCGACCGACCGACCGACAGATATCTATCTATCTATCTATCTATCTATCTATCTGTCTATCTGTCTATCTATCTATCTATCTATCTATCTATCTATCTATCTATCTATCTAATCTATCTAATCTATATGTCTGTCTGTCTGCCTGCCTGCCGGCGCACCCACCCACATACCGACCGACCGACCGACAGATATCTATCTATCTATCTATCTATCTATCTATCTATCTATCTAATATATCTATCTATCTATCTGTCTGTCTGTCTGTCTGTCTGTCTGTCTGCCTGCCTGCCGGCCCACCCACCCTCCGACCGACGTACCGATATCTATCTATCTATCTATCTATCAATCAATCTATCTATATATCTATCTGTCTGTCTGTCTGTCTGTCTGTATGTCTGTCTGTCTCTCTGCCTGCCTGCCGGCCCACCCACCCACATACCGACCGACCGACCGACAGATATCTATCTATCTATCTATCCATCTATCTATCTATCTATCTATCTATCTATCTATCTATCTATCTATCTATCTATCTATTTATCTATCTATCTAATCTATCTGTCTGTCTGTCTGCCTGACTGCCTGCCTGCCGGCCCACCCACCCACCAACCGACCGACCGACCGACCTACCGATATCTATCTATCTATCTATCTATCTATCTATCTATCTATCTATCTATCTAATCTAATCTATCTGTCTGTCCTATCTATCTAATCTATCTGTCTGTCCTATCTATCTAATCTATCTGTCTGTCTGTCTGCCTGCCTGCCGGCCCACCCACCCATTAACCGACCGACCTACCGATATCTATCTATCTATCTATCTATATATCTATCTATCTATCTATCTATCTATTTATCTATCTATCTGCCTGCCTGCCGGCCCGACCACCCACCCACCGACAGACCGACCGACCTACCGATATCAATCTATCTAATCTATCTGTCTGTCCTATCTATCTAATCTATCTGTCTGTCTGTCTGCCTGCCTGCCCACCCACCCACTAACCGACCGACCTACCGATATCGATCTATCTATCTATCTATCTATCTATCTATCTATCTATCCATCTATCTATCTATCTATCTATCTATCTATCTATCTATCTAATCTATCTGTCTGTCTGCCTGCCTGCCTGCCTGCCGACCCACCCACCGACCCACCGACCCACCGACCCACCGACCGACCGATCCACCCACTCAGCCAGCCAGCCAGCCAGCCATCCATCCACCCACCTATCTTTCTGCCTACCTACCTACCTTTCTGTCTGTCTGTCCGGGCCGCATCATTCATTTTATTCGGAGACTGCCGAGGGTCGTCGCTGGAGCTACGGAGTTCGTGCTTTGTGCGACGCTTTCCGCGCTGCGGAAAGAAACTGAGCCATATGGGATAAAAACCCTGTGCAATGCAGCCGATTCTGTCGACTGTAAGCTACTTCTTTGATTGCACCCACTCCCATACGAATCCAGATACGCCTTTGTTTGTCATCTGAATTTGCAGGTCCTCATTACCGTAAACATAACATTTTTAACAAGAAATCACTAGTTGTTAAGCAAAACATCAAAGGAATGATGCCGCTTTTAATGATTTAAGTTGTTTTGGGACCTATCAAAGACATATTCCTTGGGTGGGGGTAAATATAAGACGGCTGGAAAAATTTCATAACGATGCAACAGATAGTTTTCAAAATAATTGATCTTGAATGACGGCATAAATTTCCGGACAGACTATAGAATATGCAATTCCAGCTTTGAAATCATTCAACATTTTGGATGAAGGAACAAATTCATTACAGCACTTGTTTGAAGATAATAGTTCTGCTCTAATTCTAATAATTGCTTCTAAGAGAGACAGCTGAAGTCTATTCCTTGCTTTGGTTTTTATGCATGTGAAAAGAGAGAACATCCTCTCCACTGCAGCATTGCTAATAGGTGTTATTAAGCAAGTAAGAGCAAAAGAAGCAAGCTCTTTAAATTGGGGATGTTTCATGACTCCTTACCAGAACTGCTCTGTATCTTTAGGCAGTCCATTTTCTTTAAATTGTTCTTCTTCCTTCCAATCTATAAAAGGCAATTTTCTGTATTGTTCTTCAATAATTGTGTGGTGGTTTTCTTCAGCCAAATTCAAAAAGGGCAATTTCGAAAATAATGGTCTAGAAGCCTGGTTTAAGATTATTCCAGGGCTAAAATTTGTTAGATCTTTAAATATATATATTTCTTGCTGAAGGAAGCCGCTTTCTAACTTGATCAAGTGCTTCTTCTAGCATGGATAAGCATCTTTCTTTGAGATCTAAGACCTCTTGTTGGCAATTAATTTTCGTATCAGAACTTTTCTGAATGTAGTTATCACACTCTGACAGGAATTTGATGCCAAAATCAACATTAGAAATATCTTTTTTCTTATTATTGGTATCATAAATCCTACTATTAAGACTCTTATAATGAAAAAATAGTTCTTCATGTAATTCGTGAGGGTCTGCCTTACTTTTCTGAAAAAGGCTATTTAATCTTTCGAATTCCTGCATAATAGGGGTTGCAAAATGAAAATAAAGGTAATTTCTTTGATCTAGAAGCATTTCCTTCCGAGTGTGTTTTGGTTGGGGGATCAGGTGAGGGCAGTGTGTGTGGGTGGGGGATGTGCGGGAGGGGGATGGATCGGTTGGTGGGGTATGTATGTGTCCCTTGGTGTGCGTGTGTGTCGGTAGGTGGGGGTGTGTATGTGTCCCTTGGTGTGCGTGTGTGTGGGTAGGTGGGGGTGTTGTGTGGGTGGGGTGATGTATGGATAGGTGGGAGATGGGCTTCATAACATGGTAATTAGCCTTGTTTATGTTTACAACTTTCATTTCACAATGTTTATTTTATCTTCCTATGTAAATGTATAATGCTCTTGATGAACGAAAGACGAGTGATTGGAAGGGCCGAATGTAAGACGGGCCTGCGCGCCCAATTTGTGACCCTAATAAAGTTGATTTGATTTTGATTTCCTTTATAAGTCGTGACTTAAATTTAATGTCATAATTTGCTAATTCAACAGAAATAAAATAAGCCTTCAGTTCTTCCCAATTCATTAGAACGTTGAACATTACTTTTCCCCGGACAAGCCAGCGAGTAGAAGAAATTTTCTCAAAAGGAAGTGGTGCAGTTCTAGCTTGCTGAAATTCTGTCGATGAGTTCATAATTTTGAATAAATCTTTAAATGCTTATCGTCTTAGATTGCTATGTCTAAACCAATTTGGTATTTCTGTCAGCAAAAATCCAATGTTTGAAGGTAGTTTTGACACTGCATATTTGATGCACAATGCTAATGAATTGCAAACACACTTAAACTGAACACATGAAGGAGATACATCTGTCATTCTGGACCAAACTGAATTGTTGCATCCAACCATACTGGAAGCACCATCGGATGCAAAACCTGTCAGAAGTCGGGGTGCCCCACCGGCTAGATGAAAGTATTATTCACTAGCGAGCAAACCCAAATAGTCAGAAACTGACTAGGGACAAAATCTATATGGCTGAACTATAGATTAGGCCCATGAATATCCAACGTACAGCTCGAAGTGGCTCGTTACAAAATTGAAATAAACTGTGCTGAATATTCGCCAAGGAATAGGAAAGAGAATGTTAGCTAGGATAGATTTTTAAGTCTGAATTAAAGTTTAAGGACAACTATCCTAGTACAGGTTTTTCTCCCTGACTGCTCCTTTCCTTGGTGTGTAAGTGAACCCCCACGAATGTACACAACAACACGTATGCACAATTGGAAAAAATATAATGACAGAACTATGAGTTACAATACTACAACATTTATTTGCTAATCATAACAATAGACATAGGATGATTGTCAATATGAGGATGATGAAATCATATACATATTGATATTGATGACAAACATTACGTAACTTTACTTGTTACTTGATCTATCTGGATCTGTGGTCCAGATCCCCACTCTCCAGTAGACTCAAAAAAGAAAAACAGCTTGCCGGTATTCTGACGATCCTGTCAGTCCTGACACTCCTAGTCAGTAGTCTCTAGTCTTGAGATCTATAACATAGGTGCTCCTTGTGAGAGCTGTTCTGAAGTCAGACTTAATCTAAAGGGAAAAAGTCTAGCAGGTTTTTTTTATACCTAGCCTAGCAGTAGACACTTATCTCCCCGGAATTCCATTCATAAATTCTTCTTATCTCCCCCTGACGTTAATTGCAATTATCTGTCTGTCCAGTCATAAAAATTCTTTCTGCATGCACACTAGCCTTCACACCTGTGGGTCTGACCATTATTAGCCCCCTAAGTCTTATCAGTGATTTCACACCTTGCGCCTCTAGTCTCTACCAGATGGGGCCAGCCATCGCGGTTGGGCGATTTCCTAGCTATGCTTATCAGGTGTCATGTCAAGGGAACAATTAGGTTCTCATGGTCAACAGCCAGTTTACAACTCTGTTGGTAAACCAGGTTTGCTTGCATCATGCCTGGTTGGTTTTAATTACTATTCAGTCCCCTGAGTCTGCCCTCCCCTCTGGCTGGATTGATAAGACTGTGAAACTGATCTGGGGGTGACCGGTACTGGTGTCAAATTAACTTCCCAAATAGAAAGCCATTCCTGGTGGTTGTTTACTTGCAGGTTTTGCAAGCTTACGTCAAGACAGTATAGCCTTGAATATAGAGAAAACAGTTTTGTTCGTCTGTTGATCCTCTACATGGCCCATCAAAAGTGAACCGAAAATTGTTCTGGGAAGTAAAGGCTGCCAATTCGTGACAGAGCTTCCCCTTAAAAAAAAGTTTCTGCCAGAAATCTTTTGTCAAGCATGCCGTACATCCCAGAATAATGCCTAAGCCCTCTCCGCTCTGTATCTGCCTAACGGTTTCCAATATTCCTTGTGGCAGTGGGTTGTCCTGCATCTGCATAAAGAAGTTCCATTTCCATACTCCCAGGATACTTTGGATAGGTCCTTGTACCTGGTTTTCGGCCGGGATTCCATGCAATAGCTTGGTAAAATCCGGTAATTGTCAGGAGGTTGTAATTTTACCCTTCTGGGAAAGATCACAATCAACGGGATTCTTCGGCGCCTCTGGCCAACGGTCTTAGTCCACTCCCTCGCGTGATTTAATCCTTTCAGCCGAGGATGTACCCGTAGTGAGGTCTTGCATAAGCTGGCCACAGCAAAGCTTGTCTCCGTGATTTTCCTCCATCCATTATAGATTCTTAACTGATCCATCAATATCTTCCTTTTGAAAGGAATAATGTTACACATCATGGTCCCATGATATAAATTCAACTGGCGCTTTCCTCCTTCAAAGTCGGGCGTAACAATCGTCCCTCCTCGGTGTCGCGGTTTCTTCCCCTGATAATCAGTTAATGGGCTGAGTTTCTCTACATTAGAGTTTCTTGTAAAAACCGTGTTAGAAATTGAATTTATTGTGCCAAGTTGTCATGCCTTGAGAGATAACATAGTTACTCCAGGGCGATAAAGTGGTGTTACTTTTGAATAAAGTATCCACAAATAGCTGATATACTCCTATCAAATCGACCTGACTGAAGGGTAGATTGAGTCCTAAGAGTGTTGATTCCAAACCACTCTTGACTTCTGTTACTTCAGGTCCCTGTTGCTGGAATTCCATAATGTCAGCTATTGAGATGATAGGCGTTTCTTCCTTCATCTTGTGCAAAGAATTTTCTTCTTTAGCAACTACAGACAATGTTGTCTGCACAATATCAGAGTCCATATTCTGGCTCATGACAATTCCCTGTGTTTCCTGAGTCTCCGAACTGGTATACTGTGAGATAACAACTGGAAATGTTCCCTGGTCTGGATGTTCCTCTCTGGTCGTGCTTTCATGGGCTAAGTCCAGTTGAGGTAAATCCTGTGGTGGGCTGTCTAAGCAATCCATCACAATAGGTAAATGATTTGAACTGAGATCTAGTGTCTTGTTCTGAGCTGCAGCCTCAAAGATCACAAGGGGTTCCGGGTCTTCCTTCATCCCTCTGTCAGTCAAATTTAATCCCACTTCATCCTCTCCTGAGCTGAAGGGAATAATAAAGTCGGTTACCTTTCGATCTCCGACCTCCTTAAAAGATGTCCTCAGGTCATCTTCCTCTTGAGTTTCACCTCTCGTTGAAGTAAAATGAGATTCCTGGGAGTCTTGTACTGGCGGACCAGTTAAACCACATATCTTGTGGTACGAACAGTTGTCCTCTGGGTAACTGTTAGTAGGCAAATTATCTGAACTGATAATTAGTGATTCTTCCCGCGTTGCAGTAATGAGATTCACCTGGGATTCAGTTACTTCCTTCCTCCCTATTTCAGTCAGATGTAATTCCACTTCGTGATTCTGTAAACAGAAGGGAATGTGAGAATCGGCTAGGTCTCCGCCTGCGACCTCATTAAAGGTTGTCTTCAGTTCCTCTTTCTCTCGAGATTCATTCCTCGTAGAAGTTAAGTGGTTTTCCTGAAGGTCCTGTACTGGCGAACCAGTGAGACCACAATTTCCGTGGTGCAAACAGTTATCACGTTTGTGACTGTTTGAAGTGCCCTTGGCACGTTTCTTCTTCCCTCTTTTCCGTTTAGGACTGGGTCAAATGAGAACCTGTAGTTCCCGGTCCACTAACTCTGATTCCGCGGTGGGTGGCAAAGATGTCCCTTCCTTCCTGGTTGGGTGAGCATCCATATCTCCTACCTTATGTTCCGCTAGAAAGGTTAGCTTCTCTGCATTGACTGCTTCCATATGCGTTTTCTCCATCTTTACTCCTTCAGTTTTGCTACGCTCTTGTGCTTCAAAGAACTCATCATCTTCTTTAAACATAATTTCTTCTTCTTGGTCCCACCATTCTAACTCTGCTATGATATATGTTTCTAGTTGCTCCCCCTTTAAGCCTTCTCTTATGCCCCACCCTCTCGCCGTCTCTGAGAAATCTGCGCGCGCCTTCATGTCCTCTTCGAGATTCCGGTAACGTAAGGCCATAATTGCAAATGACTATATTCCGGTAAGCTCCTATGTATATATCAAAAATCAGATCTACTAGAAAGACAAGAGTTAACTACTGACAGTCTACACTATCCAATGTGTATAGTTTAGCCTCAGCAGTGAAAGACAACTGAAAATAATATTCAAAAGTAGTACCTGGTGACAGCAGTGAAGTAAGTGTGAAAGATATACTACACAGTAATCAACAGTAATATTTACCTAAATAAACATTAAAATGCACTGCATACATGTCAAAATGAACATGGCATATATTAGCATAAAATTGCCAATCAGTCAAGCAGTAAATCATCAAACACATCAATGTAATTATGATTAAAGTGTCCAATTATCAATAAATGATTAATGATAACACTAAATGATAGATGATGGTATTTTTCTCATAAGTTCTTATCTGTTATACTTTTGAAAAGTTATATATGTACTCTGAAACTTCCTCAACTAAAAGTAGCTACATTTGATGATAGTCTATTTTGATGATTGAAGATTACAAGAGTTAACTTTTAACAATCGTATGTCTAGGGTCTAGTAGCGGAGTCTATTGAAAGCGAGAAGTCCGAATTCAAATACCGTACGAGAAGCCCAATCTGTCAGAAGTCGGGGTGCCCCACCGGCTAGATGAAAGTATTATTCACTAGCGAGCAACCCCAAATAGTCAGAAACTGACTAGGGACAAAATCTATATGGCTGAACTATAGATTAGGCCCATGATTATCCAAAGTACAGCTCGAAGTGGCTCGTTACAAAATTGAAATGAACTGTGCTGAATATTCGCCAAGGAATAGGAAAGAGAATGTTAGCTAGGATAGATTTTTAAGTCTGAATTAAAGTTTAAGGACAACTATCCTAGTACAGGTTTTTCTCCCTGACTGCTTCTTTCCTTGGTGTGTAAGTGAACCCCCACGAATGTACACAACAACACGTATGCACAATTGGAAAAAATATAATGACAGAACTATGAGTTACAATACTACAACATTTATTTGCTAATCATAACAATAGACATAGGATGATTGTCAATATGAGGATGATGAAATCATATACATATTGATATTGATGACAAACATTACGTAACTTTACT
Organism: Cepaea hortensis; assembly: GCA_963921405.1. Taxonomy (NCBI): domain Eukaryota; kingdom Metazoa; phylum Mollusca; class Gastropoda; order Stylommatophora; family Helicidae; genus Cepaea; species Cepaea hortensis. The sequence goes on along the minus strand of OY992892.1, from coordinate 28,595,934 downwards.
TGTTACTTGATCTATCTGGATCTGTGGTCCAGATCCCCACTCTCCAGTAGACTCAAAAAAGAAAAACAGCTTGCCGGTATTCTGACGATCCTGTCAGTCCTGACACTCCTAGTCAGTAGTCTCTAGTCTTGAGATCTATAACATAGGTGCTCCTTGTGAGAGCTGTTCTGAAGTCAGACTTAATCTAAAGGGGAAAAGTCTAGCAGGTTTTTTTTTATACCTAGCCTAGCAGTAGACACTTATCTCCCCGGAATTCCATTCATAAATTCTTCTTATCTCCCCCTGACGTTAATTGCAATTAACTCCAAGTCTGTCCCGTCATAAAAATTCTTTCTGCATGCACACTAGCCTTCACACCTGTGGGTCTGACCATTATTAGCCCCCTAAGTCTTATCAGTGATTTCACACCTTGCGCCTCTAGTCTCTACCAGATGGGGTCAGCCATCGCGGTTGGGCGATTTCCTAGCTATGCTTATCAGGTGTCATGTCAAGGGAACAATTAGGTTCTCATGGTCAACAGCCAGTTTACAACTCTGTTGGTAAACCAGGTTTGCTTGCGTCATGCCTGGTTGGTTTTAATTACTATTCAGTCCCCTGAGTCTGCCCTCCCGTCTGGCTGGATTGATAAGACTGAAACTGATCTGGGGGTGACCGGTACTGGTGTCAAATTAACTTCCCAAATAGAAAGCCATTCCTGGTGGTTGTTTACTTGCAGGTTTTGCAAGCTTACGTCAAGACAGTATAGCCTTGAATATAGAGAAAACAGTTTTGTTCGTCTGTTGATCCTCTACATGGCCCATCAAAAGTGAACCGAAAATTGTTCTGGGAAGTAAAGGCTGCCAATTCCTGACAAACCAATGCAATTGTTTAATGATTGATTACATTTTTCAATTTCAGTGTTAATCAAATTAAATATATTCTCTCCTGTAGCCTCCTGAACTGGAATCAAACCTAGAAAACTAGTAGTAATTTCATTTCTTTTATCGCTGAGGTATCTAACTAAAATGCATAAATACTTTTGGGTCAAGACATCAGTGGACTCATCAATGATGAGTGCATACTTCTTGTTTTGCAGATCTAGAATTAGATCAGATCTTAAAGACGGTGAAATAACATTTTTTATTAGTGACATGCACTTCGTTCGGTGCAATTTTATCTGACCAAGAGTGCTGCCACATCCATGGGCTACCATTATTTCACCTAAATGATCGATGGTGCATATGGCACTATGGCAGGCCATGCTAACAGCAATTTGTAACTCTGCTAATTTGACTTTATCATCAATTTTCTTGCTTATTGTCACAACTGAAAGTGATTTTTGTGAAGAAGATGGCACGCTCCGCTTGTGTTTTTCTGTTGTTGCATGATTTGCGGAATTTGAAAATCTTGGAACAATATTACAATGGCACAATTTGCAATAAGCCTGTTGAGAACCGTCAGTGGATTTCTTGAGCCACACAAATGTCTTTTCCCATTGATCATTATATTTCAGATTAGTATCATAAGATGGTTTCCACTTTGGCATGATAATAATAATAGGCTCAATAAGAAGAAATACTTGAGATGAAGGTATAATGAATTTGAAAACTGAACTAAACAGAAAGCTGTGCAGTGCGTCAGTGCGCATAGAACATGACCAGATTCAAGTACAGTACAAAAGCCATACGCTAAGCTTATTATTTTGCAATTGTTTTAGCTAAAACAAATAGTAAAACAAGACAACAATTAACTTGAAAAATTCAAAAAGAGGCATATGCCATTACAAATTGAAAAAAAAAGCCAAGAAAAAAGCCAAAAAGTCACTATTTTCTGACGCAAACTTGTTTTTAAAAGCCAAATTTGGCGTTTAAAAAGCCAACCTGGTCACCCTGTCTCAGATTGTTGAGCGTTGACCCTAGTCAGTTCAAAAGTTAAATAATGGCGGTTACCATAATTTACGCGCGTCCAGACAAAACAAAAAATGGGTAATAAATATTTTAGACAGTCTGCATATCCTTTACAGAACATCGCTGTCAACATCAGCATCTTTCCGCTGTATGTTGATTTCTTGGTAAGATTACGCTCAGTAGTTTGCCATTGATTTCTGAGCGGCCGGCTCACATACACCGTAAGTTACCGACACGGAGGGGGGAGGGGGGAGCTGCGTGGTCTCGAGGTATGGTGTCCGCCTCGAGTGATGGAGGTCCTGGGTTAAAGCCCCGGTGAGGACCGGGATTTTTTTTACGTGGACCTCTAGTAATACAATTTCCCCTGGTCTCTGGGTAGTGAGATCGGACGCCCGTTGCGCACGTAAAAAATCCCTTGGCAGTTGGAAATCGAAAAAGAGTAGCCTAACGGCGCTGCCCGGGCAAAATTTCGAGTAAAAATTCTACCCAAAGTATTTCAGGACCCTCGCCGGTGCTAGGGAGTTCGTGCACTGAGCTGAGTTTCTCCAGACTCAGGTTTAAGTTAAGAGGAAAACGGAGCACTAATGGGTTACACCCGTGTGCCGTGATGTTGATCCATCGACTAAACTAAACCGACACGATTCGAACCACTGCTGATTCTCACCGTCGTCGCGTTACTTACGAGAGTATACGAGATTACGGAGAAAAATTGCTAACCTCTAGGCCAGGAAGCCGGCATTTTAGACCAGTGGTTCCCAAGCTTTTCAAGCAGAGGGCCATATCTACTATTTTCGGTAGTTAAGCGGGCCACAAGGTTATAAAATTATAAAAGTCGTGCAATATTATTTCTACCTTTCTTAACTTTCGTCAACAACATTCTAAAACTTTAAAGGCAGTCAGTGTCAGTACTACACTGTGGTACATTTTGGTTTAAACTCAAAAGTTCATTTAACAATAAATTTTAAATCAGTTTCGAAAATCGCTATTAATATAATTAATTCACAGCTGTAACGGTTCTTTATAATCAGTTACTTAAAGTCCAGATGCCAATTTATCAATGTCTTGGCATAAATCTTTCGTGTCCAAAGTCTTCCAAAGAATTCACGACAAGCAACGTCTTCACATTTTCGCTTTACCATTGTTTGATTTTAAATTTTACACACTCATATTTATAGGCTTCAACGGAAAATGATTACGTGAAAAAATCTTAATTTCAACACAATACTACCGACTCTGCTAAACAGTTGTAACAGACGACAACATGGCGCATTGCGCATCTGGTTGGTCGACAAGGCTGAGATTTGGGAACTTCATAACGTTTCGTTGCGAAACGCTGACGGGGCGAACCGAGTGCATTTTTGAAATTATTAAAATATATAACGAGGCCTCGCGTGCCACTTTCTGGCAGCTGCCGGGCCACAAGTGGCCCGCGGGCCGTGGTTTGGGAACCTCTGTTTTAGACAGTAATAGTAATAATTAAATGACACCGAAAGAAAAGTCAAATCTATAAAATATCTAACTCCAAATGAAAAACATCTAGAATTACATCTGACATCCAAACGTCCGAAAACGACATCTAGACGCCCGCAAAAACATCTAGATATGGATGTAAAACATCTAGAAAGGCATCCGTGCACACTGCCTCAAATCCGTTCAGACTACAAGTACTACAACACATGTACTGGCGCTTACACTGATGGATTTTCAGACAGCCACTAACGCGTTACCATCTTATTATTATTATTTGAAAATTTCTATTATCCACGAATGAAGTATAGCCCCTCACCCAGCTCAGGGCAAACCTAGCTATATTATATTTGATCTCTCGCCGCTCCCTCCATGCCCTCCCCATATTAATTCATTTTTTTCATCTCCGTCTCTAATTCTTGTCTACGTGTGCTTTAGCGCCCCCCCCCCCCACTTTTTGTGTTTTTGTTTCTTTAAATGTATTTTTGCCCTGTGGGTTCCATAGATATATGCTTTATCTTATCTTATCTTATGCTTTATAATTATACTATACTAGACTATGTGTTCTCAGTGCGTGTCATATCTATGCCTGAATCTTCTTCACCTAGTGATAGACCGGAACTTCTTTTGTCTTTGCCACGAGCTCCGCATTCCTGATTCTGTCACTACACTTTAGTACATCTGTTCTGCCGCTTCTGCGCAGGAGAACCACGGTAGCGCAATGGCTAACACGCCTGCCTGCCTGCCATGTGGTCACGTATTAGAATGCACATCGAGGTGGCGACATTTTGTCCCCTCTGCTCTTGGGTACCAGGAAATATTCATGGAGGTAGAGGCGACCGGCGCGATATTGATCGCCATCCATCGAGTGCGGATGTTTCTATACGGGGCTAACGGCATATAGCCTATGTGTGCGATCACGTGGAATATAAGGTTGTTTGTTTAAATCTCTGTCTTTCCATTATTTGTAAGGCCAGATTGTTGCGACCTTTCATCTGTTTTTTTTTTTTTTACTGTCATCTACTGCCTATAGTAGATGGGGTGAAGTACAATGGGGTCTTGAGCATGAGGATTTAAGGCCACTTGGCTAGTTAGTTCAGTCGCCGCGAACTGTCCAGGTTAGGGTTTTCTTTGTGTCCCCGGCAGAAAAAAATCCACACCTTACCGAAGATTTGAACTCGGGTCTCCCGAAGGAGAACCCGGCATTCTAGTCAAACGGTCAGCAACCCCGTCGTCATTTGGAGGTGACAGGTTCGAATCGCTGTCGGTAACTGTAACTTTAATGTTTTATGTAGTCTAATGCGTTCTCTAGTCTCTACTCCCTTCTTTGAGCGCCAAACATTACTATGTGTTTATTTATGAACTCCTTGTATCAAGTATGTTTATATTTACCGTGCCTCTGATTTCCTGTGTTGGTCAGTAGGACGATAAAATCAGCAAAGCCCAGATCATCAAGCTGCCATGCTTGGGTCTCTTCACTTCCTTTTCTTGCTTTAGTTATTGCCTTCACAATTCAATCAGCAAAAATACGGTAGGCACCTCTGTCGCTCTCCTGTTGCTATTTTAAACATATCTGCTAGTTATCCCTCACGAAGAAGTCCGCACTTCACGCCTGCATGTGTTGCCTTTATTAAGTTAAATTATCTTTTGTGGGTCCCCTAATGCCTTCAATTTCCAAAGAGATTTCATATCGATGCTGTCAGAGGCCTTTTCATAGACCACACACGTTGAATATAAAGTGGCGAATTCATGTCAGTAAACGGGCAGAATTCACGTCTTGCACACACACCGAGTGGACAGTTGGCGAACAGTTCCCCGACGGACTGTGTTTCTTGCCCCCGAGGATAGAAGGAAATCATCACCAACAGTTCTTCACTCCATCAGTTCTTCACCCCAACAAGAGTTGAAGCTACGCCACACTATGGGTTCTTCAACCATCAGGCAAACATGCACACCATCTACTAGACTAGGGTTCTGGTTGTGCCACTATTTAGCAGCCATGGCACCGCACGTACACTCCTGCAATCTTGTGACTGTATATCTCATGGTGCGTCAGTGGGATTCAGGCTTTTCCCAGCAACTGGTATGTGGGTCCCCATCTGCTGTGACGATGGTTTTTATAGCGCACAGCATGGCTTTCCACTCAACTCGCCTTTCTGGCGGTGCAACGAATGTTTTCTAAGTCGCGTGCTTGTTAACGTGGAGACCAGGCACAGAAGGGCCCGTGCTCACATTCATCATCATCATCATCATCATCATCATCATCATCATCATGTGCTTGGATATTGGTCTTCTTAGCCGTGCATGGGATTCTTAACATTCTACATCTCTATGGCCTTGACCTTCTGCATTCATTAAATTCAAATATCTGGGGGAAGTCATAACAACAGATGGAAGAGGCCTGACATATTAAGAGCATAATAAGCTAAGCAATTGCTGTATTTCAGAAGATGAAAACTATTTTATGTAATAAACCGCTTCCATTTAATGTCAGAAACAGAGCACTGGCATAATATATTGAATCTGTTTTCCTGTGACGATGAATCTTGAAATGTTGTCTTTCTAGTCGTCACGATGTTTTCCAATGCCCCTCTTCTCATAACGTGACCGGAGAATATTGTCTCTTTCTTCTAGTTGTATACGATGTTTCACTTTCATTAGCTTCCTTCTGGCGCTCGTTGTTTTCACTCTGATAGTCAAAGGTATTCAATACATTCATCTCAGAAACCATATATTTGTTGCTTTCAATCTCTTCCCGATTACAAATAGTGCGCCCCAGATTTACCAAAGTCCACTTAGAGTGACCCCGGTACTTGAAATGCCACACGTCTAGATTCAGTAAATGTATTGTATTCAGTTTGCAGTATTTCATAAGAAAGGGGGGAGGGGTATCTGGGATGTCAAGCATTGGTAGTACCTTTGGTAAGGATGACTGTCACTCCCTTTTCAGGGCACATCCCCCACTTGTCAAGCCTGACATCCAGCTCATGCCTGTGATCCTAGTAGCTGTCAGCATGCGACAGTGGCAACCCCCGGGACAACAGCTGTGACAGGCTGGCTAAACCAGGCGTGGGTAGACGATTCGGCCTCAAACCAGCCGGCATGTGAAGACAAAATCATTGATGATTCAACGGGCAAGACGGCGTTTACCTGCAAAGCGTTGTAGAACGTAATGAGCACGGCAAGGCACTTAAGTACCTTGGTCATCCACTGCACCTGTATTCATCTCCAGTCGTCTTGACTTATCTTGCCACTGGATTCAGATGGACTCAGGCGAGAGAGTGAAGTCGACAAATTGCGCAATTCTTCCTCACTTTAATCCAATGCATTGCGCAAGTTATTCTTCATCTAACTTCATCTATCACCTTCAAGCCCTGTGGTGATGGGCGAAGCGGCAGGCGTGGGTACGCTGGCAGCAGTAGTCGCAGACCTGCACACAGGCGGCTCAGGCTTTATGGTCGTCTTCTACTGTCCGGAATAGTAGTGGGATTCGGCAACCCCCTGAGCGACTGAGCAGCCCTCTACAGGAAAGCACTGCTCACCTCCATAGCTTGAGGAAGTGGCTAGAAAAGGTGCCCTAAACATTGTCTGCCCCATCATTACCTAACCAGCTAGCCGCAGTTGGTGGATACCCTATACTGCGGTCGACATACAACTAAAGTAAACACAGGTAAGGCAAAAAAAAAAAGCATACCACCATTTCATCAGGTCAATTCTGGTTATCCGTGATGTGTGGGGGTATTTATCAATTTTAAGTCATGAAGCAATGGGCTTTAAATTGCTAGTATTAATGTTGTTGTCTGCCATTTATGCCGTTAGGCGTCGTAGTGTGTGTGTGTGTGGGGGGGGGGGGGGCGTGGGGGGGGGGGAGGGGTGGTTATTGAATTTCCAGATGTCCTCCATGATTCATGAGCATGTTTCTATGATCAAATAAATTCCCTATTGGTTTGCTAGACCTGTCATAGGGCCCGTACCTACTTGACCTTGCTCTGGAGTGTAAAGGTGCTAGTACACGACCTGAAATGCACTCCCAAAAATGAATGAACCAGTAGACAGACGGTCACTATAGGAGATATCGGGCCGTACCAGACCACAGATGCCGAGTCCAGTACTGCTAGCTGTCCTTCTACGCTTTAACAATATATATATATTGTTCAACCAATAATGCAATAATGTTCGACATTTCGCCGCGGCACTTCATGTCCCCACATTCATTGTATGCCAGTTAAGTTATTTGTGCATTCATTGTCGATTAAATACTGATTGATGGCTTGTCATATCCAAAGGGATCTGTTGTTAGTGAGGGGGGAAGGGAGTAGACATGTTGATCATATAGAATTCATGAGTGATGAGTAACCTGGACATAAACTAAGTAGGACAGCGTGTATCATCGCGACAGCATTCGTTCCTCCCTTGGGTGTTTCTCTCGGCCTGTTCCTGTGTTAACTCGGCCACAATAAGATGTTAAAAATGTAGTTTCCTGTCTCAGAGTCCACAACTAAACATCTGTTCGAAAAAGAAAATTGCGAAATTGTGAAGGCACGTCTAATGAGATGTCTGATGCCATGAACTGGCGCAGTTATCGTGCGGCCGTTACAGCGAGTCGATGTTCGATCGGTTCTCTCTGCGAGCCAGACGGCAATAACCAATGGTGGTGGGGTTTGGTTTATGCGTCTTCCTCCATGTCAATAGACTTTTCCGTGCGACTACGAGTTACAGAAATAAACAGTCTTAGTTGAACTGTCTTGCTCAGTCTTGCTTTCGTCAGCGTTATTGTGTAATAATTGCAGTAAGAATATGTATCATAAATAAGTCTAATCTATTGATCCGTGATGTTAGAGACTGGTGTGACTGGTTAGTGTTACTTCCAGGGTGTTGGACTGTTAGACGCACGATCAGCACAGTGTTAATCTAGCTCCTGTAATTATCAGTCTGGTCAGTAGAGGACAGGCATATACTTACTATGTGCCGTATATTGTCGCGGTGAAATATGCCAGCAGCACATTATGACATGTGTCAAAGGGCATTAGTCTGACGCTGAACGGGATGTCCATACACGACCAGCACAGAGATGACGACAAGAGCAGTGTTTGTGTTGCAATCAGGTAGGAGTTCTTCTCGTGTACAGTCCCAGCAAGCTATTGGTTTATTGTGCTCCAAGCCGCTGATTCCAACACTACTGCTGGTACAATTACCAGTGTTCTGTATATGTTTACCGTACTAATTAGTTGCATATTCATTTATAGAACGTGGCAGTCAACCCCAACATTTTTATTGTGAGTTTACGTTTAGTAGTTTGCCATTGCTTTCTGAACGACCGGCACTCATACCTTTGTACGGAAACCTAATCGCCTACACCTGTGTTTCAAACGCAGTATGCGGGATTTCGAACTGCATTCGTAACACCTTGGCCACGGAGCCGGCCTACCATACTAACAGAGATTATATTATTATTAATTGAGATTACTATTATTATTATTGAGATTATATTTGACGTGGAAAAAACAAAAGAAACAGCACTAAACCCATAACGCTCAAAAATGGCACATTTAGCGCACTCTATTCCATTACAAACCTATTATGTACAGTAACCCCACATCAAGTGCCCGACGTTACATTTCAGCATCAGCTAGTCCACCAAAGTTCTCCATACTTGCGACTCTGAGAGGCTCGATACCCGGTGTGTACTATGTCACAGCTGTATACTGTGGGGCTGTCGGGCTATCTACCTCTCCAAAACGTCGGTCTCAGCCCAAGTTTAGGCCACAGGGTTGGTTTAGGGGTTGTGGCGTCGCCCTCGGGCTTAGGGATGTCCCTGTCAGTGGCAGCTGAACCCATTCACAGAGCTGGGTATTTCTGCATGAAGCATTGGTTGATATTGATATCAGACACCCTCTGATCTCGTGGTAAGTGAGCTCCTATACCTGGCCTTTCGTGGAAGGTTGACAAACAGAAAAAGGTAGTCTCCGTGGCGAAGTACTCAAGCTGTCTGACTCGGGCACTGAAGGTTGTGGGTTCGATTCCGGACCGCGTCCTTCGGTTCACGAGTCCATTTTTTCAGAGACTCATGGGGGTCGTCGCTGGAGTTACAGAGTTAGAGCTTTGTGCGACGCTTTCAGTGCTACGGAAAGAGACTGCGCCATATGGGATAAAACCCGGTGCAGTGAAGTCGACCCTGTCGACTTTTAAGTGACTGTTTTTTTTAACAAACAGAAAGTCCCGGTGCAAATTAAAACCCGGCGATAGTTGGAAATTACAAAGTGTAGACTGAGGCCACTGTTCTGTCAAAATTGTTAGGACATTATACCTACCCACGGATAGATAGAGCCTTTATCTTGGATGGAGTTTGCCCAGAGGACACAAACCTGGCACGAATAAAGATGTCAGACACCGACCTATGGCGTGCATAACACGGTGTGAGGCTCTCCCCTTGACTGAAGTACTGTCACTATAGTTGAGTGTCAACTAAAAGATCTATAGTATGTACAGAAATGAATGCCGTCATTCACGATCAATTATTTTGAAAAATGTCTGTTGCATCGTTATGAAATTTTTCCTTCCGTCTTATATTTACCCCCACCCAAGGAATATGTCTTTGATAGGTCCAAAAGCAACTTAAATCATGAAAAGCGGCGACATTTCTTTGATGTTTTGATGAAAAACTAGTGATTTATCGCTAACAAACTTGTTTTACAGTAAAATGCCAATGCCCCCGCCAGTTCGGATGACAAACACAAGGCGTATCCAGATTCGTATGGGAGTGGGTGCATTGTCTGCTCTGCTGAGACGGAACATGATTATATGTTTTGCACGACGAATATAGCTGTGAATGTCTCTGTAGTGGGCTTCCTTTTTAACGGTCAAGATGTTGGTCCTCTTTTCATTGAAGTTTGAAGTTTATAGAATGATTCGTATGTTCGTATGTTGTCCCCTCATTTGACAACGCGTTTCTTCTCACGTTTCTTGTTATGACACAATATGTCAGTTCCCACCACAATATTACTCTTCGGTTGGTATTCGATGCGTCTAGAGCTTTTTGTTTTTTCAATGTCAGTTTGTCACCGTTGAGGGCTCACGGAATTGAAAATTCATCACTGTGGAATACAAACTGTTGCCATTAACAAGTTGTATTGTTTATGCCGATGCTGTAATGTTTAGGGCCTGCAATTATTCTGAATATTTGTAGCAAAATATCCCATTTGGTGTGCACGTGGATTAAGGTCTGCGATCTGCTCAGACCTTAATCTGTGTCGGACGATTCCAGTAGGTTGATGACTGCTCTCGGTTGCATAAGATTCAATTCATCCTTTCTCCAATAGCCCTCTTCCTCTTTCAACACATGGTCCTCACATTTTTCCAGTAACTTTTATCAGTATTTAATAGCGCGGACTGGATTAGTATCTTGACGTCAGACAATTTGAATAGTATTGTCAGCTGCCACCTGTCCTTTAATTTTAGCCCACACACGTTCTATAGGGTTAAAATGAGAATGATACGGCTGAAGTCTCAAGCACCCATGACGATACTCTTTTATCAACTTGTCGATTTTATATTTCTTGCTTTTTGGCGTCTGTTTTACAAGGGACAACAATTCTAGCTAGCTATACGTTTCTGGAAATGGTATGTTTTCCATTCGGAGCCATATCTTTATTGCTCCCTTTGTGCTCGATGCTGTAGGTATTTTGTCTTCTTGGGAAACAACATTGATATCATGCATTGTCCATAATTGGACTCGACGGTCTATCTAGGGGTTGAAGCACAGTATTCTCTAGCCAATCTCTAAATACATTACCATTCGTCTTATTATGATAATCACTATTGTCTGTATGCTTTGATACGAACATGAGTCCAGCATTCTGTTGTAAGCCATTATGAGTATTACCAGCATGGGCCATGACCAAAAGCTGTCCTATACTACTGGCACATATCGCTTTATCTGTCCATCCACTGATTGCCATTCCTTATCACTTATGTGGTGCGCATTGATCCACATTTCATCCAAACACACTATGCCATAATTTTCTTTGCGCATTTCCCTTATTTCACGTAGGTATCTGTTTCTCATGGCTCCTAAATGCGGTTGCTCGCAAAGAATATTTCTACCGCCCTTGTACTTTCTAAAAGTGAAGATAATGTCCTTATAATTTTCCACAAAATTGTTTTGGATAGCTCTATGTTATTGTTCTTTCTCAACCAAACCCTAAGTTTTCTTACAGTCACTGTTTCTTTGGCATCTAGCATTTTTATAATGCTGGATAATCCTGGATATAAAATCCAAAATTTTTATAATTTTAGGAGTCTCCATGGCGAAGTAGTCAAGCCATTTGACTCGGGCTCCAAAGGTTGTGGGTTCGATTCCGGGCCGCATCCTTCGGTTCACGAGTTAAATTTTTCTGAAACTTCTGTGGGTCGTCGCTAGAGCTGCGGAGTTCGTGTTTTGTGCGATGCTTTCCGCGCTGCGAAAGAGACCGAGCCATATGGGATAGAACCCGGTGCAATGAAGTCGACCCTGTCGACTTTTAAGCGACTTTTTAAAGCATTTTTATATTAGCTCGCATCTTTGTCAAAGCTGTCTACAATAACCTTTCTACCTACCGTTTGGTTATTGCGTGGTGGTTTAATTCCAGATTCTTGCATCCATCGACGAAATGACCGTTTACTTAAACCCAATGCATGCACTGTTCTTTTTTTTCGGAATTTGTAATAGTATAAAACAGTTTCTTGCGATCAGCTTCTTGACAAAAATATGTGTACAACTTCATAGCGATGCTTTGAAGTGTATACACAATTTCGCATTCAATCCCATTGAAATATATTATATTCACACATTTCAATGTTAGCGATAAGTGGTAAGATTTAAAAAAAACAACATATTAATCAGGTTTCATGAAATAATCCACATTTTGAGACACCTCTGAACAGTCCCAGTTTAAACAACGCGGGGTTCTTGGCATCAGGCCAATCCCGTGAAACACGTGGAATATTCAACATTGAACGCTGGTTGTCTGGCTACGGTGTCATACATTTAAAATTATGAACTTCATCTCTGACCCGTAAATTATATACCGCATATAAACAAACTTTGAAATCTGCTGTAAAATCTCCAGAACAAAAATGTGTTTGTTGGGTGGACATAATGATAAGGTTATATGTTAAATCTCATCATTTTCCTTCAGTTGGTTGCTGAGATATGGAATTTTATATTGGGGCAGACAAAAGTAAACACACTATAGTAACTTCTTGGATGCCATTAGAGAGTCTGGCTGAAGCGAGGACTTCCAACTGTATGAACCAGCATTCGCGGTTAGAATACAGCCGTTCACATTAAAGATCGGTGGCTTCAGGAAGTCCAGCACACCAAATTCGGGAGGCGGCTCGTCAATCAACATTGGGCGGGCACGGCTGAACACTATAGGCTAATGCCTTTACACCTGGGGAGATCAGAGCACCTATGGACGTGTTCCAAGTGCAGTGGTGATGGTCTCAATTGAATCAGAGAAAGCAGGATCAGTAACACCCTGACCTCCGAAGTTTGTCATGTGAGGCGAATAGCGGAGTTTGGCCTGGCACTGGTTACCTAGCACCGTAGGCAACAGCTGCAACATTCAACCAATCATTAACGAGTCTCAGGGAAGGACGCGACATGGCATAGTTGATAAACTGTGCTCCACTGGGGAATAAGTGGCAGCAGAAGAAGAAGAGGAGAAGGAATAAAGTGGGGGGGGGGGGGGAGGGAAGAAGAGGACGAGGAAGAAGAAGAATGTCAGGGTTTCGTGTTTAGCTTAGCTAATGGTGAAGCGAGCTCTATAGACATGTAAGGAACGATTCCGTCGCACGATTACTAACTGCGTTGACTATAGGAGGCTGTGGTATTTTTGTTTCCAAAGTTGCTGGTGCAAGTGTCCTGGTAGAGTGGTAGTTAGTGCTTCGTTGTTCTAGCAAAGCAGTCCAGGTTGGAGCCTTGTTTGGGGTCGCAAACACTCGATCAGTCAACCCAGCCTCGTAACTGAGGTACCAGAGATGGTCTCGGCAAGAAAGGCGACAGGGAGGTAGCTGGTCGTCCCACTTCCTTGTGTAGCTATGCTATTTAACATTAACGGTCTTTTTAGTTATGCCGCAAGGCGTTGGTTTTTATGTCTGTACACAGCCTTCTGTTTGTGTACTATTAATAGTTTCGGATACTGATGTTTCTGCACAACGATGTCAAAAAAGCTACTTACTGTCTACTCACTTATCTACACACTTCCACACTTATCCACTCACTTATCTACTCACTTATCTACTCACTCCCATACTTATCTACGCACTTCCACACTTATATACTCATTTATCTACGCACTTTTCTGCTCACTTATCTACTCAGTTCCACACTTATATACTCACTTATTTACTCACTTCCACACTTATATACTCATTTATCTACGCACTTGCCTGCTCAGATTATCTACTCAGTTCCACACTTATATATTCACTTATCTACTCACTTCCACACTTATATACTCACTTTTCTATTCACTTCCACACTTATATACTCACTTTTCTACTCACTTCCACAAGTATATACTCACTTGTCTGCTCACGTATCTACTCAATTACCTACTCACTTATCTGTCAACAAAACATCACACAAACGTTTCATCACCACGCTATTGATAGAAGCGCCTATCGCATGCACGCTGACAGTTTTTGTTTCTCTGGACACGAGGTTTCTTGTTTCATGGCCATGTTCTGTAAGGACACGTTCTGTTGTTCTGTGTGACTCAGCTATTGAATATTCCGGGAGCTCTTATCAGCCACATAGGCATGACTCATGTGTTGGAAGTTGTGAGCTGTCTCAACACTGCTACAGATATACCGTGTTGTAGCGACCAGCATCCATGACTCATGTGTTGGGGTTGTGAACTGTCTCAACACTGCTACAGATATACCGTGTTGTAGCTACTAGCATCCATTTCTCACGTGTTGGAAGTTGTGAGCTGTCTCAACACTGCTACAGATATACCGTGTTGTAGCGACCAGCATCCATGACTCGTGTGTTGGGGTTGTGAGCTGTCTCAACACTGCTACAGATATACCGTGTTGTAGCGACCAGCATCCATGACTCATGTGTTGGGGTTGTGAACTGTCTCAACACTGCTACAGATATACCGTGTTGTAGCGACCAGCATCCATGACTCATGTGTTGGGGTTGTGAACTGTCTCAACACTGCTACAGATATACCGTGTTGTAGCTACTAGCATCCATTTCTCATGTGTTGGAAGTTGTGAGCTGTCTCAACACTGCTACAGATATACCGTGTTGTAGCGACCAGCATACATGACTCGTGTGTTGGGGTTGTGAGCTGTCTCAACACTGCTACAGATATACCGTGTTGTAGCGACCAGCATCCATGACTCATGTGTTGGAGGTTGTGAGCTGTCTCAACATTAATACAGATATGCCGTGTTGTAGCGACCAGCATACATGATTCATGTGTTGGTGGTTGTGAGCTGTCTCAACACTGCTACAGATACACCGTGTTGTAGCGACCAGCATCCACGACTCATGAGTAGTATGTAAGAGGGTGTCACCGTTTTTGCGGATACAATCCGAAATATTTCCTTATATAGTTCTATGTGACGTCACAAAAATCCGCCCAAATTCGACTCCGCATTGAAAATGCAGAGTCAGAGGGCTATAACTCATGAATAACCACTCGACTGTTTTTTTTTTATGTGGCAATGTTACATCCCTATAATAATTTTAAGATCCGGCCGGCTGTGTGTGTTTGTATGCGGAGCGGGGTAGGCCGGAGTAGGAGTGGGGGAGCAGGTTGAGGCGCTGGGGTGCAGGCTCATGGGGTGGGGCGAGGGGGCTCGAATCCTCGAGCCGCGACGGACGTCATAGGAAAACCGTAATATGTAAAAATTTAATATGGCGGGTATATGGTCTGTAGAGGGCCGTAGTGGCTTATACACTATCATCATACGGGGTACAAGTGAATACCTTAAAAAAATAAAGATGGTAGGTAGTATTTGTTGTAATGGGTATGGCTAGGTGAAATTCGTTGGTAAGGGGTGGGTAGCGGTTATTAGTGATCTGTAGAGAGCCATAGTGGCTTATACTTTATCATCATACATCTCTTCAAATGAAAACCTTTAAAAAGTAAAGATGGTCATTAGTATTGGGGGTAGTGATTATGACTTAGTGTCATTCGTTGTTAAGTGGTGGGTAGTGGTTATTAGTGATCTGTAGAGGGCCGTGGTGGCTTATACACTGTCATCATACAGCTCTGCAAATGAAAACCTTTAAAAAGTAAAGATGGTCGGTAGTGTTGGTTGTAGTGGCTTAGTGTCGTTCGTTGTTAAGGGTGGGTAGTGGTTATTAGTGATCTGTAGAGGGTCATGGTGGTTTTAAGCTATCATCATACGGGTTACAAATGAAAAGCTTAAAAAGTAAAGATGGTTGGTAATATTGGTTGTAGTGAGTATGGCTTAGTGTCATTCGTTGTTAAGGGGTGGATAGCAGTTATTACTGATCTGTAGAGGGCCGTAGTGGTTTAAATACTATCATCATAGGGTTACAAATGAAAACCTTAAAAATGTACAGATGGTCGGTATTATTGGGTGTAGTGGATATGACTTAGTGTCATTCAATGTTAAGGGTGGATGGCGTTTATTAGTGGTATATATTGGACGTGGTTTAAACAATACCATTATACACGGGTTACGGCTCTTCAAATGAAAACCTAACCAAAGTACAGATGACCGGTATTACTGGTTGTGGTGGGTATGGCTTAGTGTTATTCGATGTTTAGGGGTGGGTGAGTGGATCAGTAGCTAGATAAATGCTTCCGAACACTATCATCACACGAGTTACAGCTCTTCAAATGAACACCGTAAAAACGTTAAGATGGTCGGTATTACTGGTTGTAGTAGGTATGGCTTAGTGTCATTACTTGTTAAGGATTTTGTGAGTGAAAGTTAAGCTAGATAAGTGCTTACGAACACTATCATCATACGGGTTACAGCTATTCAAATGAAAAGCTTAAACAAGTAAAGATGGTCGGTATTACTGGGTATAGTAGGTATGGTTTAGTGTCATTCGTTGTTACTGAGTGGGTGAGTTGAGGAGTAGCTAGATAAGTGCTTCCGCTTGTTATTAAGGGTTGGACGACTGGGGGAATGGCTGTGGAGTGGATATAAGACGGGTTTTCGTTGGTAAAGAGTTGGATGGATCGAGTCGTGGAGTGGTTGTAGGGTGGAGCCGCGATGGCCAGTGTGGTATGACTCGGATGGTCCGAAGAGGGTATTCGAACCCAGTGGTCGCCTTGGTTGAGTGTACGACCCAGTTGGTGGCGTGGCTGAGGGTAGTGTTCATAGAGTGGCACGGCAGAGGGTATGAGTTGTATGTTATGTATGGTTCTGTCTCTCTCTCTCTCTCTCTCTCTCTCTCTCTCTCTCTCTCTCTCTCTTTATCTCTCTCAATCTCTCTTTCTCCCAGTTTTCGTTCTTGTGTGACATTGGTGTGATACCAGTACTTGTCTGACTATTGACTGTGTGTATGTGTGTGCGTGACTGTCGGCGTGATTCTATCCTTCTGGCTATCTATCTGACTAACTGTCTAGCTATCTGTCTATATATCTGTGTATCTATGTGTCTGAATGTTTAGGTGTCTGTGTATATGTGAATGGTCGTTTTTCTCTGTATTCGTCCACGGGTGACAGTGAGCTGATGTCAGTATGTATCCTCCTAATGACTGTGTGTGTGTGTCTATAAGTAGCGAAGAATAACTACATGACCTGGTCGCAGTTAATTAGTCGGCAGGGGAAATGTGTGTCATGGTGAGTAGTATGTAGTAGTATAGTAGATAAACGTGGTGCATAATATGTTTGCAGCGTTCTTGAACCTGAAATATTTAGATGCGCTTATGTGTCGTCACAACAAACCTTAATGAGATGAATATTCAAATCTTATGCGTTAGTATACTTAACTGCTTCCGGTTTTGTGTAGTTAAAAATGTTTTCCATATCCTTTACAAGACATCGATGTCAACATCAGCATCAATCAGCTGATTGTTGATTTCTTGGCAAGATTACGCTCAGTAGTTTGCCGTTGCTTTCTGAGCGACCAGCTCCATACTCTCATAAGTCACTGGCGTAACTCGAACCGCTTGCAATTTTCGTATGCTCACGTCAACCATGAGAGTATTTGGGGTTACGAAGAAAGCTGCTAACCCCTCGACCAGGGAGACCGGCATAGTTAAAAAGGTAAATTTTAATTACTAAAAGTAATAGAATATACGAGGTAAAATTAAAAATAGTATTTTGCTGTGTAAAGTGAAAAATTAAAGATGTCGGCATGAGTTAGGAGGTCTACCAACAACAGCTTTATACATATGTGAGAATCCGATCATCAGAAGACCTTCGGTTTTCCCACTATTTATCTAATGAAAAGTGGTCGACTGTGTATTATAATGGCAGTTATTACTGTCTGTAGTGGATGGGACTTAAACACTGTCATCATACCAATGGCGATGTGTTAGATATACGATACTTGTCCTCGGGCTATGTGATGGTGTACATTCAGTCACATGTCTAAGGGATACATCAGGAACACGTGAGTAATTGCTATAATCGGACCACGTTTGGGAGCTGACTCCGGTCACATAAGGATACATCCGGAACACGTGTGTAATGATTACATCCGGTAACATCCCGAACTGTCCTGACCAGTGATGTTATTGCGTCTCAGATCAAGCATTTTACACTTTCATTAATTTTTCTACCTGTCCATCGGGGTCTTTCCAGCTTTCCCCAGAAACCAATTTCCAATGCCAATATATAATTTTCAACTTGTCTGCTCATTGTTCTATGTTTCACATCCAGACAAAAGTACAGATCATATGTATCACTTCAACATTCAATTAAGAAAATATGTTAGACAAATTATTTAAAATGTTGGCCAAATACAGACAAATCTTGATCAAACTTATAAAAAGTAGGAAAATGTGTTAGCCAAATCAACTAAAATGTTGACAAAAATAGTGTATATCAACAAAACTTATGAATATCTCATTCAAACTTATTGAAAAGTATGACAAATGATAGCCAAATCAACTAAAATTTTGACCAAAATAGGAAATATCTCAAGCATACTTATATCTCGTCAAAACCGATACAAAGTAGGAACATTTGTTAGTCAAATGAGAAAAAATATTGGCCTAATAAAATAATAGCTCACCCATACTTATAAAAGTAGGAAAATTTGTTAACCAAATGTGAAAAATATTGACCAAGTAAAGAAATATCTCTTACAAATTTATAAAAAGTAGGAAATTGTGTTAGCCAAATGGGACAAATATTGGCCAAGTAAAGAAATACCGCGTCCAAATGATGAAAAGTAGGAAAATTTGTTAGCCAAATGTGTAAAATATTGACCAAGTAAAGAAATATCTCGTCCATATTGATAAAAAGTAGAAAGATTTGTTAGCCAAATGGGAAATATATTGGCCAAGTTGTCACTTGTCGTCCCTGGGGGGAAAGTGGAGTCAACAAGCACACCTTTAAATCCTTTTTTCCAATATGGGACTACTGTAATACCTTTTTCTAAATACCCCCGTTATGTCTTATAATCTCTCTCTCTCTCTCTCTCTCTCTCTCTCTCTCTCTCTCTCTCTCTCTCTATTCCTCCAGAACATACCCCGACAACACTTTCCTCAAACAATTAATAGAATATTTAATGCAGAAAACTATTTCAGGTGGGTGTATTGAATGGGTATATGTAATCTGTGGTGTAGTCTATTGTGTATGCGAGATAGGACTCTTTATGTCTATGTTCAGCATCCCATCTCTCATCATTATACGGCCATTCGACGACACACAACACAGAACTGGAATGAGCTCACCCGGGGATGCTTATCTCCGACTGATTATGGACGTATTCCAATATCCTGAAATTTGTACACAGTCTGATCACCACTGAATAATGGGATTAATGTGAGTCCTTGAATTCTACACACTCACAATTCAGGTAGTTAATAAAATTCATTGCTGAAAGCACATCAACACTGTCTAAACCACTGTATCTAGATAAGTTTGACACACTGTCGCCGGTTAGTCAATTAACTATTCTTGTATGCATGGAAACTGTTCGTGAGTTATCCATTTTCCCTTTTTTATATTTTTGCAGAGTTCAAAATCTTTTGGTTATTTCGCTCTGCCCCAGAGAAGTAAATTCCTATCCACCGAGTTCTTAGACTTGAGGTTATTTATCTCTGCACCAGAGAAGTAACTTTCTATACCCAGAGTTCATAGTCTTTAAGTAATTTATCTCTGCAGCAGAGAAGTGCCATTTGCTTCTTCTCAGGGGTATGTCAGGTGACTTTCTGTTGAACCTGTCGAAGATATATAACCAGGTGATATCAACCTGACTCATACTAATTCTTATGTGAGAGTAGGCCTCAGGCAGTACTCAGACTGTACAGAACGATACTCTGACACAGACATATGAGTTCATCAAATTCCATCCGACTAGATAAAAGAAGGAAAATCTAACGGCAAGGCACAGTCACCCCAGTAGACAACCCTACCAGAATATCCTAGCATAGACCTATCATACAGAGTGCACTTACACATCACTCGCCTCAGCCTAAGTCCTGCCTCATCCTTCTTCTGCCGACACTCTATTCCTACGATCACACACGCCAGTTCACTATGCTAGATTACTAAGCTAAAGCACTATTACCTTATACCACCTATTGTAGTCCTGAATCGGAACACATATGCACATTAGTACAAATGTCCATTGCCACTAAGCAACTCGGGACATCGTAATTCCTTTTCTAATTATGACCATGAATAGATAAAACACTTTTGCTCGATGGAATAGTTGTTAGCACACTAAACAAACCATGCTTTTCAACCAATATATACTGTTTCGGTAAGCCTTCTCTTGCTTTTCTCCTCCCTACCAAATCACCCCCACTCTTCTTTTGATCTTTTGATCTTTGTCCAAAACATGGTTGACATTCTTCTTTGATAAAACGATCTCTCGGTATATCGTTTTTTTCCTCCGTTGCTCACGGGACTCCGCTCACCGTACATTAAAGATTTCCGACTCTTTGATCGAGATCCCGTGCTTACACCAAACCAAATCGTAGCGATCTTGCTCGACGTTTTATGTCCTTTGAACCATTCGGTCAATGACCCCCACAACAACTGTTTATGTCTTTTTGCTCATTCGGTCAATGACCCTCACAACGACTGTCTCCGTCCTCACTCATCAGGGCGATTGCCTCCAGTATTTTGTGACATAAGTAAAGAAATATCTCGGCCAAGTAAAGACATTTCTCGTCCAAATTTATGAAAAGTAGGAAAAGTTGTTAGCCAAATGTGAATAAGTATTGGTCATGTAAAGAAATATTGCGTCCAAACTTATAAAATGTAGGAAAATTTGTTAGCCAAATGAGAAAAATATTGGCCATGTAAAAAATATCTCATCCAGATTGATAAAAAGTAGGAAACTGTGTTAGCCAAATGGGAAAAATATTGGACAAGTGAAGAAATATCACGTCCAAATGTATGAAAAGTAGGAAAATTTGTTAGCCAATCGTGAAAAATATTGACCAAGTAAAGAAATATCTCTGCCAACCTTATAAAATATCGGAAAATGTGTTAACCAAATGGGAAATATATTTGCTAAGTAAAGAAATATCTCGTCCAAATTGATAAAAGGTAGGGAAATGATTTAGCCAAATAAAAAAAAAAAATATTGGCCAAGTAAATAAATATCTCGGCCAAATTAATAAAAAGTAGGAAAATGTGTTAGCCAAATGGGAAAAATATTGGCCAAGTAAAGAAAGATCTCGGCCAAACTTATAAAATGTCGGAAAATGTGTTAGCCAAATGGGAAATAAATATTTCCAAAGTAAAGAAATATATCGTCCAAATTGATAAAAAGTAGGAAAATGTGTTAGCCAACTAGGAAAAATATTGGCCAAGTAAATAAATATTACATCCAAATTTATTAAAAGTAGGAATATTTGTTAGCCAAATGTGAAAAATAATTTTGGTCATGTAAAGAAATATTGCATCCAAACTTATAACAAGTAGGAAAATATGTTAGCCAAATAGGAAACATATTGGCCAAGTAAAGATATATCTCGTCCAAATTGATAAAAAGTAGGAAAATGTGTTAGCCAAATTGGAAAAATATTGGCCAAGTAAAGAAATATCTCGTCCAAATTAATAAAATGTAGGAAAATGCGTTAGCCAAATGGGAACAATATTGGCCAAGTAAAGAAATATCTCGTCCAAACTTATGAAAAGTAGGAAAGTTTGTTTGCCAAATTTGACAAAATATTGGCCATGTAAAGAAATATTGCGTCCAAACTTATAAAAAGTAGGAAAATCTGTTAGCCAAATGGAGAAAATATTGGCCAAGTAAAGAAATATCTCGTCCAAAATTATAAAAAGTAGTGCTCTTTATCCATACTGCTCTTCACCACTTTTTAACATTTATTGTCTTTCTTATTCTTCTCATTATAATTCTGAGTAGAATCATAATTTTATAGGCACCTGTAAAGAAGATCGTTTATCATTAATATCCTTCTTAGCAGTGACCATACTGGTCGATGACCATATTCATTGTTTTAAAAGTGCCTAGTCGGATAGGGGACAGGCGATTTATCTCCAGTAGGTTGGGATCAATGGATCAATAAGGCAGACAGGGTTTTAAGAAAGGCCAACTTCATAACAGACACTGTTGGTTGGATGGAGACTTGATGCTATTGCGGGTGTGAAATGACAAAGTGAGATAGAAGTGGACAAGGTAAGAAATGTTATTTTCGCTAGACTTCGAGAAAACTCTTGTAATGATGAGAGATGGAACAATGGAAGGTTAGTGTAGTATTGTGTATTGTGGTATGGAACGTTAAAGAGGTCAGCCATGGGAAATAGTCCCTGGATGACGAATACTCAGATGATATTGAAACTATCCCAAGTGGAGCCACAGACTGCATTGCCATAAATGTTATGACTGTTTCATTTGAGCTCATGTACAACGAAGGTTTGGAGTTCTTGGTCCTGTGATATGGAAAAGTTGTGAAGCTACCTAATAAAGACAGAGACACTTTGTGGTAAGAAGAAAAACCAAGAGTGTAGAGAGATGCTTGTGTACTTTGTATAAGTGCCTCTTTAATAGATACTCTAGACTGGTAAGCTGAAGCTTTTGGTAACATAAAACGAGAAAAGTGCTGACGTTGCTGATTATGTAGTGTGAAATGCTTTTCAGATAAAAGTTCAACACACTCTTGACATAACTACAGAAGTTACATTTTTCCTAGTTTGTCCGACATATTTTTCTACTGTTTATAAGTTTGGCTGAAATATTTCTTAATTCGGCCAACATTTTTGTTAGTTTGGTTAGTATAGTTTCTTACCTTTTATAAGTTTGGTTGAAATATTTCTTTACTTTGCTCATATGTTTTCCCATTTTGTTAACAAATGTTCCTACTTTCATAGGTTTGGACAAGCTATTTCTTTACTTGCTCAATATTTTCCCCATTTGGCTAACAAAGTTTCCTACGTTTTATAAGTTTGGATGAGATATTTATTTACTTGGCCAATATTTTTCATATTTGGCTAACATTATTTCCTACTTGGACGATATTTTTCCCAATTGGCTAACAAATTCTCTTACTTTTTATAAGTTTGGACGCGATATTTCTTTACATGGCCAATATTTTTTCACACTTGGCTAAACATCTTTCCTACTTTTCATAAAGTTAAACGAGATATTTCTTTACTTGGCCAATACTTTTCCCATTTAGCTAACACATTTTCCTACTTTTTATACGTTTGGCCGAGATATTTCTTTACTTGGTCAACATTTTTCACATTTCGCTAACAAATTTTCCTATTTTCATAAGTTTTGGTGAGATATTTCTTTCCTTGGTCATTATTTGTCCTATTTGGTTAACAAATTTTCCTACTT
Source organism: Cepaea hortensis (assembly GCA_963921405.1). Classification (NCBI taxonomy): domain Eukaryota; kingdom Metazoa; phylum Mollusca; class Gastropoda; order Stylommatophora; family Helicidae; genus Cepaea; species Cepaea hortensis. The sequence goes on along the minus strand of OY992892.1, from coordinate 28,572,607 downwards.
TTTATACGTTTGGGGAGATATTTCATTACTTGGTCAATAATTTTCCCATTTGGTTACTAAATTTTCCTACTTTTATAAGTTTGTGTGATCTATTTCTTTACTTGGCCAATATTTTTCCTGTTTGACTAACAAATTGTTCTACTTTTTATTAATTGTGACGAGGTATTTATAAGATTGATTGAGATATTTCCTATTTTGTTCAACATTTTTGTTGATTTGGCTATCATTATGCATACTTTTTATAAGTTTGGACGTGATATTTATTAGTTTGGTTGAGATATTTCCTATTTTAGTCAGCATTTTAGTTGATTTGGCTAACAAATTTTCCTTCTTTTTATAAGTTTGATCAAGATTTTTCTGTATTTGGCCAACATTTTTAATAATTTGTCTAACATATTTTCTTATTTGAATGTTGAAGTGATACATAGGATCTGTTCTTTTGTCTGGATGTGAAACGTAGAACAATGAGCAGACAAGTTGAAAAACATATATGGGCAATGGAAATGGGTTTCTGAGGAAAGATTAAAAGACCCGTATTGACAGGTAGAAAAATTAATGAAAGTGTAAAATTCCTTATCTGAGACGCGATAAAATCATTGGTCAGGACAGTTCTTGACATGTCATGTTACATGAGATGCCTAAATTCGAGCCGGGACATGTTGTTGTGTTCGTGTGTAATAGTATACAGTTGATAAAATGCGCTAAACACTCGTCAGTCTGTTGCGTAAGATAGTCTTCCCCCAGCGTGGTGTAGGCGCTCACAGTTCTCCTCTATGACTATGAGAGAGGTGTAGTCAGACAATGTGATTATTTGTTTACGCGTGCGTATACTACATCCGAAACTGCATTGTGTTGTATTCATGCCGTGATGTCTTTTGGTGTTACACAGTGGACCACCCTAATGAATATAGAAAAGAGAGAAAAGGGAGATCATTTTAAACTTCGGATGCTCTGTTGACGCTGTTGTGTTTAGAGCGCAGGATGCGGAATTGCGAACTGTATTGTGACACCTCCGCAACAGAGACGGCTATAGTGCTCTACCAATCCCAGTTTCACCTTTCGCTTACATGGTCGTGCCTCTATCCCCCTAGTGGGTGTCCCACACCGGGCGGCTTAGCCAATCCTTGAGCTTCTGGCAATACTGACCGTTAGTCCTTTGACCACCTAAACCACACGCCCGGTTAATTAAATTCACTTATAGTTGCTCAAGGTGCATTCAGCTAAGTAGCCTTATTATATTTAAGTTAGTTAGTTAGTTAGTCGACAGATCATCCTCATTGCACATCGAACCATTCAGTCCATAAGTGCTCGGATCCCCTCCTCAGCAAATCCCGCAAACGTGTAGCGGCTAACGACGCCAGTTCTGTGTTGGTTTATCAATCTTCTTTGGCTTCCTGCGTAGTGTTCTTGTTTGGCCACCCCTCTTTTATTATTTTTAAGTAGTTTATTCGTGTAGTTGTGTGTCTGTATGTTATGTGCTGACGAAGGCTTTAGCCGCAACGTCCATTTTGTGTCTTGTAATCGTGTTCTAGTAAAGCTCACAATCTACTTCTCGTTTTTTTTTTTTGGGGGGGGGGGAGGGGGGTGATTAATTCATTGCCTATATTATAGCACGGCACGACCCTGATCTGAGACTTTGTCTTCTCGTCCTTGACTTGGAGATGAACATTACAAGTACCTCAGAAGTCGGAGTGATGGCAAGTGGCACTGGTAATGTGGAAGGCTTTCCCACGTGCAAAAATTAGTCCAGTGTAGACTAAGCTTGAGTTCAAAGCTAGCGAACGAAAACAAAATACCAAAGCGGAGATTTAAACAACAGAAATGACAAGAGGTCGACCCAGTCTCAGGTGGATACCGGGACGTGTTCTGGGAAATAAAGAGAGGGGTCGTGATATTCACCCCATATTGCACCCTGCCCAGAGCTGATTGGTCAATACAAATGTTAGACCAGCACCATATACTTAGTGCGCTTTAGAAAGTAGAAGACGGATATTTACTGTATACTTGTACTTATTGTTTCTCACTGCACCTACTGTATCGCTCACTATCTATATGCATGTAACTGTTTGTATGTAAGCGTGTGCGTGTGCATGCGTGTGTCTATATATAAATATAGATATACGGTCTTAGTCAGATATGACTGAGATACTGTATAACAGTAGGCGTAATACCTGATTTCTGTTAGAGCCGAATGTTGAACGGCGCTCACCATACCCGACACCCTCCATTGTGCCATTGACTTCGGGCGTTCCTCTCTGTCACATCATGTTTTGATGAAATTGATGTTACTTATATTATTATGAGTTGTCCAGCTGTTTAAGTTGTCCGCGTACATCTTTCTCTGTTTTCCTCTGGCACTCTTGACTAATGCGTTCCCACATAAGGTTAATTTCTCTACTTCACCCCCTCTGTTGATCGGGACCTTTTTATATTTACGTTGATTTCATGAATTAAAAGCAGATATCACTGCTATAATAATTTGGAGCTTTGCGCTTTTGTTTTAAGTTTCAAATATTGACCATAAAACTGCTTCATACGGCATATCTATTGATGCATTGTATTTTTCCCGATTATTCGACAGAATTCGGCCTCAGAACGCTAAAGAGAAACTGGACTTGTGTCGATTATGCACCGTGGTCACAGACAAAGATCGTCAGATAGTGATCGGCAAAGACAAGGCCTTCACCTTTGACTATGTGTTTGATGTCCAGACACAACAAAGTACTGTCTACAACACCTGCATCAGTAGTTTGGTGGAGGGGTCAGTGTTGTTTGTGTACTTTCATCAATGTGTTTGTTTTATCCCTGGGTTTAAATGTTATAGGATGTTATCGCTAACATTTGTACTTAGGCATATATGTATTCTTATATATGTACCTAGACATATGTACTCGTATATGTACCTCGACACATGTACTCACTAGTGTGGCACTTATCCCACTGTTGGGTGCAAGTGTTTTTTTTTATGAAGCACTAGCTGCCCGGCCCGGCTTCGCCCAGGCTCTGGCGGGGATCTATCTATCTATCTATGTATCTGTCTGTCTGCTTGTCTGTCTGTCTGTCTGACCCGGCCCGGTTTCGCCCAGCCCCTGGCGGGGAGCGTCTCATTAAATTCATATAAGTAGTCATTATACATTCAAATACATTCTCTAAGCGTACAGAGTATGCGTTCGGCCCCTGGGCCCTCGCAGCTAATTTATTGGTTGCAGCTAGAAAATTTCATTTAATGTTAGGATTATTTAGTTTTTTAAATGTTGACGTATAATTTTTCAGTTATGGTCGAACACAAAATTTGATGTCAAATGTAGTGCTTTTTGATAAACAATATTTTTTGTTTTTCTGTCTGGTGCGTACACAAATAAATCCGAAGGTTTTCCAACGCGTGAGCAGGCCACATATAGCTGTCCATGTGTGAAGCACGGATTTTCCAAATTTAGTCCACACACTTGTAGCGATTGTCCCTGTGCTTTGTTGATCGTCATGGCAAATGAAAGTCGCACCGGAAACTGCAGGCGTTTGAATTCGAATGGCATGTCTGTTGGAATCATTGGGATGCGAGGCAACAGTACATCAAAGGATAGACTTCTTCTTTTTTTAGACAAAAAAAAAAAAAAAACAACAACCTGCATTTTAACAGGCGTGCTGCGTGTAAGGTATGCATAAGGTATGCACACCCACAACATTGAATGAAAAATGTGATGTTGACACACACGCGGCCAACTTTTTTTTAAAAACAAAAACAAAATCAAGAATATACCCATTTAATTGTGTACTGACCTTCTCTCTGCCAAGCGAACGGAAAAAACAAATGCTTCGATTACTTCAAAAGTTACACTCCGAAAAAAGTACAGAAATAAAATTCTAACGTATCTAATCTAAAATAAATCCATTATTTTTAATGAACACTGGTTTTAAAAACATAAAAAGATGTGTTAGAAAATTTTCACTATTTAAATAGATGCATTACTTTTATAAAAATTATGAAAATACCTTAATGATTATATCATTATTTATTATAACTCATATGCCTGTAAATAACTATAGACAGAAAGTTTATAAATCTTTGAAAACAATGCAACAATCTATACATAAAATAATAGTGATGTTATTAAAAGTTATGACCCTTGAAATAACTTTTCTTATGTTAAGTCCCCTTGATGGAAACGATAAATATTAGCTGCCCGGCCCGGCTTCGCCCAGGCTCTGGCGGGGATCTATCTATGTATCTATCTATGTATCTATCTATGTATCTATCTATGTATCTATGTATCTATCTATCTATCTGTCTATCTATCTATCTATCTATCTATCTATCTATCTATCTATCTATCTATCTATCTATCTATCTATCTATCTATCTATCTATGTTCGGCCCGTTCCCGTTAAAAATATAAATAGAATAGAAGAATAGATAGAAAATATGATTGGAAGAGATCTATCTAAAGTAAACTTGGCTCCCGTTCCCGACTATCTGTCTGTCTGACCTGGCCCGGCTGCACCTCATTTAATTCATATAGACTTCTATAGCCAGGGGACTTAACTTAAGATATAACAATGCTACTAAAAGTTATATCCCTTTTTGTCATATATTTTTATATTTTCTTATGTTCAGTCATGTAATTACAAAATTAAATTTTAGGAAGGTTTCATCTCAATCAGTTGGACCGTTCGCGAACGCATAAAGGACGGACATACATACATACATACATACATACATACATACATACATACATACATACATACATACATACATACATACATACATACACACAACGATTTATATATATATAGATTGTATTTCAGTTGCCAGAGCGGGTCCGTCATTTTAAATGTATATTTTGACCTCTTGATAATAATGATTTTTCTGTGCTTTGTTTTCTCGTTTGAAGCCATGTTTCCATAAACTATGTCTTCCAATTGAATGTTTCTATCTGTCTTCTTAGCAAGCGTCTCCCCGGCTTCTTACCTCTGAATATATTGGAGTGGACAAAAACCCCGTGTATTGTTATTGCTTTGAATTGACAATTAATGTCTTGTAGTTCTACTGCAGACTGTGAATTGTACCTCTCTTTGTTGAGATGACCTATGCGATCATTATAATTATCATGATCAAATAGCACGTCCTTGGCAGAACGTCGCTCTCGTTACGACCCACCAACAAGGTTCTCGACCTCTTGTCAGTTCTTCTGCCTTGTGGATTTTCATGTCCAAGATATCCACAATATCCCATGTCTTTCTTCATGCTGGCTGATCTCTTCTCAAAAGGACCATGCCTTCCATCACCCTTCTTTCCACACTGCTGAGACGTTTAATATAGCCAAAGTATTTCAGTTTCCGAGACATGATGCTGCTTTTGTGTTTTCTTCCATGTTTAGATCTTGTAGAATTTAAGTATTTCCACTTTACAAAAAGTAATAATGAAGATGTTCTTAAGCGGACTAAACATTAACAGAGAAATTACAAAACAAGAAGATGACCAACAGGTGGACTCGAAAAGTGGTGGTAGACTTGCCATAGTGTCGGGTGGCAGAACATGCGGGAGATGCAGTCAGCTCTAGCTCAGTGGCTAACAAATCTTCCTGTCTCAATGAATATAGTGAAATGTGTGCTTGTCACTAGTGGAATCAGCTAAGCTTAGCTGTGTGGCTAGCAAATGATCCTGTCCTCGTTAATGTGGTATAGTGTGTGTTAGTCATTAATGGAATCAGCTGAGCTTAGCTGTGTTTCTAGGAAATGATCCTGTCTCACTGAATATGGTGAAAGATGTGCTAGTAATTACTGGAATCAGCTGGTCAAGTTTTTAGTTTTTAGTAATGTTGTTTGTTTGTCGAGGTCTGATTTTCATTAAAAACTTGGGACTGTTCTCTTTCCTCAGGTGTTTCGAGGGCTACAATGCCACTGTGTTTGCTTACGGTCAGGTAAGTTATAAGTAGTATATTATGTAGGTGTGCCCCCTTAAAATTCGAAGCCAAAAGAGGTTGCCACGCAGAGTATTTCCTTATATAGCTCTATGTGATGTCATCGGCTCTACCCAAAATCGGGTCCGCATTGAGAAGGCGGAGCCAAAGGGATATAACTCATGAGTAACAATTCGACTCGTTTTTTGTTGTTGCAATATTACATCCCTTTTTTTAAATTAAAAATTGAATTTACTAATATGGCAGATATTATTGAGTGTAGTGGACGATGCTTAAACACTATCATCATACACATATCATAGAGCTTCAAATTTAAACCTGTAAAGATGGTCAGTATTATTGGTTGTAGTGGGTATGGCTTAGTGTCATCATTGTTAATGGGTGGGTGAGTGGAGAAAAGGCTGGACAAACACTATCATCATACTGTTTCAGATTGTTAAATGAAAACTTTAAAAAAGTAAAGATGGTCGGTATTATTGGTTGTAGTGGGTATGGCTTAGTGTCCTTCAATGTTAAGGGGTGGGTGAGTGGAGGAAAGACTAAATAATCATTGTTAAGGGGCAGTCGAGTGGTGGAGTGGTTAGATAAATGCATCTGTTCCTTGTTTAGAGACGTAGGTGTGCTAGATAAAGGCTCCCATTCGTTGTTAAAGGGTAGAGGAAAGGCTAGAAAGGTGCTTTCGGTCATTGCTAAGGGGAGGGCGGAGTGGCTAGATAAATACGTCCATTCCGTGTTAAGGTATGGGGTGGAGGAGTGGTTAAATAAATGTTTTCATTTGTTGATAGAGGGTGGGTGAGTGGAGAAAAGGCTAGATAAATCATGCCGATGTTCAGCGTGGCAGAGGGTATGACACAGTGGTCACCATGGCTTAGTGTATGACCCAGTGGTCACCATGGCTTAGTGTATGACCCAGTGGTCGGCGTGGCTGAGTGTATGACCCAGTGAGTATGACTCATATTTTATGTATGGTTTGCTCTCTCTCTCTCTCTCTCTCTCTCTCTCTCTCTCTCTCTCTCTCTCTCTCTCAGTACTTGTCTAACTTTTGACCATGTGTGTATGTGTGTCCATGACTGTCGGCGTGATGATATCCTTCTGTCTATCTATTCGGATAACTGTCTAGCTATATATCTATATAGCTGTGTATCTCTATGTCTGGATGTATTGGTGTATGTGTATATATGAAGGGTCGTTTTTTGCTGTATTCGTCTGCGGATGACAATGATCTGATGTCAGTATGTATCCTCGTAATGACTGTGTGTCTATAAGTAGCAAAGAATAACTACATGGCCTGATCGTAGATACTTAGATGGCAGGCAAATTGCGTGTGTCATAGTAAGTAGTAGTATGGAAGGTAAACGTGGTGCATAATATTTGGGGAGCATCCATAAACCTGAAATACTTTCTTAGTGTCGCTGTCGCTGATGTGTCGTCATAACAGTCCTTAAGGAGATGAATTTTCAAATCTCATGCATTAGGATACTTATCTGCTTCCGGTTTTGCATAGTTAAAAAGGTAAACTTTAATTACTGAAATTAATAGTACATATGTGGTAATATTTAAAAATAGTATTTTTGCTGTGTACAGTGAAAAAGTAAAGATGGCGGCATGGGTTAGGAGGTCTACCATCAACAGCTTCGATGCATATTTGAGGATCGGATCATCAGAAAACCTTGGGTTTTCCCACTATATATCTAATGAAAAGATATCTAATGAAAAGTGGCCGACTGTGTATTATAATGGCAGTTATTACTGTCTATAGTGGCTGGGACTTAAACATTATCATCATTCCAATGGCGATGTGTTAGAGATACAAGACACGTCCTCAGGCTGTGATGGTGTACAGCCAGTCACATGTCTAAGGGATACATCTGGGACATGTGGGGGCGCTGCTTCCGGTCACAGGAATAAGGATACATCGGGGACATGTGGGTAATGGTTACAGTTGGTCAAAGATGGCGGTGCATCCGGTCACATGTGGAAGGGTCCATCTGGGACACATGTTTAAGAGGAGTACTACAGACAAAAATGCTCATATGTCGGTTGTCGAACCAGGGGACCTAACTCGTGATGATCACCATGTATGGGAGAGATTCCACAATCTCGTGAACAGAGCATCTGATGTGTAAAATGGTCTCCCTTCCATCTCTTTTCTATATCCATTAGGGTGGTCCACCGCATAGCACCAAAGGACATCGTGGCATGAATACAACACAATGCAGTTTTGAATGTAGTATACACAACTATAGTCAATTCATCACAGTGTCCGACTAAGCATTTCTCGTAGACATAGAGGAGAGATGTGATCTCTAATGGCAGTCTGGGAAGGCGTACCATTTACTTAACAGCTACTGGGTCATACACTGACAAGTTTTTAGCGCATTTTGTCAACTGTATAATATTACACATGAACACAACAAACTGTCCTGGCGCATCCGTGGGCGTCTCATGTAACACGACATGTCACGCGCTGTCCTGACCAGCAAAGATATTACGTGTCAGATGAGATAATTACACTTTCATTAATTTTTCTGTCTGTCCATCGGGGGCTTTCCAGCTTTCCCCAGAAACCAATTTCCAATGCCAATATATGATTTTCAACTTGTCTGCTCATTGTTCTATATTTCACATCCAGACAAAAGTACAGATTCTATGTATCACTTCAACATTCAAATAAGAAAATATGTTAGACAAATTATTAAAAATGATGGCCAAATACATAAAAATCTCGATCAAGCTTATAAAAAGTTACCCAAACTAATAAAACGCTTGGCCAAAATAAGAAATATCCCAACCAAGCTTATAAAAAGTAGTGGAAAATGATAGCCAAATCAACTAAACTGTTGACCAGAATAGAAAATATCTCAAGCAAACCTATAAATATACCACCAAGAAGGAAACATGTTTAGCCAAACTAATAAGAATGTTGGCCACATTCCAAAATAGCTCGACCAAATGTATAAAAAGTAACAGAATACGTTAATCAAATCAAGAAATATGTCGACCGAAGTAATGCAATAGGCAAAATGATGGACAAACTAAGAAATGTGAATGACAAAGTAAGAAAGCAATGACTGCTAAAGTGAGAAAATAATTGCCGAATTAAGAAAAATGATTGTCAAACTAAGAAACATGCATACCAAAGGAAGAAATATGTTAGTCAAATGATGGGAGGGGAGTGTTAGCTAAATTAAGAAATATCTCAACCAGACTTACAAATAGGTCAACCGAAATAAGATAGTATGCTACACAAATTAGGAAAAATTTTGGCCAAATTACAAAATATCTCAACCAAACTTATAAAAAGTAGGAAAATATGTCGGCCAAAGTAAGAAAATATGTTAGCCAAAATAATAAATATGTTGGCCTGATCAAGAAATGTGGCCACCGAAGTAAGAAAATATGTTAACCAAATTAGGAAAAATGTTGGCTAAATTAAGAAAAAGTATAGACAAACTTAGACATATGTATGGCAAAGTAAGAAAAAATGTTTATCAAATTGAGAAAAATGTATGCCAAAGTAAGAAAAATGTGGGCCAAAGTTAGAAAATATGTTAGCCAAATTAAGAAAAATGATGATAGTCAAACTAAGAAAGATTAAAGCCAAAGTAAGAAAATATGTTAGAGAAAACATGAAAAATTGTAGCCAAATTGAGAAAAATGTTAACCAAAATAAGGAAATGCTACAATACCAAATTCCTCTTAGTAAGTTACCATGTAACAAATAAATATATCCAATAAATCCTTAACCATTAGGCATATGAAGATATTCCTACATAAGTAGTATGAATGCAAAACATGTAATCTAATTATCTACAACAAACTGAGAAACTAATAGTTTCCATAGACGTGGCAGACAGCTAACAATACCAAATCAAAGTTTGCTGAATGAATGTCCAGATTATAACAAAAATGTTGCATAGAACATGAGTATAAACATGCCTAGAAACATAAGTTGAACATATGCAGAGCATGATAGTCTTACTTGTTAGTAAGTGTGACATAGCAATCCAACTATACGGACACCTGAGAAAGTATTAGCTTTCATTGAAAGTAACCAGAGTCAGACATCGACTGAAAGCCACGTGAGAAAATATTAGCTTTCATTAAAGAGTCAGACATCAAATGAAAGTTAGTACATCTAAAAGATTGTTTAATAGTTACTAAGAAATAACATTCATATGAAATTTTAGACAACATAAGAATCACATATATGAATACAGAACATATACACTGAGATCATTCATACCTGTTGTAATATTTTCCGTATCTGATATGACCATTAGAATCCCCTAGTATTTATACCGTTCCTTATCTTTTCTTATTGGTTCTGGCGACGGTTCGGTAGCCATGTGTTTTTCCTGGCCTTGAGTGGCTCGTCGTTTCACTCCCTGTCCATTTACGCGGGTCCGTTTCCCACCGTCGCGTTGTAATTTCTAGCTGCTGGCCAGCCTCACGTCTGTCTTTTTCACACGTGTGCCCGGCCGAGACGAGACGTTGCATTATCAGTCCGACTCTTAACACATTGAATCGCTGGACTGGCATGTTATCAGTCCCAGGCCGACTATTGTCTCTGCCTGATCCAGTATGTTACCCCATCGCAACCAGACCGTGTCCATTGAGCAATTAGACTGTGAGGTTTACAACTCTGTGATAATACCAACTGCTTGTGTCATGCGTTTGGTGCGAATTGTAGGGTCCTGTAATTTTGCCATTGAGCAAACATTGTATGTGTCTGTGTGCGCAGCCTTGACTTTTCTGTCTTCCATTCCTCCTTTATGTTTATGGAATGAGAAACAGTCTGGAGGAATCGCAGCATTTTATGACAGTATCTGATGTGAACAGCAGAATCTCCTAGCATATACACCGTCCCTATCTCCGTGCCGTCTTCTTCTTCTTCTTCTTTGCGATCATCCGCAGTGTTTTTTTTTTTTCAGATGTGATTGCGGTGTGTCTGTTATGCGCCCTTGGGCCGAAACCCGTAGGCCAACACATCGATTTTAGCGTGCTTTTTTGACCAGGTAGCATTCCTGGGAGACTCTCACTTTTGCGGTGCCGTCTGCAACCCAGCTGGCCAGGATGGAACGGTCGAAGACAACGGTCATCCCTCTAAGGAAGGCAGGGACAGTCCATAGCATTTTCCGCCATCCAAGGTTGCTTCCATAGTTACAGGGCCGACACATAGCGCCCTGGTTCTGGGCTAGCCGAGGGAATCGTCACGTTCTGCTTATGGCTGCTTTAAATCCTCACTTCAATATATTGGGCTTTCCTTCACCACGGGCCGTTCCTGCACAGACCAGACAAGTCTGCAGATGGTATCCACTCAGCGAGTTTTCGGACATGTGCTTGTCCTTGCGCCCTTCAGAGCTGTTCCAGGCACGGCGGACATTCGGAAAACTACCTAGTCAGAGCTGTTCCGAGCAAGAGCGGCATTCGGAAACTAGGTAGTCAGAGCTGTTCCTAGCACGAGAGACAAATGGACGAGACGTTTCACTCGGACGTAAAATGCGTAGTGCCAGTTTTTATTTTGCCACCCGTAGGCCAGCACTGCCAGCTTCGGCGGGCATTTTTTAATGAGGTTAGCCTTCCTCGGGTTTTGAGGCACGTTAGACTTATTGTTGTCATGCCGCCCACATCTCAGCTTGTCAGGATAGAACGGTCAACGACAAAATGGTCAACCCTCAAGGGAAGGCAGGGACAGATCATGGGCATTTTCTCGCTATCCAAGGAGGCTTCCATAATTGCAGAGCCGGTACATATTGCTCTGAGACTGGGCTCACCCGAGGAGTTGCCACGTCCTGCTCATCGCTGCTTTAGTTCCTCACTTCCATATGTTGGGCATCTCGCTTGCCACTGGCCGCTCAAGCACACACCAGGATCGGTCAGACTGTGGGCGTCATCCACTCGGTAAGCTTTGCTTTTGACTTCGGACCACGCAATGGGTTCGCTAGCCGTGCGTTCCATTTCGTGTTATAGAGACGTTTTTTCCACTTTTGTCTACACTCTCTATGAGTTAGATACAGACAGTTTTCGTAACCATTTCATTCGACTGGGGCGCATCTCTGACTTTTTTGTACTCGCTCAAGAGGTAGGCTACATGTGCTGCCGGCTCAGCACCTTACCTCCGTGCAGCAGTGAACGAGAAACGGCCAGGCCCTCTCTTCCGGGAATCCCTCATATCCCCCAGCTGAGAGCCTTCGAACAAGTATCAGAACTGGGCATGTAGCTTGCACAGTATCTCACCTCTATTTTTCGGAGGGTGGGTATGGTCCCGGCTCTCAGATCCGAGGGTTTGTGGCTTAGAGGCGTTCAGCCTCAACCCTCGACAGAGAGCCTTTGAGTATTGTCCGGACCAAATCTTTTGCCTTCGTGCGCCTGATTTAAATTTTTGACTGCTATCCTCAGTCTAACCTACAGAGCAGCAGGTTGTGTCTCTCTTGGTCTGGTCCCAATCCCATAAGCTGTCCGATATGTAGTTTTTCATCCATCGGCAAGCAAATGGGGTCGATGGGACACGCAAGCTCCCCCGCCACGTCAAGATGGAGACACATCGGGGAGTCCGTGCCGTCTTTTAGTATCTCATTCTGCATTTTCTTCAATTTACACATTCATGTTTTTAATTTCCAGCCGCGGTCCGTTTCGCACTCCATTCAGTCTACGCGGTCGGCTGTATGTCTGCCCGTCAGTGTAGTTTCATTGTCAGTCTGACACACCACACCTCCTATGGGTAAATGCCTCCATTCAACCACTGGTCCAGTTCACACCGTTGACCGTAGCAAGGTTTGTTATCGGCGTGAAGGCTCCAGTCCGCCGAACAATATGTTGACCTGTTGATATGTTAACTCTTAGTCAACAATATTTTGACCCTTTCTTATCAACTTCCACCTGTGTTCTGCTGGTGCAAAGTACTGGAGTCAAATCGAACTTGTTCCCATGCACCAAGCAGACCATGATCGTTTTGATTTGTTTGCGTGCAATCTTACGTCATGGCTAGCGGGTGGTCTTGTACAATGGTGCGTAACAATGCGCCAGTTTCTTAAATGTAGAGAATACAGTTTATTCTTCTGTAACTCCTCTAAGTGGTCCTTCCTCTTTCATTGAAAACTTCCTTGTAGGAGAGCATTCTGATTAAACTCACGGCATTCTGTGACTGTATCTCTCTTTCATTGTTTTTATATCTTGGTGAAATCTTTTCACCTTGCCCCTCACTAAAATCGTCAAGATTCTCGGGAAAGAAATGTAAATGGTTATGGAGGTAGTGCAATGTTATGCTCATGTTGCATCCAAGCTTACAAAACTCGACAGCATGTTTTCAACTAATTCAGAACAATTGTCTGCCTGCTTTAAAATTACCCAGAACGTTTTGCACAACTAAAACAAATGATGACCGGGCTGTGGACTCTGTTATGTTCACCTAATCAATACAATTTGGATCTTTTCTAATTTGATGTCTATCAAAAATTCTAGCTGTAAGTTTGACTATGCTCAATTCCGAAAACTCTCTGCATACGTAATTAAAACAGGTACCATCTTTGTTCAGTGCCATAACAAATTGCTTCATCAAGCCTAGCTTTATATGTAATGGTGGTAGTAGAACTCCATTTCGATCAATGAGAGGCTTGTTGACAATATTTTTTTCTCCAACTATAAATTCATCCCTCAAAGGCCACTGTTTCTTTGTCCAGTGTGTACCTTTTGCCCTGCGATCCCACAAACATATAACTTTGCTTATTGTAGCACACTCCTCCCTCATTGTAGTAGAAAGATCACCTTGTACGATGGATAGCTGCAGTTCTGCTCCAAAGGAAGGTGGTGCTAAGATGCCGGAGTTGGTCTTCTGAGCCGAAAACGATATGTCCAGGATTGCTGCAGGGTTCACCACTGTCACCAGTACTATTCAACGTGTATACGGTGCCGATCACTGAACAACAGTTGGACGGGAGGGGTAGGACTCTGTAATTTGTTGACGACATTCTCGTGTATCGACAGGGTCGAGATAAACAGGCGGTTGCCAATGATATGCAGGGCGAACTAGATTGAATTTCCTTATGGTGTGCTGATGTCGATGCCCTTGTCAACCCTGCAAAGGCATCTGTTACATGGTTCTCCCTAAACAACCATATTGTGAACACAGACCTGCCGGCAGTAAGAGTGGATGGGAGCATTTTGAGTAGAACCCAGTCAATGACATATCTTGGCGTGAGGCTTGATCGTAGCCTGTCCTTCAGAGATCATGTCGATTATGTCATAACGAAAGCTCGAAAAGGTTTGTCAGCAATGAGAGTAATGGTGACTTCCAATATCGAGCAAAGACTGCTAATACTTCTGTTCCAAGGACTGGTACTTTCACGCATCGAGTATGCCCTGGCCATCCTCACTGTCAGCCCTACACAAATTGGAAGACTTGAAAAGGTACAAAACGAAGCCATGCGCATCATTTTGGGCTGCACGAGAGACACCAGCTGTGTAGCAATGGGATACCTCCTTGACTTCCCGACAATAGAACACGGGATCAAGATCTCTCTCTCTCTCTCTCTCTCTCTCTCTCTCGAGAGAGAGAGAGAGAGAGAGAGAGAGAGAGAGAGAGAGAGAGAGAGAGAGAGAGAGAGAGAGAGCGAGAGCGAGAGCGAGCGAGCGAGCTCGTGCATACTTAAAGATAAGTGCAGATGAGCAGCACCATCTGCATGACGCTATATTCAGAGAAAAGGGTGACAGGTTAAAGAGCGGCAAATCATGGATGGGTCGGGCGGAAGATGTCGTCAGACAGGTCTGCAGTCTTACCAGTATCAACCCCGACAAGGAATGGGTGCCGGTGCCTCCAGCTTTTAAGTGCACTTTCTCCTGCATTATCACACTCGACAGTCGGTGCAGAGACCAGAACCCTGCCGCTGTCAATGCAGAGGTAAACGCGCTCATCTATGATCACTCAGATAGCCCCGAAGTGCTCATCTATACAGATGGATCTGTTGTAAAGCAGCAGAGAAGTGCGTGGGCATTTACAGCCCGTTCAGCGGGCCGAACCGTTCAAGAATCCAGTGGTGCCCACTCTATGACAACGAGCAGCATGATGATGGAGGTGATGGCAGTTACACAGGCTTTCATATGGCTGGAATCACAGCATTATACCAACGTGTGTGTACTAAGTGATTCAATGAGCATGATTCAGAAGGTCGAAGCTGGATCTGTATGTAGACAGTGAACTGAGTCGCTACGGAAGTCTGTTGTCCGTAAAGTCACCTTCATCTTCGTCCTGGGACATGCGGGAGTCGAGGGAAATGAACGAGCTGATAAACTGGCTGGCTCTGCGCCCCCTGTAGATGGCCAGCTCATGGATCGTGACGATTTTATTAACGTCCTCAAAGATATGGCGAGAACAGAGGACTTTGACGTCAGTGAATCCACATCGCTGTCCAGGATAAAAGACTTGGGAGTAAGAATCGGCACGGCCAGACGCGAGAGGTACATCGGGAAAACCAACACAGAACCGGCACTATTAGCCACCAGACGCTGATGCATATGCTGGGGGGGGGGAGGATCTGAGCACCTAAGGACTTGTCCTGAGTGCAATGAAGATACCCCAATTGATAACTGATAACTGTAGTAGAAAGAGCCATTGGAATTTGTTACCACTGTGTAAGACTAGAGAATACCTTTCAAACTTCTTTAACAGCTCTCAATGAAAAGTGGCCACTCATCTTGTGTATAACTTACACCCATTTCGTTTACAAGACCTCCAACATTAGCATAAACCATAAGGTTGTTTTCTTTACAAAAGAATGTAAGAAACTCTTGCTCTCTGTTGCGATCAAATGTAACATTTGTTTCAGCAGTCAGTAATTTTATTTCTTTCAATCATGAAGCCAAAAGGTCTGAAGATTTCATGGAGAGATATAGATCTCGGATTAGATCATTGAGCTCACGCTGGTCGAAGCGTTGATCAGCTGGAGATTCATCGTCGAAATCACTATCACTGTCACTTTCGGTTCGACATACCACTGCTGTCTCATCTTCTACCAGAGAATCCGATTGTCGCACTGAAAGTTGGGATTGGTATGTCATCTCCGTGTGTAACAGGTCGTCTAGCAGAATCTCAATCTGGATATTTGCATTTTTGTGATCTTTTCCATTAATTCCCTTAATATTGACAACACTTAAATAACAGTCATCATGGTAATTCTTAGGCTCTCTCCAAACCATTGAAATTCCAAATTTTAAACATTTTCTTTCCCCACAAGTCCACTGTTGCAGGTGTTCAACAATTGTTTTGCAACCAAATGAGGCACCCAAGACTTGCCCTGGTCACCCTGGTTTACTTTAAAGCAGAGGTTCCCAAACCACGGCCCGCGGGCCACTTGTGGACCAGCCAGCTGCCAGAAAGTGGCACGCGAGGCCTCGAGCAGTCATTTTCTGCAATGACAGGTTATAAAAAAACAAAAAAAAACAAGCAACGTTCCAGACTCACTGACAGCAACCTAGCTGCGCTTATGACTTTGAGCACGACATTTTTGTGCCGAGACATTGACAAACTGGCATCTGAATTTAAGTAACTGGTTATGAAGAACAGTTTAAAATTGTAAATTAATTACATTAATAGCGATTTTCGAAACTGATTTAAAATTTAAGTTACTAAAGGTAAGAATGATATTGCACGACTTTTATACTTTGTTGTGGCCCGCTTAACTACCGAAAATAGTAGACGTGGCCCCCTGCTTGAAAAGTTTGGGAACTACTGCTTTAAAGTAAACAAAGTATCCCTTTTTCACAAACCAGTAAAATGCTTTCTATGTTTTTCTTTCAAAATGTACTTTCCACAAATATAACAAAATAAATATGGTGAAAGAAAGCATGTTCTTCTTGAAGACGATATCTTAGAAATATAAGAAAATAACTAGCATACAGACGTGTGCAGTGGGTTAAAATCTCAAAAAAGGCAATTCTTGCAAGATTCTTGGAAAACTGAAACTGTAAGTAAACAAGCAGTTTCATTTTATAAGGGACTAGATAGTAATAGTTTTTTTTTTTTTTCTCCAAAGCCTTATACACAAAATACTGTAACAATGTTAATTAGATACACATATTCCTGTATCTCAAACACTAGAGCTGCCATAGGCATATAAATGTGCTATTTCCGATTTAACAGGCCTCATTTTTGCAAAATCAGGTGTAAAATGTTTGGCATTTTAAACAAAATGTTTTGTGTAGTGCTGTGTATAATTATTTGGCTAGTACTGTCCCATTGCCGGCTGCGTGGTGAAGGCCTTCGGACGGAGTTCGTAATCCCCCATACCCGAGTTCGAAACACAACTGTGGGCGATTTGGCGGCAGATCACTTTGCGTTGGTATTTTACGAAATGATATTGGTGCCGGTCGTTCAGACAGAAATGACAAATTACTGAACATAAACTTGCCAAGAGATCACCAACACCCCCCCCCCCCCCCCCCCAAAAAAAAAAATAAAAAAAAAAAATAAAATGCTATGCTGCTGGTGGTTTTTTTTTTTTATTTCCTCGCTCGCTTTGAACTCAAGCGTAGTCCATACACACTACTTGTAGTAGTACCGGACTGAATTTTATGTGTGGGTTAGCTTTCCCTTTTAACAGTGTCCATCGCCATCAGGCGTACCCACTCCGACTTCAGAGGTATTTGTAATTTACGTCCCCAGGTCAAGGATGAGAGGTCAACATTTGTGTCCAGTTGTCCGGTGTAGGGGTTGAACCCCTTACCTCGGTATCAGCACACCGAATGTTTAAGAACACGCGTTCTTATCCACCCGGCCATGCTGACCTACAATGTTGGTGTTTACTGTAACGTCCTGTAAATGATATGCAAATAACTGCCCCATTACCTGGGCTGTGTAGAGGACGCGGGAGTGCACGTCCCGAATAAACACTGTGTATTCATGGATATTTTTAGCGCTCCGTTGGGAAAGACCGGATAAGTGGCACTTGCAAAGGGGCTGATATAGCAACAGGGCTGACATAAAGTCCTGCTGGATCGATGAATAACTGGCGTGGCTCGTTGCCTGAGCGTGAGCGTCATCCGTGATCTTGCACTCTCAGTCATTTCATTGAAGTCACGTCAGCATGGAGGGTAGTCATTTATGTTTCTTTCAATGAGTACCCGTTTTACTGTTTTATACTACAAACTATGTATTTAAACAACACAGTTTACGTTTTTAACAAGTGAAGCTTTGTTCTTTTCTAGCTCACTTTGAGTTCTGCAACATTCTGCCCTATAATTAAAGTTATAACATGGGTTATGCCCTATAACAGAGCAGGTTATGTCCTGTAGTAATGTAGATTATGCTCTGCGTCAACTCGTGTTGTGTCTTATATCACCTCAAGTTGTGTTCTATATCACATCAAATAATGTTATGTCTTATCAATGAACAATCAAATTATAACTCAAGTTGTGTGCTACAACAACTCAGGTTATGTCCTATACTGTCGCATTCATCGTGGGCCCTGGGTATTGAAATTAGAAATAAACTTGCGGGCCACTGATATCTGTCTGAGTAAGATGTTGATAACTCACCTATTATTTAAACATGGCAGCGGACACATTCACAGAGACATATTACTACCCCACACACAGATAAGACAGTCGCCATTTTTTAGGATCAGCTAAAGGGAAGAGATGGTCTGGAGAGAATTACAAAAACCGTTAGCAACATTACTGGAGAAAAAGAGGGCGGGGGTTTGGGGAATAGTGAGGAGAGAGAGAGAGAGAGAGAGAGAGAGAGAGAGAGAGAGAGAGAGAGAGAGAGAGAGAGAGAGAGAGAGAGAGAGATTTCAGGTTTGCAGTGTGGTATGGAGGACGATACAGAACATAGAAAACAGATCCTTTTGAGAGACATTGCCATTCAGCATATTTGTTTGTTTCTTTTATTTTTTTTTATTTTTGCATCCGGTCGCTTTGAACTCAAGCGTAGTCCATACAAACTATTTCAAGTAGTGTTGGACTGAATTTAGCTTTTCCTGATTAGCTTTTCCTATCTGGCATATGATAGTGATGGTTCTAAATTGAGTTGGCTGAATTCGGAGATGAACATTTTTCATTAACAAGGTACTCTTATCGATTAGAGGTGCTAATTATGTGCCCTTTGAGCTTTTCGGTCGTTCAGAAAGCAATGACAAACTACTCAACGTAAAAGAATGTCCTAGTTCTAATAAATCACAGAAGCCAAAACATGGACAAGCAACTAACTTTAGTCGTCAGCTACTGAAGCACCTGAAGCTACTTCTTTTCTTCTGTCTTTCGCGAGAGCAAATCATTATCTTCACATTTATGTCACCGTGTTTGCACAGCCTGCAGATTATTTGATCATCTCGGATGTGCAGGTCGCAAGTCGACGTGGCAGAGCCTCACACATCTACAGAATCTGCTGCATCTAACCAAGTTCAGAGTTCAACAACATGAATAGAAATGACATTAGTACTATTAGCCAATGAAGTAATGAGAGCCACTTACACGACACAAAGCACGAGCAGTTGATATCCATGTTAACAATGAAAGAACATAATTGAAGGAAGGGCTGGGGCAAAATAGTCAGGCGACCTCAAGGATTGAAACCGGCAGAAATCATCAAGATAAAATTAGATTACGGTCTGGCAAAATGTAGTCAAGGTTGTAGGCAGAGACTACTGGAGAACTGCAGCTGCCTATCTTAGCCACAGAGTTACCATTGCTTGATGATGATGATGATGATGATGATGATGATGATGATGATGATGATGATGATGATGATGGTGATGATGATGATGATGATGATCATCTCAGCTGTTCAGTGTTCTCCGCGTACTATCGTCTCAACCTACTTACATATGCTAACGAAGATAAAGAAGACTGCGCAAGTGTGGCGGTTATAGCGGGCACTCACACACTGACCCGTTGACTACTATCGTTTCCAGAAATATGTATGTAGGTCGAGTTAAAAACCCTCTTCCAGGCCTGCAGGTATACGGTGTGTGTGGGACAGGCCCGTATTTGTGTAGACCCAGCTGGCACTCGATAGTTGACCGATGTGATCAGTGACATACCAGCTGGCACTCGATGGTTGACCGATGTGATCAGTGACATACCAGCAGGCACTCGATGGTTGACCGATGTGATCAGTGACATACCAGCTGGCACTCGATGGTTGACCGGTGTGATCAGTGACATACCAGCAGGCACGCGATGGTTGACCGATGTGATCAGTGACATACCAGCTGGCACTCGATGGTTGACCGATGTGATCAGTGACATACCAGCTGGCACTCGATGGTTGACCGATGTGATCAGTGCCATACAAGCTGGCACTCGATGGTTGACCGATGTGATCAGTGACATACCAGCTGGCACTCGATGGTTGACCGATGTGATCAGTGCCATACAAGCTGGCACTCGATGGTTGACCGATGTGACTAGTGCCACACCAGCTGGCACTCGATGGTTGACCGATGTGATCAGTGACATACCAGCTGGCACTCGATGGTTGACCGATGTGATCACTGCCATACCAGCAGGCACTCGATGGTTGACCGATGTGATCAGAACCACACCAGCTGGCACTCGATGGTTGACCGATGTGATCAGTACCACACCAGCAGACACTCGATGGTTGACCGATGTGATCAGTACCACACCAGCAGGCACTCGATGGTTGACCGATGTGATCAGTACCACACCAGCAGGCACTCGATGGTTGACCGATGTGATCAGTGCCATACCAGCTGGCACTCGATGGTTGACCGATGTGATCAGTGCCATACAAGCTGGCACTCGATGGTTGACCGATGTGATCAGTGCCATACAAGCTGGGACTCGATGGTTGACCGATGTGATCAGTGACATACCAGCTGGCACTCTATGGTTGACCGATGTGATCAGTGCCATACAAGCTGGCACTCGATGGTTGACCGATGTGATCAGTGACATACCAGCTGGCACTCGATGGTCGACCGATGTGATCAGTGACATACCAGCTGGCACTCGATGTTTGACCGATGTGATCAGTGCCATACAAGCTGGCACTCGATGGTTGACCGATGTGAACAGTGACATACCAGCTGGCACTCGATGGTTGACCGATGTGATCAGTGCCATACAAGCTGGCACTCAATGGTTGACCGATGTGATTAGTGCCACACCAGCTGGCACTTGATGGTTGACCGATGTGATCAGTGACATACCAGCTGGCACTCGATGGTTGACCGATGTGATCACTGCCATACCAGCTGGCACTCGATGGTTGACCGATGTGATCAGTACCACACCAGCTGGCACTCGATCGTTGACCGATGTGATCAGTACCACACCAGCTGGCACTCGATGGTTGACCGATGTGATCAGTACCACACCAGCAGGCACTTGATGGTTGACCGATGTGATCAGTACCACACCAGCAGGCACTCGATGGTTGACCGATGTGATCAGTACCACACCAACAGGCACTCGATGGTTGACCGATGTGATCAGTACCACACCAGGAGGCACTCGATGGTTGACCGATGTGATCAGTACCACACCAGCAGGCACTCGATGGTTGACCGATGTGATCAGTGCCATACAAGCTGGCACTCGATGGTTGACCGATGTGATCAGTACCACACCAGCAGACATTCGATGGTTGACCGATGTGATCAGTGCCATACCAGCTGGCACTCGATGGTTGACCGATGTGATCACTGCCATACGAGCTGGCACTCGATGGTTGACCGATGTGATCACTGCCATACCAGCTGGCACTCGATGGTTGACCGATGTGATCACTGCCATACCAGCTGGCACTCGATGGTTGACCGATGTGATCACTGCCATACCAGCTGGCACTCGATGGTTGACCGATGTGATCACTGCCATACCAGCTGGCACTCGATGGTTGACCGATGTGATCACTGCCATACCAGCTGGCACTCGATGGTTGACCGATGTGATCACTGCCATACCAGCTGGCACTCGATGGTTGACCGATGTGATCAGTGACATACCAGCTGGCACTCGATGGTTGACCGATGTGATCAGTGCCATACCAGCTGGCACTCGATGGTTGACCGATGTGATTAGTGACATACCAGCTGGCACTCGATGGTTGACCGATGTGATCAGTGCCACACCAGCAGGGACTCGATGGTTGACCGATGTGATCAGTGACATACCAGCTGGCACTCGATGGTTGACCGATATGATCAGTGCCATACAAGCTGGCACTCGATGGTTGACCGATGTGATTAGTGCCACACCAGCTGGCACTCGATGGTTGACCGATGTGATCAGTGACATACCAGCTGGCACTCGATGGTTGACCGATGTGATTAGTGACATACCAGCAGGCACTCGATGGTTGACCGATGTGATCAGTGACATACCAGCTGGCACTCGATGGTTGACCGATGTGATCAGTGACATACCAGCTGGCACTCGATGGTTGACCGATGTGATTAGTGCCACACCAGCTGGCACTCGATGGTTGACCGATGTGATCAGTGACATACCAGCTGGCACTCGATGGTTGACCGATGTGATTAGTGCCACACCATCAGGCACTCGATGGTTGACCGATGTGATCAGTGACATACCAGCTGGCACTCGATGGTTGACCGATGTGATTAGTGCCACACCAGCAGGCACTCAATGGTTGACTGATGTGATCAGTGACATACCAGCTGGCACTCGATAGTTGACCGATGTGATCAGTGTCATACAAGCTGGCACTCGATGGTTGACCGATGTGATCAGTGACATACCAGCTGGCACTCGATGGTTGACCGATGTGATCAGTGACATACCAGCTGGCACTCGATGGTTGACCGATGTGATCAGTGCCACACCAGCTGGCACTCGATGGTTGACCGATGTGATCACTGCCATACCAGCTGGCACTCGATGGTTGACCGATGTGATCACTGCCATACCAGCTGGCACTCGATGGTTGACCGATGTGATCACTGCCATACCAGCTGGCACTCGATGGTTGACCGATGTGATCAGTGCCATACCAGCTGGCACTCGATGGTTGACCGATGTGATCAGTGACATACCAGCTGGCACTCGATGGTTGACCGATGTGATCAGTGCCATACCAGCTGGCACTCGATGGTTGACCGATGTGATTAGTGACATACCAGCTGGCACTCGATGGTTGACCGATGTGATCAGTGCCACACCAGCAGGCACTCGATGGTTGACCGATGTGATCAGTGACATACCAGCTGGCACTCGATGGTTGACCGATGTGATCAGTGCCATACAAGCTGGCACTCGATGGTTGACCGATGTGATCACTGCCATACCAGCTGGCACTCGATGGTTGACCGATGTGATCACTGCCATACCAGCTGGCACTCGATGGTTGACCGATGTGATCAGTGACATACCAGCTGGCACTCGATGGTTGACCGATGTGATCAGTGACATACCAGCTGGCACTCGATGGTTGACCGATGTGATTAGTGCCACACCAGCTGGCACTCGATGGTTGACCGATGTGATCAGTGCCACACCAGCAGGCACTCGATGGTTGACCGATGTGATCAGTGACATACAAGCTGGCACTCGATGGTTTACCGATGTGATCAGTGACATACCAGCTGGCACTCGATGGTTGACCGATGTGATCAGTGACATACCAGCTGGCACTCGATGGTTGACCGATGTGATCAGTGCCACACCAGCAGGCACTCGATGGTTGACCGATGTGATCAGTGACATACCAGTTGGCACTCGATGGTTGACCGATGTGATCAGTGACATACCAACAGGCACTCGATGGTTGACCGATGTGATTAGTGCCACACCAGCAGGCACTCGATGGTTGACCGATGTGATCAGTACCACACCAGCAGGCACTCGATGATTGACCGATGTGATCACTACCACACCAGCAGGCACTCGATGGTTGACCGATGTGATCAGTACCACACCAGCAGGCACTCGATGGTTGACCGATGTGATCAGTGCAACACCAGCAGGCACTCGGTGGTTGACCGATGTGATCAGTACCACACCGGCCGTCTTTACTTCTTGGAACATGTCCCATTGTAAGCTGGGTCCAACTGGGATCCCAGGTCCATGTTTTTAAATATCCCTGCTTCGGTGGGGACCCAAACACATGGCTAGCGGAGGGACAGACAAACATGCTAGCCACTGCACTTCCACGGTCCTCTGAGGAATGTATGTTAGCCGTTTATTACTGGTCTTCTTCAAAACCGTTTGTTCATGACAGCCATTTCTGCTACTGAAATAGAACAACCCGAGAACCCCAAACTCGGTGGATGGTTAGAGTGCCACATAACTTATACTTACATTTCAGTATATGCATGTGTGTGTGTGTGTGTGTGTGCGAGACACACACACACAGGGAAAGAGAGAGAGAGAGGGGGGAAGAGAGAGAGAGAGAGTACAGAGAAATTGAGAGAGAGGGAAAGTAGACAGACAGATAGGCAGAAAGACAGACGGGAGGGCGGGCGGGCGGATAGATGGATGGAGAGAGAGAGAGAGAGAGAGAGAGAGAGAGAGAGAGAGAGAGAGAGAGAGAGAGAGATGTGTGCTCTGTCAATCCCACCCATCTATCATCGCCGAGTATCTGACCCATAATACACCTATTCTTACATTAGCTATTAGCCCCATTTATTTAATCGAGTACAGCTATAAATAACAGCAAATGGTTTTATTAGAAGACAAGCTGAGAAAATCGGTGCTAGATTCACCAACAAACTTCAAACAACATGGCTGGCCCGGGAAACGCCGCTACCAACAGACACTGCTTAAAGGGGAAAGCAATATTTCGTTTTGTGTGTGTGGAAGCTTGTTGGTGAAGTCTGTCACTAGCAATATTTCGTTTTGTGTGTGTGGAAGCTTGTTGGTGAAGTCTGTCACTAGCAATATTTCGTTTTGTGTGTGTGGAAGCTTGTTGGTGAAGTCTGTCACTAGCAATATTTCGTTTTGTGTGTGTGGAAGCTTGTTGGTGAAGTCTGTCACTAGCAATATTTCGTTTTGTGTGTGTGGAAGCTTGTTGGTGAAGTCTGTCACTAGCAATATTTCGTTTTGTGTGTGTGGAAGCTTGTTGGTGAAGTCTGTCACTAGCAATATTTCGTTTTGTGTGTGTGGAAGCTTGTTGGTGAAGTCTGTCACTAGCAATATTTCGTTTTGTGTGTGTGGAAGCTTGTTGGTGAAGTCTGTCACTAGCAATATTTCGTTTTGTGTGTGTGGAAGCTTGTTGGTGAAGTCTGTCACTAGCAATATTTCGTTTTGTGTGTGTGGAAGCTTGTTGGTGAAGTCTGTCACTAGCAATATTTCGTTTTGTGTGTGTGGAAGCTTGTTGGTGAAGTCTGTCACTAGCAATATTTCGATTTGTGTGTGTGGAAGCTTGTTGGTGAAGTCTGTCACTAGCAATATTTCGATTTGTGTGTGTGGAAGCTTGTTGGTGAAGTCTGTCACTAGCAATATTTCGATTTGTGTGTGTGTGTGGAAGCTTGTTGGTGAAGTCTGTCACTAGCAATATTTCGTTTTGTGTGTGTGGAAGCTTGTTGGTGAAGTCTGTCACTAGCAATATTTCGATTTGTGTGTGTGGAAGCTTGTTGGTGAAGTCTGTCACTAGCAATATTTCGATATGTGTGTGTGGAAGCTTGTTGGTGAAGTCTGTCACTAGCAATATTTCGATTTGTGTGTGTGGAAGCTTGTTGGTGAAGTCTGTCACTTGCAATATTTCGTTTTGTGTGTGTGGAAGCTTGTTGGTGAAGTCTGTCACTAGCAATATTTCGTTTTGTGTGTGTGGAAGCTTGTTGGTGAAGTCTGTCACTAGCAATATTTCGTTTTGTGTGTGTGGAAGCTTGTTGGTGAAGTCTGTCACTAGCAATATTTCGATTTGTGTGTGTGGAAGCTTGTTGGTGAAGTCTGTCACTAGCAATATTTCGATTTGTGTGTGTGGAAGCTTGTTGATTAAGTCTGTCACTAGCAATATTTCGATTTGTGTGTCTGGAAGCTTGTTGGTGAAGTCTGTCACTAGCAATATTTCGATGTGTGTGTGTGAAAGCTTGTTGGTGAAGTCTGTCACTAGCAATATTTCGATTTGTGTGTGTGGAAGCTTGTTGGTTAAGTCTGTCACTAGCAATATTTCGTTTTGTGTGTGTGGAAGCTTGTTGGTGAAGTCTGTCACTAGCAATATTTCGATTTGTGTGTGTGGAAGCTTGTTGGTGAAGTCTGTCACTAGCAATATTTCGATTTGTGTGTGTGGAAGCTTGTTGGTGAAGTCTGTCACTAGCAATATTTCGTTTTGTGTGTGTGGAAGATTGTTGGTGAAGTCTGTCACTAGCAATATTTCGATTTGTGTGTGTGGAAGCTTGTTGGTGAAGTCTGTCACTAGCAATATTTCGTTTTGTGTGTGTGGAAGCTTGTTGGTGAAGTCTGTCACTAGCAATATTTCGATTTGTGTGTGTGGAAGCTTGTTGGTGAAGTCTGTCACTAGCAATATTTCGATTTGTGTGTGTGAAAGCTTGTTGGTGAAGTCTGTCACAAGCTTTCAATCAACTTGTCTTCTCGTATAAGAAAACAACCAATTGCTACTAACACAGTGTTTCACAGAAAGCAATATTCAAGTACAACAGGTTTAATGAGCACAAGATGGCCTCAGGACAAGATGGGTAGACAACTAGGGAGCACGGTCTATGATTTGCCAGTCAAATGTCGTTCCACAGCTCTCCTCATATCATAAGCTGGGGGATCAAAAAGAAAAAGTGGTTACTAAAACTATAGTAACTGTCTATAGTCTCCACTTCATGTGCCAGAATAACACAGATATTCACACACCATTAAATCGATTCTTTATGAAACCCAATAAGTAGTACACATATAATCTCTCTCTCTCTCTCTCTCTCTCTCTCTCTCTCTCTCTCTCTCTCTCTCTCTCTCTCTCTCTCTCTCACACACATACACACGCACACACAACTATGTTTGCTCTGAAATGGCATAGTTTGCACGTATTGTCCTACATGCTATATATGCGATATTAAGGTGGGAACATCGACAGGAAAAATAAATAAATCGGATTGTTGCCCTGTGTGTTTATGGAACGGACAGCACTTCTTTTATTCTATCCCTCCCTGCCTCCCTTGAGGCTGCCATGAATTGTTGCTGATGATCTGCTGTCTAATTGTGAACTGTTTTGAATATTTTATTTTTATCCACGCTATCTGAGCTTCTGTTGCTTATGCGCGTTGTTAACATTCTTATCCCTCTCAACACTGTAAGACTGTATTCTTCTTTTTCTTCTCCTCTCCCTTCTTCTTTTTCTTCCCCCTCCTCCTTTTGCTTCTTCCTCATTCTCCTTATCCTCCTCTTCTACTTCTTCTTCCTCATTGTCCCTGTCCTCTGCTTCTTCTTTGTCGTCTTCTTCTTCTCATCCTCTTTCACTTTGTTCTTCTTCCCTATATTACCCGTTGAAGCATAGGCCCTCAGCCAGCCCACGTCAAACCGGCCTATCATCTGCTGTCTCCTGTCACTCCTGCAATGTCCGGCCCATAACATTCATTATCTTTGTCGCGAATTGTCTTCTCCGTGAATGTTTAGGTCTTCATCTATTTCATTAGCCTTGTGGATTATAGAGAAATTTCTTGTTAGTTACATTATTATCAGGTGTTTTCAATATGTGTCCTATCCAGCGCCAGCGTGCTTTCTTCGCCTCTTGATTCGACTGGTTTGTGCTTAGTTGTCTTCATGAGCTCCACTTTGTGATTCTGTCGTACCATTGTCGTCCTTCTTTTCTGTGTAGGCACCAATTAATGAATGTGTGTAGTTTAGTTTAGTAGTTGTTGTTTTTGTCGTTTGCCAGGCTTCTGATCCATACAGTGGTACTGATTTACCGTTATAGTTTATTCTAAGTGTAATGCCAAGTTCAATTTCCTTTGTCTTCCACACATGTTCTAGTGTTACGAAATCTCCTCCTGCCTTGTGTATTCCTATTTTAATCTGTATGTGTTCCCCAGTCTTTGTCTACATTACTACCTAAATATGTTTATGATTCCACCACTTGAGGTGACGTCTCACTAAGGGATACTGGGTTATTATTTGCTTGGATAATTGTCGTAATCTTTTCTTTCCCAATGAATGTGTAGACTTAGTTGTTGTGACCTCCAGTCAAGCGTGTTTAGTTTATCCTGCATCTGATTTTGTGTGTGGGACAGGAGAGCAACGTCATCAACAAAGTCCAGATCATCAATCTGCTCTGCCAGATTCCAGAGTTTTTGTTGTCATCTTAATGCAATTTATGATCAGTATGAATAATAAAGGTGATAAAAGGTCTCACTCATATCCTCATTTGAGATGTACTTGGTAGTTTTTTTCCTCATGAAAAACTCAGCATTTCATGTCTTCTTTTTACTTTTGCCTTTATTAAGTTTATGATTGTCTATGAGATCCCATAGTGTGTGACTCATGAATTTCCAATCAATACTGTCCAGGGCCTTTTAATAGTAAACAAATCAAATATAAAGTGGTGAGTTCAGTTTGATGTTTTGTTCTATTATTATGTGGCACTCTGGTCAGTGGTTGGAAGCCTATCTGTTCATCCTTTAGTTGTTTGTCGATGGCCTCTTTTAATCTCTCCAGAATGATCGTGCTGAATATTTGTCCAGGAATTGACAATAATATTCCTCTTGTATAATTGTCACACTCCTGCTGGTCCCCTTTCTTTGGCAGTTTCACTAGATATCCAGTCTGGTGGTATTTCGTCTGTCTCCCAGATTCTGTTAAATAGTTTGAGTTTCTGCAGTAACTCAGTTGGTATGTTTATATTGGTTTTAAAAAGCCTCCACTGGGATACTATCTGGTCCAGCAGCTTTCCCATCCTACAGAAGATTGATAGATTTATTAATCACTTTAGTAGATAATTTCTCACAGCTG